>CM030359.1:77855004-78214161 GCA_017893485.1 Hemerocallis citrina
CACTTCAGTGCCTTGATCCCTGCATCTCCTGCCTAAGCCTTCTGACTTTCTCCCTTAGACTCGGTTGTGGCTTCAATCGTGCCAAAACTGAGCTCCAATCTTCAGTAATTGCTCCAATACTAGCCTGCTGGATCTCATTATCTGGCTTCTTATTTCCTTCATGGTCTTTGGCTGAGGCTAATTTTCACCAACCTCGATCTTTTGCACTTCGGTAGCCACTCCCTCCTTAGAATACGATATGGCCTACTAACATCACTTTTGACTTCTAGGATTCTCTCCTATAATTTCCTCAAAGCTGATGCTCCAGATGGTGTAATCAATAAAACCAAATCTAGAGTTGCCCTTCGCACATATCTCAACTTCTTGAAAAGTAATTTAGACGAAGATTATGATGAACCATAATTGAACAAAACAGTTGCATGGATTCCATATATATATAAATCCAATTGGTTACAAAAAGTGTTACATCATATATAACTTCTTCAGTCCAAAAATACATTTCAAAAATACAACTTTTAACTTAGTTGCATTTCCATATGCACATATTGTTACTGGCTCTCCTGCCTTCTTCAGTTTGCTTGTAGTAAGTGCGAACTCTACCCTTGGTGAACAGGCTCCTTTCCCTTATTGTTCATCTTTGGTACTGATCTGCTGCTACTCTTCTAGAACTGGGGACAATCTGGTCGGACATGACCAATCCTCTAACAATTGTAACATGTACGGGTCTCCACCTGAGGTTTCTTCCTCGGACACTGGTTCATGAAATGACCCTGCTCACCACATTGAAAACAATTTCCTGGTTTGGCGCCTCCAAGTTTACCCCTCGTTTTTTGAGTCTTCTGCTTTTGACCTTGGTTCTCGAACCCTGATGCTGGTGCAGATCTTTTCCCTTGTCTTCGTGGACAGAATGATTTTTTGCACCCAATCCTCTCACAGAAACGGCATACTACAACCTTGATGGTTTCCGGGATTTGCTCCCATTCATGCTGTAGTTGTGCCAATCTGGAATTAAAGTATTCCTGCTCCTCTGCTAGGCCTGCTAATGCAACTCTACAAGCATCTCTCAGTTGCTTAGCTTGACGTACTTTCCCTGGTCACGCACCTCCTTATCTTCTTTATTTCCCGATGTATGCTGGCTGCCACCGCTGTGTGTTGATCCACACTTAGTCCTTGCGGTGGTGAAGGCGAGTCCATCTCGAGGCTAACTTGTAGTGAAATCTCCATTGGCTCCTCGCTCGAGATCATCGGATCATCCCTCGAAATCGGCTCACTCTCCTCCATCAATACATCCTCGGTTAGGATATCTTCGAATACCATCCTAAAATACATATACTGGAATTAGTCGAGATATAGAAAAATCATAAAACATAAGTTGAAAGGAACAACAATATGAATTACAATTGTCTACAACTAACTAAGACCCGACTCCTAAAAGGCATCCAAGTTTAATTTTCCTACTGTGTTGGACTGTAAATTGAAGTCGGCTCTGATACCACTCTGTAACGCTCCGATTTCCGGTAACTGGGAAACCGGGACATAAGCCAGAATCTTTTCTTCAATTAGCCACAATACACAGAAAAGACAGGAAAATTTAAAACTTTTTATTCAACACAAATGTATTACAAATTCGAATGTTACAAAATTGCAATACATTACGACAGTGTTACAATAATACCTTTAGAATCCCAAGTGTTACAACTTTCAACATATTACATCAGAGTACAATTGAATAAAGAACAACACTTGGTATTTCGCTCGGATGCTTTCCAACAATAAATAGATTACAAAACTGTTACAATGGAACAATAGTAACAACATATAATGCAACGGAAATGGAAACGACTCTTGCTTCTCTCGCCTTGAGTCCTCCTGAATCCTGTACCTGTACTTCTGCAGTCCAGTACCTATTGAAATGGGGGCGTCAGTATTCAGTGACGCTTTAAGGCTGATAACTAGCGGCAATTCTTCACTTAAGCAAACAGATTAATGAAAAGAGAAACAGGTATATATAATTGATGTGTCAGTGTATGCTATGCCTTAGACTTTAATACAGATTGACTAACGCCAAGATGTTCTTATTCTAATGCAAGCAAGTCTCCGGAACAGAATGTATCCCATACTACATATGTCCCATCTCAAGCCGTTTCTTCATATATAGGGATTTGAACCTACGTTATGAATTCTACCTTATACTATACTTGTTTCTGAAGCTACAACTTGACTGATGAGGTTGCCCTGAACGGTCTAATCCCGTCAGGCGCACCCGACCTCACTCAAAAACCAGACGAACACAGGGTCTTCCGAGCGCAGGATAGCACGAAGCCTACCCTGTGTCACCCATAACTCATAGACCGTGGTCTATGGCCCATTCGCTCTCCCTGGCATAGAACATGACGGAATTTCCGGGGTCCATCCCCTAGTTCCGAAATGAATCGCTCCCGCTTATCACGGCACTTCAGAAATTAACAGACGAGATACGGATCCCGTGCTCCCAACTCGTGAGAAGGCACAGTCCGTATCCCTTTGACAAGAAGGGTACAACCTGTAACACCCCAAATTTTTTTTTTGACTCCAAATTCTATTCTTTCAATTTCTATCACTTTAAACATAAACTAAGAAAGTTATATTTCAAGGAAAATTTTGGCAGAGTTTCCCCTGTAAATTTTGCCCCGAAACACAAATAGCTTACGAAATTCTGCTCAAAATTCCGTAGCTCACAATACAAGCAATAATTTCACGGGCTCCCCAGGCCAAAATGAGTAGAAACACACAGGCAATATAATATAATGCTCTGGGGGCCAAACTCATAACGGATTATCAAATATTCAATAAAAACCATAAATTTCTTTGAAAACATAAAAGATTTTTGTAAAAATTTAGGAAAACCTTTTTGAAAACCAACCACAGAACCCAATACTCTACAACGAGGTGGGTACGGGCTTTCTTACCTCATCGCAGCACTATATACCTATACTTTTACCACAATACAAAATAATACATCAAATATTCACCTTTCTACATACATTAAATACATAAATGATCTATCCTCTCAACGAAATATAATTCCTAAGATCTAGAACTACCTCGCCATGCTGCTAGCAACCTGCAGGAGAGTTAGGGTTGTCCACTCCCAGGGAGGGACCCTCCTAACCCCCAGAAAACATCAGGGGTTAGCCATTTCTGGTGTGAGTATAATCAATAATCTAATAAATGAATAAAATTGTATAAAGAAAATAATTTAAACTTACAACATCAAGTAAGAAGATACACCTTGAACATCTGAACTTAAAAACATCATCAATACGATTTTATATCAAAATACTCTTCAAATCTGCATCGAATTATAAAATTACCCAAAATTCACACATTCCACTATATACTTCACATCAACCTAATATTTATCCTTATTTTGTATTCGCACAATACGAATTTCCATTCAATCCATTCCTTTTCAATTTAAATCCCCTAAACCGAATATTCATTCCTCCACAATTTTCATCATATTAGCATTTCGCTATTTATATAAATATCACTTACATGATGCTATTACATCTTTCTTTAATAACCATTTATATGGATACAAACTCATAACACAACCTACTTTCTGCATTAACCATTTTCGTAACCATTTTCCAAATACGGGTATTTATTTTATTGAAATATAACAAGTATCACTTCTTACATATAAGCTACTATTCTCATAATGCCACATTCATTCATGTCTTGGGATACAAATATAAAATCTCATTACACATTGCAATTAACTCACATTTTGTCACATCATTAACATATCACTTTACTGAATACTCATTCTCATCGTATCAAAAGCATGTTTTATAATTCATTCTCATCTCGTTATACCACTTAGTCACTACTCAATATTATTGAGAATTAACTAACTTTCATTTTTACTTAATCCCCAAACACAATTTGGGGCCACAACATATCACACCCCATAGCCGATAGCTTGGGTAATAATCACTGCACCTCAAACACACGGTTTGGGTTATATCACACCATATCCCAAGCTGATAGCTTGGTTATTAATTCACTTCAATCACTTATCATCTTCACTTTATTTTATTCTTCATTTCAATTAATCATTACCATTATTATACCAACTCACCCTGCGAATTATGCCAAGGCAGGTAGTTCCCACAATTTCCACAAAAATAGCGGGTAGGTAGTTCCTTGACACAATTCCAAGGTGTAACAGCTCATATCATCCTATTTTTCACTTTAATAATCATTCTTATTATACAATTACTTTATACTACTCATATAAACACATGTCTCTTTTACTTTTTCATTTGAAACTAACCACATACTGGAATTATCATTTCTTTTCATACACAACTCATAACTCATATCTCTTCATAATCATTTCATTCACAACCACTTTCTTTCACATTCTCAATTCACGTTCCACTTTCTTTACTCTTACATTTTATTTACACTTAGTCATTTTATTAGTTTGTCGACCAGTGAGCCACAGTATCCCAACATACTGAAAGCCGACAGCCTAGTAAACACGCGGTCTGATGCTCTCCCAGAGTCTTACTCGTCCGAGGCTACGTCTTCCTCCTAGCCGAACTAGCGAGGGAACACCGCACCCCTAGTCCCACTAGGGTACTTCCTCGCGATGGCTGTCATCGAGGGAAAAAACCACTAACCCCAGATAAACTGGGTACTTCCTCCCAGCCGAAGCCAGCGAGGCAAACACTCACCACTAGTCCCACTAGGGTGCTTCCTCGCGACGGCTGTCATCGAGGGAAAAAGCCACTAACCCCAGATAAACTGGGTACTTCCTCCCAGCCGAAGCCAGCGAGGCAAACACTCACCACTAGTCCCACTAGGGTGCTTCCTCGCGACAGCTGTCATCGAGGGAAAATCGGGCCTCAAGCCGATAGCTTGGGCGATAAAACCACTTACCCCAAACATAGTTTGGGTCCACTATTCCCAAGCCGGTTCTTGGGCATTAGGAGGTCTAGCCCAAACCCCTAGGATTGCTATAGGTACTGGTCAACAAAGTCATCTGTTATTAACATTAATCATTTCATCTTTTCATCTTACTAAATCAACATAAAGCATCACAGCTTTTAATTAAACAATTGTCATATCCTTGACTTTAATATTGTGAATAATAACACATTTTATTAGCACTTACCATTTGATGCATATCTGGTGTCCACGATATTAATTATCATCCCAGTGCATCACATATATACATACACCATGTCATTTAACATATAAACCATCATGTCATAGTTTTACTTATCATGAATGCACCATGTTATTTAATTTATGATTACCTCACATCTAATGAGTATACCATACCATTTATTATCTCATTAACACATGTATGCATATACCTGGTTAACTAATTAATCTGATTATAACGCCACACTATTTATATCAAGAATGCATTAAATGATTTATTCTGCCACAATATAAAATTTAGAATAAACCCAGTTTAGTAGATGATTATATCGTATTATCGCCCATTAGTTTCACTTAACACCTCCATATATTATACACATACATACACCAAATAAGTCAATACACCATAATACTGCACATATATATATCATCTTTATCTATCTTCTGTATATCATACGTTTATCAACACTAATTACCTCATATCATCATATATATATCCACTATATCACCCATAACTCTACATATCCAATACCATACAAATTCACCATATAACGCAATTTCAACATATATAATGTTCCGTAGTTTCGGTAAACCTCCATTTAGTTGCATTTCACACAAATCACATCAAACTCGCATAAAATTTTGTCAAAGGAGACTATATCCCTAGTATAAGTGTACTTGCTTATTCCTCAAACCACAAGCATATATAAATAAATTGATACTCACATAATTTTGCGAAGATCCAAAGCGCCACCAAGTCACCTCGCATCCAACGTCGCAAATATATCCTATCATCAATTTCAAAGCAATTAATACTCGATTCATTCAAACCAATCACAAGAACAAATAATCGTTATTCCAAATATCACACAAGCGTTTATGGAACGCTTGGGATATACACGTGCGATGCACGTGATAATCTAATACCTATGGTATTTTCATCCCCAATAATTTCTAAAATCACCCCCAAAACATTCTAATAGTCCAACTATACTCTCCACTATAAGAGAAATAGTTTGTACATATGTAATTCCCTTTTTCAAACCCAAAACCCTAATTTACTAACAACTTACAAATTCCCTAAAAATTCGCTGATTTCTCACATCTACAATTTCCAACATCTCTAAATCTCTCTACCACAATAATCCTACTCAATAAAAATTAACCGAACTTAATTTTATACAATAAAATAGTTAGGATTTACCTTCCCGAAATCCATTCAAAAATCCGACGCTACCACGATGTAGAGAATCCCTCATTTGTCTACTCCTCAATTTAATTGGGAATCGGCGAAGAATCGGAGGGGGTTTGAGGTGGGGAAGCATCGGTCGATGGGTTTCGGGCCGCATGGTTCAATCGGGAAGAAGAAGAACGAATGAGAAGGAAATGGGGTGGGGGTTCTTTTCGCTGGGGGTGAACGGAGAAGAAGGAAAGGAGGGAGGAGGAGAGGGCCGGGGGTGGGGGTTTCTCTGAGGTCGGGATCGAACCAGGAAGGGGAAGAAGAAGGAGGAAAGGAGAAGGAGAAGAGTGGGGGTTTTATGTAAAATAGATAAATAAATAGTGTATTTAGTATGGGATAATCGTCAATAAGCCCCTCAAACTTAATACGTTTCAAATAAACCCCAAATATCAATATATTATAAACAATACAAAATAAGATAAAATTATCTTATAAGAATCCCCCAGAATGATAAAATAAAATAACTATATTTTCTCACATAAAATCTCAACTCTTAACTCTAATATAACAATAATACCAATCTACCACAATTATTCATACCAATATCAATGTATATATAAAATATCCCAAAAACAATTTCCAGCACTCTAATTATATAAAAATAGATATTTTAGGTATTTTACAAATTCGAGGTGTTACACAACCTAATAACACCGCCTACTGTCGGCCTATAGGACAGGTCGGATAATAAGGAATCACCCTTAACACCAACTCTTTCCCTTCGGCAAAAATAATAATAAGTAAAGTTTAAGTAGTAATAGCCATAAATTACTACCCTAACTATGTCACTAAGCCCAAACGATCTCACGGGGTTTTCAATAACTTCCTTATGATTATCCCGATCCAACTCACAGCCTATCGATCTAAGACACCGATGACAGAAATCTCTCTCACTCATCATTACCCCTAACTCGGATCCCATCAATATTCTCAGCCCACGATCAACCCACATCAGTTAAGATCCGTCGGTACTCGAGGTGTGATTTATCCACAGTTTCTAAGGTGGTATGATGTGATTCTTGATGGTCGATGGCCCCTACGGCAATTATGGGACCCCATCACTTCCCCTAACTCAGATCTCATCAACACTCTCGGCCCGCGATCAACCCACATCAGTTAAGATCCGTCGGTGCTCGAGGTGTGATTTATCCACAGTTTCCAAGGGGGTAAGATGCGAGTCTTGATGTTCGATGACCCCTGGGCTAGCTTTTATCTAGCTAACAATACTAGTGACTTTTTCAACCATTATTTACCATATATTGAAGATGAAGCATGTGCACATCATATGGTCCTATTTCAATTAGAAACGCATACAACTAGAACTCATGGGTTCTTTTCCCAAATTGAACTCGGACAATATGCGACTAGGTTCATGGGTTCTTTCTCAAAGTTGAGCTAGAATCACCTAAAACCTAATTGCATGGGTTCCTCGCCAATTCGAGCTAGAACTATCACGAAGCTAGTTTTATGGGTTTCTTCTTAAAAATCGAACTAGAACAACTATGGAACATGGGTTCATTTCAATTGGGTTATCATGCAAACTCAACTCATGGGTTCCTTTTAGAATTTAACCGAAACCACTACAATCATATAACTCAAACATGCATGGATTCCTTCGAATCTAAAACAACTACACATCTCAACATGGGTTCTTTACTACAACCACTACAATAACACAAGCATGATGGGTTTCTTACTACAATAATCTACAACAACTCAAGCATGGTATCCTTCTATAATCAACCTACAACAACTCAAGCATGGTATACTTACTAAAATCAACTCAAGCATGGGTTACTCACTATAATCAACCTACAACAACTCAAGCATGGTATATCTACTATAATCAACTCAAACATGAGTTTCTCACTATAATCAACCTTTAACAACTCAAGCATGGTATACTTACTACAACTCAAGCATGAATACAATTTAAGCATGGGTTTCCTTCTACAACAACTCAAGCATGGTATACTTACTAAAATCAACTCAAGCATGGGTTTCTCATTATAATAAACCTACAATAACTCAAGCATGGTATATTTACTATAATCTACTCAAGCATGGGTTTCTTCCTACGACAACCTATAACGACTTAAGCATGGTCCTTTACTAAATAATTAGCCACTCAAGCATGGATTTCTTACTACAATGGTTAGCAACTTAAGCATGGTTCTTTACCAAAATAATTAGCAACTCAAGCATGGTAGGTTCATGAATTCACAAGTATGAATAGGTTCATAAGCATGAATGGGTTCATGGGTTCCACAAGCATGAATAGGTTCATAATCATGAATGGATTCATGGGTTCCACAAGCATGAATAGGTTCTTTTTAATCTAGAATTACTACACAACTCAAGCATGGTATCTTTTACTACATCTCAAGCATGATGAGTTTCTTTCTATAAAAACTTAAGCATGGTATCTTTTACTACATCTCAAGCATGATGGGTTTCTTTCTACAACAACTTAAGCATGATATCTTTTACTATATCTCAAGCATGATGGGTTTCTTTCTATAACAACTTAATCATGGATGGGTTCACAAGCACGAATAGATTCATAAGCATGAATGGGTTTCTTTGCTACACAACTTAAGCATGGATAGGTTCACAAGCATGAATAGGTTTTCTTTTTGACATAGAACACAAACATGGTAGGTTCATGGGTTCACATAAGCATGGATGGGTTCTTTGCTACAACTCAAGCATGAATAGGTTTCTAGCAACCTATAAAAGTTTAGAACATGCTACAAGACTAAAATAAATTATTACAAAGACTACTTCTTTAGGAAATTACAAGTCCTATATATTACAAAGACTACATAATTAGTTTACAAATTACTACATGCTACAACTCACTTTTTCTTCAATCCTACAAGTTCCTACATACAATAAGAGAAACCTTTTATGAACAAGGGTTAGTAAAGAATGATTTCTTAACAAAGTAGAGAGCAACATATAACAAAAACTTATCCTTTAAAAAGCTAGATGAGTTCTATAACCCTAGAATGGGTAAGTAAACATTTTTACCACACTAATCTTTATATGCACATAGCTATAGTCCAAGTGGTCATTTGTGTTAACAAAATAACCATAAAACAAAAATAAACATACAAGGTTAAGGAATTCAACCTTTATGTGTTTTAATTAATTTCCACAACTTATTTTTTTCATGGGATCCTTTTGATCCCTACAACAACTTTACGCTTAATAATTAGTCCAAGTCATTTTTAGAACACACCTATAACAAAAGTGGACAAGAATCCACACAACTAAAAAGAGAAAACTTCATCTTGATTTTTCACCATTCGTATGCACAAATCTTAGTCCAATTGGTCCAAAATAATCATCACAACAATACTAACCATCCACGGTCTCAAAAATCAACCTTTATGTGATTTTGTTGAGTCCTTTCAATCCATCTTTTTCATGGGATCATTTTGATCCCTATAACATGCTTATGCTTAGGAAATTTGTCCAAGTTATTTAGGAACACAAATACACAATAACACATCATAAGATGGGTTCTTTTTCCCACCTACAACCACATATATGCTTAGAAAAATAGTCCAAGTTATTTAGAACATACACCTACAACATCCACCATCAAAAAGATGTGTTCTTTTTATCCTACAACAATTAACCATCAAAGATGGGTTCTTTACTCACATAGAACCAAAAAAATAACCCTTAAAGAGGGATTCTTTTCTACATACAAAAATAAATAATAAAACAAACAATCTAAATAGAAGTAGAGAATGCCCACCTTGATTTTTCTATGTAGGAAGGACTAGCTAGCAAACCTTCTCCTTCCTTGCTCCTATGGAGAACTCCTCTTGAAAATGGAACCCATGAAAACTCTAACTCTTTCTCTCCTTCTTTTTTATTTAATCTCTCCTTCTTTTCTCTAAAACCAAAATTAAGTAGAAGAAGGAGTTGAAGAATGAGATTGGAGGATGAGATGTGAATGGAATGAGAAGAACACACACAAAGGGAGGGTTTCTTAACCCTAGGAGAACAAGAAGAAGGGGCCGGCCATTTGGTGGGGAGGGGGGGTTTATATAGGAGATGGGTGAAGGGTTGTGTGGGTAGAAAGAGTGCCACTTGTCCAACTCTTATGGTTAGAAACAATTCATGTTTCTTTTGCAAATAATCCTTACAATCAAGTCCTAATCCATCCTAACCCTCCACCTCATTATGATGGATCAAAAATAGAATGTAAATTCCCAAAATCACATACTACATGATTTGTACAAACGTACGAAATCGGTACAATACGCATACGTATGTATATATCTATATACCGATAATTTCCGTTTGTAAAACTGCACAATCCATACAAAAATAATTTATTTATGAAAATAATAATAATAAAATAAATTTTATTATCAAACCGTAAGATTCCAGTACCAATTTGATACAAAACAGATATATACAGACTAGTATCTGTATATATATAATACTTATTAGCAAAACTAGGTGATATCCACAAAAAATATTTCAATTCTGGAGATATAAATAAAATTATAATAAAATAATAATTTTCAATGTCTGCCCGGGATTTTTCAGACATTTTTCTCAAAAATGTGTTTTCCAGGATTTTGTACAAGTGCACAAAACTGATACAATACTTGTATATACTTACCAGTATATAGGAACAGGTAACTTTTTATGAGTAAAACCAAGAAATTCCCAATTAAAATATTTTAATTTAAAAATAATAATTTATAGAATATAATATTCGTCCGCGATATTACAAGTTACGTGCTTATCTGTACCTGTACTTGTTTACCTGTATACCTGATTACTTGTATACCTGTTACATGTTTACCTATTTGCTTGACAGTTGATACATGTTACCTGTACCTGTTAGTATACCATGCTACTTGATTCTATTTTCTTGATCCCTGTTAGTTTTGTTGATATGCTTATACCATGCTATGTTTGTTTCCTGCTGTTATTCTATATCTGTTATTCTTCCCCATGTACTTGTATCCTGCACTACAAGCGGCCCGTAACTTGCATTGACGGGAGTTTGTTTTTCTCTTTTCATTTTTTCTTGAAATTTATTAATTGCAGATCAGGATGATCAGCTGCCAGATGGAGTGGGTGATTGAGATATTAGTGCTGGAGTTTTTGCATTTATTATTATTATTTTCTTTTGTTGCTTGAAAAATTGTATTTGATACTTGGATTTATTTTTTGTATTTGGGCAATGTGACCCAGGATATTATTGACTGTCCGGACTTGATTTATTTAAGATTATTATATTTTGATTTCAACTAAATTTCTATTGGTGTATTTGATTCGATTATGCATACTTGGTTAATTTTTTTTGCTTCTGACTCTGATTATTCCTATGAGATATTGTAAAGATTCTGAACAGCCTATGGATGATGAAAACCATTCGCTGGGCTTAGTCACGTATCCGTATTTCGTATTCTCTTTTGGGAAGCAGGCCATGACAAGGTTTTTAGTGGTATCGGAGCCCAAGTTTGGCTAATGTATTAGTTTGACTGATATGTTAGATAAGTTTGTCTCAAACTGGGATCGGCTCAATATTTCACCAACCATGCATGCATAAATGAATTATTATAAACTTTGATCTGGATGCTAATTGTTTTTATTTTTGTGCAGACTATGGCTCGTAAAGGTTCTACTTCCCATCCCCAGGGAGATCTGCATGGGATTGCGGCCGTCACCACTGTGCTTGAGCGCTTGATCAATATGCAGCAGAACCACAATGATTTGGTGATGGCTGCTTTGGAAGCCGCTCGGTTTCTACCGCCCGCTGTGCCTATCCAGGGAGCTCTTCCTGCCCATCTGGGTACGGTCATGGACTTCATGAGACTGCATCTCAATAGGTTTTCAGGCACTGAGACGCCTTTGGAGGCAGAACAGTGGTTGATCCGGACTGAGCCACTGCTTTTGGCAGCTAGAGTTGTAGATGCATATCGAGTGGATGTGGTAGTCATTCAGCTAGTGGACTTGGCTCATACTTAGTGGAGTTCCGAGTTCGAAAAGCTCGAACGATTGATCATTTAGGGCCACTTTCACTAGGGGCTTTTTGGAGAAGTTCTTTCCTAGTAGCACTAGAGTTGAGATGGAGCAACAATTCTTGGCCCTAAAATAGGTTGGTCGTTATTTCTGTAATAGAATTTTGTTACATATTGTCCATGCAATGTTGTAACATCAGACTTTCTTGAAACAGGGCTCCAGGTCTATGAATGAGTATGCAGCTGAATTTACAAGACTTACCTGCTTCGCTGCCGTTCTTGTGGCAAACGAAGAGGATAGGGCTCATAGATTCATATTGGGACTTGCTCGAGACATTAAGATGCAACTTGTCTCCTTCCGCTTGCGTACTTATGCTGAGGCTCTCGAGGTAGCTCTAGCCCAGGAGCAGGCTCATGGTGGATTGGCTCCTCCCCAGCGGACTGTTCCTCACTCTGCTGTTGTTAGGCCTTCGGGTGGGCCGGTTCGGAGGCCTGACCTAGCCCATCCGGTCAGGGCAGCTCCTTACTCTTCTGTTGGTTCCCAGAGGGGTGATTTCTGTGACTTCTGTCAGTTGGCTGGGCATGATCGCAAGGAATGTAGACGCGCCAATCGCCAATGCTTTAGGTGTGGCGCCACTGATCATTCAGTGCGAGATTGTCCGCAACCACAGCAGTAGTTGGCTCTTCCAGCCAGGGGTTCCGTTCAGTAGGTTGCCCCAGCTCGTGGTCCAGTTAGGCCACCGCTTCCTCCTCAGCGCCAGATTGTTGGTCAAAGGACCGCTGTTCCGAGGAGAGGTCAGGTTTTCAACCTGACTGCTGTAGAGGTTGAGTCAGCTGAGGGTGTTGTTGCAGGTATATTGTGCTTTTATTGTTTGTTGTTTTATTATCTCTTTTATGCTTCTTTTCATTTCTTTTGCATTTGTTTCTTCTATTTTATCTTTTTGCATTTTGTTTTTCCTCGCCCCTGTTCAACTATTCTTTTTCTCTTGTCTTTTTGATTCTATCTTAGGTGTTGTCCTTGTTTGCTCTTTCCCTGTTCATGTTCTTTTTTATTCCGGGGCAACCCATTCTTTTGTCCCCTCTCGATTTGTGGCTCGCCATCAGTTAGAGTGCAACAGTATGTCAGAAGCTTGGAACATTGTGACAGGTGGTGGAGTTGTCATTTGTTCCTGGGAGTGCAGGCAGTGTCCCATGATTATTGGAAGCGCAGATTTCAAAGCCAATCTGATTGTAATTGGGAATTCAGGATTTGACGTTATTCTAGGTATGGATTGGTTGGGTGGAACCCACACCATTATTGATTGTCGTGCCAAGAAAGTTGTGTTCCAGATTCCAGATCGTGTAGAGTTTGAGTTCCATGCCGGGGAGATGTCCCTTGGCCGAGCTGTAGTTGATCAGGAGGTTTGTGCGATGGAATTGCATTCAGGCTGTGAGGCTGTGCCTCTAGTAGTTCGGGATTTCCTAGATGTTTTTCTAGAGGAGTTTCCTGGCTTACCCCCTGATAGGGATGTAAAGTTTGGTATTGAAGTTCAGTCGGGTACGATGCCTATATCGAAGAGTCCCTACAGGATGGCACCGGTTGAGTTAGCAGAGCTTAAGGTGCTGATTCAGGAGTTACTTGATTTGGGGTTCATCAGACCAAGTGTTTCTCCTTGGGGTGCTCCGGTTTTTTTTCTCAACAAGAAGGATGGTAGTCGTCGACTGTGCATGGATTATCTGGACTAAACAGTGTTACTGTGAAGAACCGGTATCTGTTGCCCAGGAACGATGATTTATTTGATCAGTTGAGTGGGACTGCTGTTTTCTCGAAGATGGATCTTCGTTCTGGGTATCATCAAATCAAAGTGAAGGCGAATGATGTACAGAAGACTGCATTCAGGACCAGATAGGGGTCACGAATGCCCCTGCTGTATTCATGAGTCTTATGAACCGGATCTTTTCTCAATTCTTGGATAGATTTGTGGTGGTCTTCATTGATGAAATTTTGGCGTATTCTCGAAATTGGGAAGATCATGCTGAGCATCTTAAAGTGGTTCTGCAGACTTTGACAGAAAATCAGCTCTATGGAAAACTCAGCAAGTGCGAGTTTTGGCTCGACAGGGTTTCCTTCTTGGGGCACATTATCTCGGGCGATGATATTTCTGTGCATCCGGGCAAGGTTAAGGCTGTGAAGTATTAGCCTGTTCCCAAGTCAGTTTTAGAGGTCAGGAGTTTTCTTGGTCTAGCCGGCTATTATCGAAAATTCATCAAAGATTTTTCGAAGATAGTAGGACCATTGACTAAGCTAACTGGGAAGGATCAGAAGTTTTGTTGGTCTGAGGCTTGCAGTAAGGCTTTTGTTAAGTTGAAGAGCAGATTGATGTCAGCGCCAGTGTTGACTTTCTAGATGGTTTAGGCAGATTTGTAATTAACTGTGATACTTCGGCTAAGGGTCTTGGAGCAGTTCTGATGCAGAAGGACTGAGTCATTGCGTATGCATCAAGGTAGTTGAGGCCGCATGAGAAGAACTATCCGACTCATGACTTGGAGTTAGCGGCAGTGATCTATGCTTTGAAGCTGTAGGGACAATATTTACTTGGGGACCGAGTGGAGATCTTTACAGACCATAAAAGTCTCAAGTACATCTTCACCCAGAAGGAGTTAAATATAAGGCAAAGACATTGGTTGGAACTTATGGCCGATTATGACATCAGTTTGCAATACCATTATGGTAAAGTGAACTTGGTACTAGATGCTTTGAGCAGGAGACCGACAGCTATGTTCCTTACCCAGCAGAGGGATCTGATTGAGCAGATGTGGAGGTTGGAGTTGGGTGTTTTGTTGCCGAGTTCTGGTCGAAGTTGTTTGGTGCTTCAGCTTCAGTCGACTCTTGTTGATCAGATCAAAAAGGCACAGGCTGGTGATGCACAGTTGCAGGGTTTTCGAGCTGAGGTTGAGTCTGGGTACAGAACGGACATAGTTATTCATGCTAATGGATCGCTTCGTTTTGGGTTTAGGTTATGTGTCCCGAGGGGTGAACTTCGTCAGAGGTTGCTTGAGGAAGCCCACCAGTCTTCGTATTCTATCCATCCTAGCGGTACTAAGATGTATCAGGATTTGAAGCTTCATTTCTGGTGGCATGGTATGAAGAGGGTTGTGGCTCGGTTTGTTTCTCAGTGTTTGATCTGCCAGTAGGCTAAGGCAGAGCATTAGAGAACTGCTTGACTTCTTCAACCGCTTCATATTCCGGAGTGGAAGTGGGAGCATATCACTATGGATTTTGTGACCGCTTCGTCGAGGAGTCCTAAAGGTCATAATGCCATTTGGGTGATTGTCAACCGTTTGACGAAGAGTGCTCACTTCATTCCTTTTTGTGTTGGACGGTCTACTGAGAGCCGAGCTGAGAAGTACATGCAAGAGATTGTTAGACTTCATGGGGTTCCAGTCAGTATTGTATCCGACAGGGATACGGGATTCAGATCTCAGTTTTGGGAGAGTCTTCAGAACAGTTTGGGGAGTAAATTAAAGTACAGTGCAGCTTTTCATCTCCAGACTGATGGACAGTTAGAGAGGACTATCCAGATTCTTGAGGACATGTTGCGGTCCTGTACGCTGCAGTTCGGTGGATCATGGGAGGACCCTTTGCATCTCGTAGAGTTCTCGTACAATAACAGCTTTCAGGCAAGTCTTAAAGCTGTACCGTTCGAGGCACTTTATGGGCGGAAGTGCAGGTCATCAGTATGCTGGGATGACTTTTGTGAAAGGAAGTTGTTGGGTCCAGAGTTGATTACCAGGACAGTTGATGCGGTGGTTCAGATCAGGAAGCATTTGCAGGCAGCTCAGGATAGGCAGAGGCGATGGGCCGATGTCCATCGGAGAGCTTTGGAGTTTGAGGTTGGTGACCATGTTTTCCTAAAGGTATCGCCATGGCGGGGTGTCATTCGGTTCGGTGGTGGGGGCAAGCTTAGCCCTAGGTTTATTGGATCGTTCGACATTGTGGAGCGAGTATGCAAGGTAGCCTATTGTCTTGCATTGCCGCCAGCTTTATCTGGAGTGCACGATATTTTTCATGTCTCACAACTCGAGAGATATATCCGAGATGAGTCCACGTGATCGACTATTCTGAGTTGACAGCTCGGCCGAATTTGACTTGTGAGATTCCGCCAGTTGCTATAGTGGATCGGCGGGAGAAAGTGATTAAGAACAAGGTCTTCAAGCTGGTTCGTGTTTCTTGGAATCCTCACTCGTCCAGTGAGTCGACTTGGGAGCTGGAGGAGGAGATTCAACAGAAGTTCCTCATTTGTTTGAGTAGATTTTGTTTTGTTCTTTCTTTTCTTTTTGGGGTTACCCTATGTATCTTCTAGTTGAATTTCGAGGACGAAATTCTTCTTGTTAGGTGGGTAGGATTTGTAACCCGTGTTTTCTATTTTGTGTATTTTTGAGTGTATTTTTCTTTTTTGTGTATTTCTCTCTTTATATCTCTTTTGGACTATATATTAGATTTTATTTTCAATATATTATTTTTATTATTTTGTCGTCCTTTTTATTTGATTTTCTTGATCCAATTGTCTCATTTGTTCATCTTTGTTGGATCGAACTATTTTTTTTTGATCTCCTTGATTCAATTATTCGTGCCTATTTTATTTGTTCATTTTCTGTGCCGACTCATTTTTGTATCACCCTATTTTTCCTTGGGGATTTGTCCTATTTCTTGAACCCATTGTTTAAACCTAATTAAAACCCAAATACCCATTATTTACACTATAATCCACCTACAATCCTATACTAATTCACCTAATACCCTGTACTAAAACCCAAACCCACTTATAAAACTATACCCGTTATCTACCCCTATAACCGATTAACCCCTTTTTATCCAAACCTGGTTACCCATACCTTCAGCCGTGACTTATACCCCTAATCCTAATACTCCCAACCTGCATATATATTTAAGGATCATCCTCTCCCCTGCTTCTCACCTAGCCGCCTCCTCAGCCCCGTTCTCCCCCTGCCCTACTCCTCTCCGTCTTCGTCCCTTCTCTCTCTGACCGTCGTTGTAACCCCCGGGTCCCCTCTCAATCTGCACTTCCCCTACACCGCAACCCCTGCACCTCCCTCTCCCGATCAGCCATGCACCTCTCTCTCTGACGTAGCCAGCCACCCTGTGGTCCCCGCCTCCCTCCTATTATCGCGAAGCCCAGCAGTCAGCACAGCACTGCGGCGCAGCACCTTGCTGCCATCGCTGCCCTCTCTCGGGTGTGGGTCCTCGCTGGTTGTTCCGTTGTCTCTCTCGCTCGCTCCTTTGTGTGCGAGTGTGGTTGTGTGGGTGTTCTCGTTGGCTCGTGGTTGTGTTCGTTGGATTTCGTTGTTCGTGAGTTTGGTTCATGATTCGTTCGTTGTGTTGGTTGCCCGGGAATCCGTTCCCGTTGTTCTTGCTTTCGCTTTGTCAGTTTTCGTCGTCAGTTAAGGCAAGTAACTTGTATTCTTTTCTTTGTGTAATACAAGTACCAAATACCGTCTGTAGTGTAGTTGGGTTCTAGAGACAATTCGTGTCTAAAACCCCTTTTTGATATTTTCTTTATTTTGATGATTCGACCATAGTTGCCTCACGACATACATGATATGAAACAACTAAGGATGACCACTTTTGGATGTACATATATGCATGTTATTTTGTGATATCGTGTGCTTGATGTGCTGTTCGTGATATACTTGTCGAATACTTGCAAATTACCCTATACAATGTTGTTTGGACATCTAGTACACTATATTTCATGTTTGATTATGATTTGGACAATTTTTGTATGACCCATGTTGATTTGTGTATGAAGAACAAATCAGTATTTTAGACCTTATTAAGTTTAGTATATGAAAAATATTTGTGAACATGAACTGTAGAGAACTCTGTCTATTTTCTAACCCTTCTGACAGATCTCAGTTTTGTTTTATGGTTTGTGAGTTGTGACTATTTTACTACAGAGGTGTAGAGAAATTTTCAGATTTTGTTTTCCATGTATTTGGAAGAGTAATCTATTTTTATCATGATGCTAAAAGTATTATTTTGATCTAATATTTTGCACAGTACAACTAGAATGGATTGGGATTAACACTGAATTTTTGTGGATTTATTTGATGAGCTTTAGAAATCGTTCTATGCTTCTAAAACATTGCTATACATGCAGAATTTTCAAACTGTTCAGTAAAGAATCTGATTTTAAACCAAATTCTACTTGCTGTTTGTAAAATATTTCTGAATATGAAAGTTAGCCTACTGTACCTAGTTTATCACCCTTTTGGCGGATTTGGATTTCGATTTATGGTTTGTGAGATATAGCTATTTTTGTACTGCAGTGTTTGTGATTCCAGATTTACAAAACTACTACATCTTGATGTTTTCTGATTTTTGTTGACTAAACTATTTATATTAAAAAATTATGAAACTTTATAATATGATGATGCACCTATAGGGGAATACCCCAAATTTTTCGTGGATTTATTTAATTATTTTTCATGCTATTTTTCCTGACTTTGAATACAATTTTCTGATTTCTCGCTGAACACATTTTCTGGTTTCAATTTAGTTGACTCATGTTTTTGTAAAATACTATATGACTTATATATATTTTCTGGATTTGACCGGGAGTCTATTTTCCAGATTCTTTGACGGGTTCAGATGTGCATTTTTGTAGTAACGGGAATCTCAGTTTTAGTAGAACACTGTCTTGTTGTCCTGAACTAGAATTTTCGTTGTATTATCCTGTTATGAGTTATCTTTAACCTCAACATGTTTATCTTTCAACCTAAACCTGTTACATGATCATGCCATGCTATTCTTGCTCTATTTGTGACACATACATGCATGTTTGCTAATAACAAAATAACCAAGCTGGGGTTAAGGGAAAAATCTAGTAGTAGAAAATATAGAAAGGTGTACTGAGAAGAGAACCTGTGTCCTGCCAGTTATGTGTTCATGAATACATGATTCACAATCTTGTTACCTGATTACCTGACTGCATCCTTTCCTATAGGAAGGTGTATTTGGAAGAGAACCACTAGGTTCTGCCTATTCCTGTACCTGAATGCATACTTCCCTATAGGTAGGTGTACTCGGAAGAGAACCACTAGGTTCTAGCTGTTCCTTTTAGACCTTTCATCCTGATCTCTGAGTACACTGCCCTATGGACTCCACTACAAAATCTAAATGAAACTGTTTGAATGTAGCAACCATGTAGTAAAAACCGTGATGTATGAAGTGCTACCTGGATAATAATAACACAAGACTTGATATAACCTGATACCTGTTACATACTTATCTGTACCTGTACTTGTTTACCGGTATACCTGTATACCTGATTACATGTTTACATGTATACCTGTTACATGTTTACCTATTTGATTGACAGTTGATACATGTTACCTGTACCTGTTAGTATACCATGCTACTTGATTCTATTTTCTCGATCCATTAGTTATCATGTTCTGTTGATATGCTTATAACATGCAATGTTTGTTTCCTGCTGTTATTCTATATCTGTTATTCTTCCCCATGTACTTGTATCCTGCACTACAAGCGGTCCGTAACTTGCTTTGACGGGAGTTTGTTTTTCTCTTTTCCTTTTTCCTGCAATTTATTAATTGCAGACCAGGATGATCAGCTGCCAGATGGAGTTGGTGATATGAGATATTAGTGCTAGAGTTTTTGTAACGCCCCGAATCCCAAATACACTAAATTCGAGATGTTCTACAGGATCTTTCCGCTTCCTTTAGTACAATTTTACAAGGAAATTTGAACTTTTCACTTTACATCAGAGTTTACATGATTACATTACACTTTACATTGCACAGCGGAAGTAAACTTTACAACAATGAAACAAATGTACAACAACATTGAATAATCTTTAAGCATTTGTTCCTCTTTAATCTATATCAAGCCATTTACCTGCATATAAGACTGTGGGTACGTCAGTTTATTCAACCGACGATCATTATACACGTCCATCATCTCTATGCCGGAAATAGCATAACTTAGTTTCCATATTTAGCAGACACAAACTTGTCACATATCAAACTACAGGGACTACCCTATTGATGTCGTGTTGTGATTGTGCACTTAGTTCTTAATGCATTTATTTATATTACATGACACTAATGCGCACTTGTTCGGATTCTATGCATCCCATACTATATAGGTCCGAGGGCAAGCCCTTAATCGTTCATCATCTTTGTAAGGTTCAATCCCTCGCCATGACTTAATCTACTACTGTAATTACGGTAGGTATCTTAGATGATCTATGAGTACAAGCACGTGTACAGAAAATCCTGGAGGGGAATCCCACGTCATGTGACGACGTATCGTGAAGACAGCCTGAGGCAATTCAGCCTCACTTCATGGCACACGATCCTCTTGCAGTCACCAAACATCCCACAAGTGTCGCCACTGGGACGATAATTCTGGAGTAGTGCCCACGCCATGTCTTGACGCATCAAGCAGGCAGCCTGTGGATCACTCTCACACCGCCAATCCGATGGCCCTCATACTCGTGTTTTTCTCCTACTTTCATCACGTCTCCACTATGTACTAATCCTTAGTTTTTATCAAAATCATGAACAAAAATCAAAGCTCTAGAGTTAGCCTCTCCTCTAAACCGGACTTATTCATTCATTCAAACACGACCAACCTTGGTCTTTCATTTCAATTTTCATTTCATTTATTTCCAAATGCCGGGGGAGACTTAGCTACTCTTTTTTTTTCAATTTTCAATTCACAATTTCCAAATCGAGCATTTCCAACTCATAAATTCCCATGTTGAGTCATCATACTCAAAAGTATTTCTCTTTTCAAATCATGATTTCTAATTCGTTCAAATAGTCCATAACTATACATGAATTTTAATTATTCATCATGTAACTCATGAAATGTTACTTTCACATTGAAATTTACATCACTAACGAATATTCACATTTCATATTTTTCACACTATTCTCAAATGAGAATAATTTGCATCACATCACACAATATAATTTCTTTTTGCCACATTAATTCTCTAATCCTTCATTTCAAGTCATTTTTGCAAGATATAATTTCACAACAATAAAAATATAGAACCATAGTTCTATTTACACATTTTATTCTCAAATCATGTTTTATTTCATGCAAATAATCCCCAAATTATTTTTCTTAAGTCCTACATATTTTTAGAAGAATAGTCATATTTTTTTACTAATTTTTTGATCATCAAAACATCCAAAAAAAACATTTTTTTATAACTGCCGAGCCCCAGATTCGAACCCAGCACCACAGAGAAGACAGCCAAAGGCACAGGCCACTAGGCCGCTTGCGCCAGCAGTATAGATAGGCGCTGAGAGTATTAAATACTCTTGGCCGCTGATCTTATACGTTTAAAAGAAAGAAACAAAAGTATGGTGCCACAGAGATTCGAACCAGCAACCCTAGGCCGAAGGGCACTGTAGCGATCAGAGCCATCCCGACCACTTGAGCTACGCGCTCAAGTTGTCACTAGCTTAATTCAAATTTCAGTTAACCCATACTCTCTATTATTTAGAACATTTCGACGTTCATGAAAATTTCATTTCACATTTTTCTTACTAACACACTGTAAAAATTCCAGATTAATCGTTTTCATCCTGAATTTTATTCCAGTATATGAAAATAATTTTCTTAAATAATTAAACATATTTTTCTCAATAATTAACACATTTCTACCATACAATTTGGTTAATGTGATATACTACTACTAATACATTCTTTTTCGACATTATAATTTCATTAATCTCTACACCAATTCTCTACACTTATTCATTTTCCAAACATAAAAATTACATCTCAATTTATTCGTTACAACGCCATACAAAGTTTCCAATTTAGCACATAAAAGTGACATAGTCGATATACTGATTTTTTGCACATAATTTTTCATGCTACTAACTAAGGTTTCTTCACACAATTTATAACCATATTCGTATTGCACACAATCTTGAATTTCACTAATAGCAACACACATAATTTGCATATCAACAATTCAATCAATTAGAGATCATCTTTTCAATTAAATGTGCATTCTTATTAATCATTTTCATGCATCATTTTGCTAATTAAATCTGGCATGCATTCCTATGTTAGAAATAGGGAAAATTTACCCACCTTATTGAAGAAATATACAATTAACAACCTCCTAGACGAATGTCCTTGCAACAAGAGTGCACCTCCTCCTAGACGACGCGCACACAAGCCTCCAAGCACACCTCACCGAGAGCTCCTTGATGGTAGCCGACCTCTCCTTTCCTCCTTGATGTTGCAAGCACAATCCCACACACTCTCAATCTTTTAACTCACAAAATCACTACTGGATAATATAATTTAGACTATAGGTTTGGCGGGATTAATAAGCACAAGAATAACTAGCCATGGAGGGGGGTATTTATACTAAAAATCAAAGAGAATGGAGGGCTAAGATCAAGTAGTTGGTTATAAGATGGAGTGCTAGGATGAAAGTAGGAGTTGCATTAACTACCCACAACCAAGTAACCACCACACCATGATTTCCATTAAAATTTTGATTTTCCCTCCAAAAGAAGCAATCCGGCCTACTTGGGGAAGTGCATTTGAACGTGTACGTGCAATGCACGTGCATGCCACTTGATCCAAAAATTGTACATTAAATTTTTGTATAAAAATAAAATAGTCTTTAAATTGTATTCTACATGACAAGTTGTATAAAAATAGTTCATGAGCTTTAGTTTATGGGCAAAAATAATTATTATACAATTAATAAATTAAATTAACCTTGGGCTTTTAAAAAGAAAAGGCTTTTGTATAAAATAATTAAAAGCACATATTAAAATATCTTTACTCATCTTGATGAAAATATTTACCCAAAATATTGCACGTGCACACTACATGCAAAATAAATATTTTTTCATTAAATGAAAAATCAGGGCATTACAGTTTTTGCATTTATTATTATTATTTCTTGTTGCTGCTTGAAAAATTGTATTTGATACTTGGATTTATTTTTTGTATTTGGGCAATGTGACCCAGGAAATTATTCACTGTCCAGACTTGATTTATTTGAGATTATTATATTTTGTTTTCAAGTAAATTTTTGTTGGTGTATTTGATTCGATTGTGCATACTTAGTTGATTTCTTTTGCTTCTGACTCTGATTATTCCTGTGAGATGTTGTAAAGATTCTGAACAACTTATGGATGATGAAAATCATTCGGTGTACTTAGTCACGTATCTGTATTCCGTATTCTCTTTTGGGAAGCAGGGCATGACACGTCTACTAAGGTGCCCATGAAGGGTATACTGATTGCATGAAATGGTGGCGGATAGATTCAACTATTTGAAGAAGCCACTGAATCGAGTACGTCTGAAGATGGAGTGTCACACTCCTCTTCCCAAAAATACGGAACACAAGCACGTGATATTAGCCCAGCGAGTGACTTGTGTCATCCATAAGCTGTTTACCCATTCAACTTAACAATAATAAAAATTCAAATAATTGCGCAGACAATAATAATAACCACATGAACAATAATACTTGGAATGATTAATATGAAATAACCAAATTTGATAATCCAACGTCTGGAAACAAATAATAGAATTCAGATCATAGGCCCAATACAATAATAAATCCAATCACAATAGTAATAACTCTCAATACTATAAGTTCAATGAAATAACATTCAATCATAAAACAATAATTCTTTAGAAAGTTGTCACGCCCCCTTCCCAAAAATACGGAATACGAGTAAATGACATTGGCCCAGTGAATGACTAACGTCACCCCATAAACTGTTTACCCGATTAACTCAATAATATAATCAATACAGAACAATTGTGCAGACAATAATAGTAATCTGATGAACAATAATACTTGGAATGAAGCAATATAAAATGTCCAAATACAATAAATCAACGTTTGGAAACAATAATAAAATATGGGACATAAGCCCCATACAATAATAAATTCCAAACACAATAGTAACAAGTATCAATACAATAAGTTCAAAAAAAATTAAGCAATTAAAAAGCATTAAATCTTCAGAATTTTTGTTCTCCAATTCCAGCAGGTAATTCTTCTTCATTACCTATGTACACTTCATCTAAAAAGAGGAGAAAAGTTATCCTTAGAGTAAGTTATGGACAATAAGTAGAGAAAGTAAGGAACAATGGAATAACAGTATAACAATGAATGAATGGATCAATAGAAATCAATAACATGGGACAATAATCAAGAAACAATGTCACGATAATCGATGCAATGGTATAGGACAATGATTCAATATTCAAAAACAATATTCAGTGGTATCAATAACACTTAAACAATATTTGGTATCAATAGGAACAATAATGTACAATATACAATGTCGATGTTGTGTCAATCCTTATGTCTATTAATCTTTTTAATCATAACTAATGCATGTACTACTGCATTCCCTACTACAGGTTTGATGCATACAATCAATTTTGTTTAGACCGAGTGGTGAATTCTATAGATCATGTGTCGGTACGATAATCACTGATACGATACATTATTGTTGCACGATATATAACGATGATTCAATGATTGATTGATACGATACACTGATACGATTCATTGATACAATACACGAGAGAATGGGGTGCCGTAGTCAGCTCTCGACAATCAATTGATAAACACTGATCGACACAATCACTATATTATTCACTACTCAAGTCATTTTATTAATCCTCGGCTTATTAATTATTTTATTAATGCAACAATACAATATACAATTTGAGACATGGGGTGAACAATAGTAACAATAAGGGAACAATAAGGTGATAATGTGCAGTAGGACAATTGGAACGATGACATTAGGATATTAGGATCATGCAATACAACATACACACTTGGATTCATGCAATACAATGATATGAGAATAGTTAAACTATTAAAAACTGAAATATAAAATTCTGGACAGCAAGAGTAGTCTGTACAAAAATGCTGTTTTCTGCTGTTTCAGAAATCGAAAAGTGAATCCATCAGAAATTCTAGAAACTAGACTTCTTCACGGTTCCAACGCATATTTAAAGTTCAAAATCCGACAAAAGTAGCTAAGGTAAACACATTGTTCTTTACAGATTTCATGTTCAGACAGAATCTCGATATTATGTTGTTATAATTTTAGAAACAGCAAAAGTCAGTATTAAATTCATTAAAAATATTTTCTAGACTCCTAAACATATTAAGCAACAATCTGAAAACTTTCAGAGTATAATTTTATCATTTGATCAGCCTTTTTATTGTTTAAGCATGAAAAATAAGAGAATCTGAATATCTGAAAGTAAAAAGACAGCTGTAGTAAAACGGCCATAACTTTTGCTACACAACTCGGAATTTAAAAATTCAAGATGTTCTGCAAACTAGAATGATAAGGCTATAATTCATATTCAGAAAGTAATTTTTTTTAAGATCATTTACTGGTTCAAAACTAGCAGTCAACATACAGGCCAACAAGCAATATACAGGTTTTGTATAGTTTTCTTGAAATAATTTAATTAAACATGATGGGTATCGATTCTTTAGTCAATAAATTATATAATCAACATGGTGGGTGCAATAACATGATGAATAAGACTAAAATCATATGCATACACTAAATTATTATCGATCAACAACAAACAATCTAGTAGTTGTTTCTACAATAATTTATTTTGTCACGATTATACGGTTAACCCTATTATCAATTCTACATGAATGCATGAAAGCTCCAATCTTTAGAGTCAAAAGTGGCACGATGTCAAAAATATCGGGGTTGGCTCGTGTAAACCTGTAACTACCTTTTTTTGTAATTTTTAATTTTTTCCCTTTTGTAATATTTTTCTTGCAATTTAATAAAAACCCTATTTTCTTTCTTGATTATTATTTTAATTAAGAATTGTTCATGAATGTCCGTTCTGTTTATCGGGCTATTCTTGTTGATCCATATTATCTCTTATTAAATTGTGGGTATTTTTATTTGAACTCTATTGATTTTGATCTATCTCTTAATTGAACCCTAAAACCCAATTTGATTTGTTCATGACCCAAAACCGTTATTATTCAACCCCAAACCACTAACCCAATACCTTATAAATACAGCTCTAGTGGAAACCCTAATTTGCACACAAATCAAAACCCTAGCTAACTATTCTCTCTCCTCTCTCCTCTCTCCTTCGTTCTCTCTCTTCCGCTGTACTTTTCCCGCCAAAAACCCCATACAACCCTTTTCTGATCATCTTCTCCGATCGAGCTCCGGCACCCCGTCACCACTTCCCCCTCCGGTGCCGCTCTCCTAGCGCGCACCGCCGCCACAGTAACCCCCAAACCCCCCTGTCTCCTCCTCTTCCGTTTCGCTCGACGCCAGAACCCAAGTAGCTATCACTGCTTCCCTGTTTTGCCATCCTCCGTGACGTCGTCGATGACCCTACTGTCGCGCTGCCGTTGGAAACGCCAGTGCTGTTGCCCGAAGCCCTTTACTGTTGCAACAGTTGCCCTATTTTCTGCTGGTGTTGTTGCAGTCTCTTGTGTGCTGTGTTGGTTTGGCTCTTTATTGCACGTATATTGCACGTGCTATTTGTGGATTGCTAGTTCGTTGGTTTGTTGCTTCGGGTTCCTTATCCCGTTATTCTTGGTATTTAAATTCACCGATTATAAGGCAAGTCACTTTCCTCTTAAATTGCTAATTGTATCAAATTCAAGTGTTATTGAATTCTTGCAAGTCGATCTCTTTGTAATCGTATTATCCTTTGTTCATCTATTCGTTGGGTCTATTGAGGGTTTACACGAGCTAATCCCAATATTCATGACATCGTGCCACTTTCACTCTAAATTTTGGATCTTTCATGAGTGCACATAGAATTGACATTAGGGTTGTTCATATAATTGACATACAAATAAACTATTGTAGAGACAATTGCTAGGTTGTATGTTGTTTGATCGATTGATGATTGATTTATGATAAATTGATATACGAGCGTGTTCTAATTTTATTTATCATGTTTTGACACCCATCATGCTGATTATATAAATTATTGACTAAAGAATCGATACCCATCATGTTTAACTAATTAATTTTCATGAAAATACCCCCCAAAAACCGGTATATGCTTGCTGACCTGAATATTGACTAGAGTTTTCGAACTAGTAAACTACCTTAAAATGAAATACTTTCTGAATATGAATTGTAGCCTTATCTTTCTAGTTTCCAGAACATCTTTAATTTTTAAATTCTGAGTTTTGTAGCAAAAGTTATGCCCGTTTTACTACACCAGTATTTTTTACTTTTAGATTTCAGATTCTCATACCCTTCATGTTTAAACAGTAAAAATACTGATCAAATGATAAAATTTCAATTTGAAAATTTCCAGATTGTTGGTTAACATGTTTAGGAGTCTAGATTATATTTTTACTGAATTTAATATTGAGTTTTTGCTGATTCAAAAATTAAAACATCAAGATTTCGAAATTCTGCCTGAACATAAAACCTGTAAAAAACCATGTGTTTGACCTAGCTACTTTTGTTAGAATTTGAACTTTAAATATGAGTTGGAACCGTGTGGAAGTCTAGTTTCCAGATTTTCTGACGGATTCAACTTTTGATTTCTGAGTCAGCAGAAAACTGCTTTTTTGTACAGGCTGCGCTTGCTGTCCAGAATTTTAGATTCCTCTTTTTAATGAATTAATTATTCCTATATCGTATTATTGCATGAATTGATGTTTTTAAGTTGCACTGCATGATCCTAATGAGTTATTGTCATCATTCTAATTGCCTTACTCCATGTTATCACCATATTGTTTCCCGATTGATACTATTTTCATCTCATGTCTTAGTTGCATATTGTATTGCAGCATTGATAAATAATTAACAAGCCAGGGTTTAAGGGATTGACTAGAGTAGTTGATGATATAGGGATTATACTCGGATGATGGCCCGTGTTATTATTGATATCGTCATTGTGTAAGAAATTGTATCTTGGCCCGTGTTATATTGTTATCGTCGTCATACCCAGTACATGAACTATAGAGCCTACCACTATGTCTAAACGAAATTGATTGTATGCATCGAACATATAGTATGGGATGCAGTAGTACATGCATTAGTTCGGATTTAAAATAATTAATAGACATAAGAATTACACATTGACATTGCATATTGTTCATCATTGTTCCTATTGATATCGAATATTAGCTAAGTGTTAGTTTTATTGATCATTGATTTACTATTACCGAATATTGAATCATTGTTGATAGACATTGCATCGATTATCATTATTATTGTCCCATATTGTTGATTCCTATTGATCCGTTGATTCATTGTTATACCGTTATTTCATTGTTCCGTGCTTTCTCTACTTGCTGTCCATGACTTGTCCTAAGAACAATTTTTCTCTTCTTTTTAGATGAAGTGTATACAGGTGATGAAGGAGAATTGCCTGCTGGAATTGGAGAACAAACATTCTGAAGACTACTTCTTTCTAATTGCTTATTGCTTTAACAAACTTAATGTATTGAGACTTGTTATTATTTTGGATTGGATTATTATTATTTTGGGCTTATGTCTCGGATTTTATTATTGTTTCTAGACGTTGGATTATTATTATTGTATTTGGATATTTTTATTGCTTCATTCCAAGTATTATTGTTCATGAGATTATTATTATTGTCTGCGCAATTGTTCTATATTGTTTATATTATTGAGTTGATCGGATAAACAGCTTATGGGTGACATTAGTCATTCGCTGGGCCAATGTCCTGTACTCGTATTCCATATTTTTAGGAAGCGGGGCGTAACAAGGTTTTTAGTGGTATTAGAGCCCGGGTTTGGATAATATATTAGTCAAACGTGACTAACGAAAGGAAGTTTGGCTTTGATTGATATATTAATCAGATTTGGGATTTTATTGGTTTGACTCAATAGTAGGAGTAATACAGTGGTCGCATGAACAATTGATATCCAACTTATGATCTGGACGCTAACCTTTTGATTCTTATTGCAGACCATGGCTAGGAAAGGTGCTTCTTCTTCTTCCCGTGCTGAGGATGACCAGTCTGATGTGCCCACTATTGCACAATAGATGCAAAAGCAATGTGAGCACAATGAACTGGTGATGCGGATGCAACGGGAACATAATGAGCAGTTGAGAATGGCTTATGAAACTGCCAATAGATAACCCATTGTGCCTACCCCCGTCATGCTGCCACCGAGGCCTAGTAATGTAATAGATTTCATGAGGCTTCACCCGGATAAGTTCTCGGGTACTGAAGGTGCACTTGTAGCCGTGCAACAGCTTATCAGGACTGAGCAGTTGTTGACCGCAGCACGTATTGCAGATGTGGGTCGTGTAGATGTTGTGAGCATCCAGCTTGTTGACCTTGCCCACATTTGGTGGCAGACTGAGGCTGAACGTTTGGGCCGACCAATTCCCTGGGCCGCTTTTTTTAAGAGCTTCCTTACAAAGTTCTTCCCTAATGTCACCAAGAACGAGAAGGAACGGCAGTTTGATTCTTTAACTCATGTTCGTCAGATAGTGTTTTATTATGTTTTTCGTTGTTATTTCCTGAAGTATCGACGTTAAACTAAACAATGTCTTGAATCAGTGGAATCGTACCGTGGATGAGTATGCTGCAGAATTCGCCCGACTAAGTCATTTTACTACTGCTATGGTGGCAAATGACGAAGATAGAGGCCGTCGTTTCTTGTCGAGCTTGGACGTTGAGATACAGGACCGTATTGCTGCCTTGCAACTTTGCTCCTATGCTGATATCCGGATGCTGCAAGAATTTAGGAACAGACCAGTTCAAGGAAGCGTGCTATTTAGCATTCTGTTGCTGCTAGGCCTGCTGTTGGGCCTATGAGGAGGCCAGCTCCGTCCCTTCCTGCTAGGGTATTGCCTTACCCACCTATTGTCCAGAGGCCGAATCTAGTCTATACTTACTGTCACAGGACTGGGCATTTGCGTCAAGATTGCAGGACAGTGAACTGCTTGTGCCTTCTGTGTGGAGGCGATGATCACATGGTGTGAGATTGCCCTAAGTCCAAGACTTGTGCGCCAGTTGGAGGTTCTGCTCTGCAGGGAGTGCTTGTTCGTGATCAGGGTGGACCACTTCCCCCGCAGAGGTAAATCTTTGAGCAGAGGAGAGCCGCTCCTCAGGGTAATTTTCTTGCAGGTCGAGGTCAAGCTTACAACTTGACTACGCAGGATGCTGAGACTGCTTTAGGCATTGTTGCAGGTATATCTTTTGTTGTTTTCATTTTGTATTTTATTTTGATTTTTCATTGCTATTTTATTCTTCTATCATGTTGCTATTCATGTTGCCTTCCATTCATGCATGTTTCTTGCATTTTGTTTCCACCTTTTGTGATCTCACTTTGACTTCTTGCTAGACATTATCCTTGTTTTTTCCTTTTCAACTCATGCTCTCTTTGACTCTGGTGCTACTCATTCATTTGTTTCTTCCCGCTTCGTCAATCTGCATCTTTTGGCTCGCAGTGCTATGCCAGTGGCTTGGAACATTTCTACAGGTGGAGGTATTGTCGTGTGTTCTCAGATTTGTGAGCAGAGTCCCTTGATTATTGGTGGTGTTGATTTTGTTGCCGATCTGATTGTCATTGGCAACTTTGGATTTGTTGTGATTCTGGAGACGGATTGGCTTAGTGCCACTCATGCTGTGATTGACTACCGCAAGAAGAAGGTGGTGTTTAGAATGCCAGAACGACAGGAATTTGAATTCTACGCCGGTGAAACGCCGCATGCTTGTGTTGAGAAGTTGGTTAGTCGGGAAGTTGGAGTTATGGAGAAAGTGTGTGCTGATGATGTTGTCGCCCCTTTAGTTGTGCAGAATTTTCTGGATGTTTTTCCTGAGGAATTGCCGGGATTACTGCCAGATCGTGAAGTGGTGTTCAGTTTTGATGTTCAGTCGAGTACAACTCCAATCTCTAAAAGTCTATACAGAATGGCTCCTGTTAAGCTAGCTGAGTTGAAAGAGTAGATTTAGGAGTTGTTTGATAGAGATTTTATCAGACCAAGTGTTTCGCCTTAGGGAGCTCCAGTTCTGTTCGTCAACAAGAAGGATGGTAGTCAGAGGTTGTTCAATGACTACCGCGAGCTCAATAATGTCACTGTAAAGAACATGTACCCGTTGCCAAGAATTGATGACCTATTTGATCAATTAGGAGTCGCTTCTGTATTTTCGAAACTGAATCTTTGTTCTATTGATCATCAGGTTAAAGTGAATGCCGAGGATGTACAGAAGACTGCTTTTCGAACATGATATGGTCACTATGAATTTTTGGTGATGGCTTTTGGAGTTACTAATACTCCAGCTGTGTTTATGAGCTTGATGAATTAGGGTTTCTCTCCCTTCTTGGACTAGTTTGTTGTAGTGTTCATTGATGACATCCTTGTCTATTCTCGGAATTGGGATAAGCATGTTGAGCACTTGAAGGTGTTCTGCTGACTTTGAGAGATCATCAGTTGTATGGGAAGCTTAGCAAGTGTGAGTTTTGGTTGGATCGGGTGGCGTTCTTGGGCCATATTATTTCTGGTGATGGAGTTTCTATCGATCCATCCAAGGTTTCCGCAGTTAAGGATTGGTCGATGCCGAAGTCCGTATCGGAGGTTCGGAGTTTTCTTGGTCTAGCGGGTTATTACAAGAAGTCTGTTCAGGATTTCTCAAAGATTGCAGGGCTATTGATCAAGTTGACTAGAAAGGATCAGAAGTTTGTGTGGGATGACATTTGTGAAGAAGCCTTCATTGAATTGAAGAATCGGTTGACATCAGCACCTATGTTGACTATACCGGATGGATCAGGAGGTTTAGTAATTCAATGTGATGATTTAGGTAGAGGTTTGGGTGCTGTTTTGATGCAATGAGGCAAGTTTGTCGCTTATGTATCTAGGCAGTTGAGTCCGCATGAGAAGAATTATCAAACACATGACTTGGAGCTTGCTACTGTGATTTTTGCGTTGAAGCTTTGGAGAGATTATTTACATGGGAACCGAGTGGAGATCTTAACTGACCACAAAAGTCTCAAGTATGTGTTCACCCAGAAGGAACTATATATAAGGCAAAGGCGATGGTTGTAATTGATGGCAGATTATGATGTCAGTTTGCAGTATCACCCTGGCAAGATTAATTCAGTGCCTGATGCTTTGAGCAGAAGGAGACTGTGGAGGCTATGAGAAGATTGGAATTGGATGTGGTATTGCATGGTTCTGGGCAGAGTTGTATGGTGCTCCAGTTGCAATCGTCTTTGGTGGACCAAATTAAGGAGGCACAGTCTGGTGATGTGCAATTGCAGAAGTTTCGAGCTGAAGTTGAGGCTAGTTCGAGAACTAGTTTGGTGATTCGTGAGGATGGATCTCTCCGCTTTGGGGCTCGTCTTTGTGTTCCAGAGGGAGAGGTCAGGCAGAAGTTACTTGGAGAAGCCCACCATTCGCAATATTCTATTTATCCCGGTGGTACGAAGATGTATCGGGATTTGAAGTTGCATTTCTGGTGGCAAGGCATGAAAAGGGATGTTGCAAGATTGATTTCTCGATGTTTGATTTGTCAGCAAGTGAAGGTAGAACATCAGAGGACTGCTGGACTTCTTCAACCGCTTCCTATTCCGTAGTGGAAGTGGGAGAATATCACTATAGATTTCGTGACTGCTTTGCCTAAAAGTCCCAAGGGTCACAATGCCATTTGGGTGATTGTGGATCGCTTGACGAAGAGTGCTCATTTAATTCATTTCAGCGTTGGTCAGTCTATGAAGAGCCTTGCAGAAAGGTATATGCAGGAGATTGTGAGATTGCATGGTGTTCCTGTTAGTATTATATCAGACAGAGATACTAGATTCAGATATCAATTCTGGGAGAGTCTTCAGACCAGTCTTTGGAGTAAGCTGAAGTTCAGTACTGCATTCCATCCGCAGACAGATGGTCAATCAGAGCGGACTATTCAGACATTGGAAGATATGCTAAGGTCCTATGTGCTTCAATTTGGAGGTTCTTGGGAAGATCATCTACACTTGGTGGAGTTTTCATACAATAATAGCTACCAAGCTAGTCTTTAGGCAGCTCTGTATGAAGTCTTGTATGGTCGGAAGTGTAGATCACTAGTGTGCTTAGATGACATTGGTGAGAGGAAGCTTTTGGGGCCAGAGTTGATCACAAAGACTGTTGATGTAGTGGCCCAGATCAGGAGGCATTTGCAAGCCGCACAGGATAGGCAAAGAAAAAGGGCAGGTATGCACAGGCGACCGTTAGAGTTCGAAGTGGGTGATCATGTGTTCCTCAAGGTGTCTCCATCGAAAGGTGTGATTCACTTTGGTGGTGGGGGCAAGTTGAGCCCTAGATTCATTGGTCCATTTGATGTGGTTGAGCGAGTAAGCATGGTGGCATATAGAGTCGTATTGCCGCCAGTTCTTTCTGGAGTGCATGACGTCTTCCATGTTCCTCAGCTCAGGAAGTATGTTCGGGATGATAGTCATGTTATTAACTAATCGGAGTTTTCGGTTCGACCAGATTCATCTTGTGAGATTCATCCAGTGTCGACTGTGGACAGGCGGAAGAAGATTTTGAAGAATAAGTTTATCAAGTTGGTTTGTGTTGCTTGGAATCCTCACTCGTCTGGTGAGTCGACTTGGGTGCTTGAGAGTGTGATTCGGAAGAAATTTCCCATCTTTTTGAGTAATTCTTGTCCTTTCCTTTCCTTGGGGTTACCCTACTACCACTTGCTTAAATTTCGAGGACAAAATTTTATTGTAAGGTGGGTAGGATTGTAACTACCGTTTTTGTAATTTTCATTTTTTCCTCTTTGTAATATTTTTCTTGCAATTTAATAAAAACCCTATTTTCTTTCTTGATTATTATTTTAATTAAGAATTGTTCATGAATCTCCGTTCTGTTTATCGGGCTATTCTTGTTGATCCAAATTATCTCTTATTAAATTGTGGGTATTTTTATTTGAACTCTATTGATTTTTATCTATCTCTTAATTGAACCCTAAAACCCAATTTGATTTTTTCTTGACCCAAAACTGCTATTATTGAATCCTAAACCACTAACCCAGTACCCCAGTACCGTAATTGTACCCAGCACACAAATCAAAACTCTAGCCGCGTATTCTCTCTCTTCTCTCCTCTCTCCACCGTTCTCTTTCTCTTCCGTTGTACTTTTCCGCCAAACCCCCTACTGCCCTTTTCCGATCATCTTCTCCGATCGCCCTCCGGCACCCCATCACCACTTCCCCCTCCGGCGCCGCTCTCCTAGCGCGCACCGCCGCCACAGTAACCCCCGAAACCCCCTGTCTCGTCCTCTTCCGTTTCGCTCGATGCCGAAACCAAAGCAGCTGTTGCTGCTTCCCTGTTTCGCCCTCCTCCGTGATGTCGTCGACGACCCTGTTAACGCGCCTCCATCGAAGACGCAAGCCCCATCGCCCGAAGCCCTCTACTGTTGCTGCAGTTGCCCTATTTTCCGCTGGTGTTGCTACAGTCTCTTGTGTGCTGTGTTGATTTGGCTCGTTATTGCATGTATATTGCACGTGCTATTTGTGGATTGCTAGTTCGTGGGTTCGTTGCTTTGGGATCCTTATCTCGTTATTCTTGGTATTCAAATTCACCGATTATAAGGCAAGTCACTATCCTCTTGAATTGCTAATTGTATCAAATTCAAGCGTTATTGAAATTCTTGCAAGTAGATCTCTTTGTTACTGTATTATCCATTGTTCGTCTATTTGTTGGGTCTATTGAGGGTTTACAAGAGCTAACCCCAATATTCTTGACATCATGTCACTTTGACTCTAAAGTTTGGATCTTTCATAAGTGTATATAGAATTGACAATAGGGTTGTTCATATAATTGACACAGAAATAAAATATTGTAGAGACAATTGCTAGGTTGTATGTTGTCTGATCGATTGATGATTGATTGATAATAAATTGATGTACGAGCGTGTTCTAATTTATTTATCATGTTTTGACACCCAGCATGCTAATTATACAAATTATTTATTAAAGAATCGATACCCATCATATTTAATTAATTAATTTTCATGAAAATACCCCCAAAACCATGTATATGCTTGCTAACCTGAATATTGACTGTTGTTTTCGAACCAGTAAACGACCTTAAAATGAAATACTTTCTGAATATGAATTGTAGCCTTATCTTTCTAATTTCCAGAACATCTTGAATTTTTTGAATTCCTAGTTTTGTAGAAAACGTTATGCCCGTTTTACTATAGCTGTATTTTTACTTTCAGATTTTCAGATTCACGTATCGTTCATGTTTAAAAAGGAAAAATGCCGATCAAATGATAAAATTTTAATCTGAAAATTTCCAAATTGTTGCATAACATGTTTAGGAGTCTAGATTATATTTTTACTGAAATTAATATTGATTTTTTGCTGATTCAAAAATTAAAACAACAAAATGTCCGAATTCTGCCTAAACATAAAACCTGTAAAGAAGCATGTGTTTGACTTGGCTACTATTGTCAGAATTTGAACTTTAAATATGCGTTGGAACCATGTGGAAGTCTAGTTTTCAGGTTTTCTAACGGATTCAACTTTCGGTTTTTGAGTCAGCAGAAAACTGTATTTTTGTACAGGCTGCACTTGCTGTCCAGAATTTTAAATTCCTCTTTTTAATGAATTAATTATTCCTATCTCGTATTATTGCATGAATTGATGTATGTATGCTGCACTGCATGATCCTAATGAGTTATTTTCATCATTCTAATTTCCCTACTCCATGTTATCACCCTATTGTTTCCCAATTGATACTATTGTTCATCTCATGTCTTAGTTGCATATTGTATGGCTGCATTGATAAATAATTAACAAGCCGGGGTTTAAGAGATTGACTAGAGTAGTTGATGATATAGAGAATGTACTCGGATGATGGTCTGTGTTATTTTTGAAAACGTCATTGTGTAAGAAATTGTATCTTGGCCCGTGTTATATTGTTATCGTCATCAAACCCAGTACATGAACTATAGAGTTTACCACTATAGTCTAAACGAAATTGATTGTATGCATCGAACATGCAGTATGGGATATAGTAGTACATGCATTAGTTACGATTTAAAATGATTAATAGACATAGGGATTACACATCGACATTGCATATTGTTCATCATTGTTCCTATTGATATCGAATATTGGCTAAGTGTTATTGTTATTGATCATTGAAGTGCTATTACTGCATATTGAATCATTGTTTATAGCATTCCATCGATTATCATGATTATTGTCCTATGTCATTGTTTCCTATTGATCCATTGATTCATTGTTATACCGTTATTCCATTGTTCCCTGCTTTCTCTACTTGCTGTCCATGACTTGCTTTAAGGACAAATTTTCTCCTATTTTTAGATGAAGTGTATACAGGTAATGAAGGAGAATTGCCTGCTGGAATTGGAGAACAAACATTCTAAAGACTACTGCTTTCTAATTGCTTATTGCTTTAATAAACTTAATGTATTGAGACTTGTTATTATTTTGGATTGGATTATTATTGTTTTGTGATTATGTCCCGAATTTTATTATTGTTTCCAACCGTTGGATTATTATTATTGTATTTCGATATTTTTATTGCCTCATTCCAAGTATTATTGTTCATAAGATTATTATTATTGCCTGCACAATGGTTCTGTATCGTTTATATTGTTGAGTTGATTGGATAAACAGCTTATGGGGGACGTTAGTCATTCGCTGGGCCAATGTCATGTACTCGTATTCCGTATTTTTAGGAAGTCAGGCATGGCAAAATCCTCAATAGAGCCAACGAAGAGATGAACAAAGTATAATATGATAAATAAGGGATCTACTTGTAAGAATTTCAATAAAACTTGAATTTGATAAAATTAGCAATTCAAGAGGACAGTGACTTGCCTTATAAATGGTGAAAACGAATACCAAGAATAACGGGATAAGAATCCTAAAGCAACGAACTCACGAACACCCGAACTAGCACCTGTATAATACGTGCACAAAGCAATCGAACAAAATAGCAACACAGAGCACAAAGAGACAGCAACGACAACACAAGAGAGACCAGCAAAGGTAGCAGTGACGGCCGGGGAGGACGGCGCGATGCTGGCGACCAGTGGAGATGGCTTCAACGGTGAGGTCGAGCAGCATCGGGATGAAGAACGATAACAACAGTAGTGGGTGTTTGGGGTTGGGTTCTACAGTCGATCAATCAGAGGAGTAGGGGGTTTTGCTAGCGGTGCGTCTGGGAGTGGCGCGACGAAGGATGGCGATGAGGGGGTGGTCGTGTAACCCCAACTTTCCCCAAATCCGTATTTTCAGTGTATTTTTCTGTATTTAAAATTTTTCTAAATTAGTTTTTCCGGTTTTCAAATTCTTTTGTCAAACATGTATTTTTTGGATCTTCTATTTTAAAATCTGTTCTCGATCAATAATTTTAAATTGTAACTATTTTCTATTATTTTGTACTGAAATACATTTCCTAGTTTTGTTATTATTTCTCTTATTATTAAAACTGTTATTATTATTATTATTGTTATTGGTATTGTTTTTATTGTTATTATTAGTTTTTTTATAAAATTGTAAATTTTATATTTTATTTGTTATTGTATTTTCCTAAAACCCAAACCCATTTAATTTCTTATTGGGTATTTTATTTTACCCTATATTCTATTAAAACCCTATTTAAAATACCCAATTCATTTAAACCAATACCCATTATCCACAACCTATTTTAATTACCCAACCCAATAACCACTTGAACCCGGTTTCCCCCTACCCACCTATTAGCCTAACTCTCAGACCCGTTACCCACTCTAAACCAAAACCATTAAAAACCATAACATCACCCATATATATATTCGCATACCCCCGCCTGTTCACCTATCCCCCTCCTCTATACACACAGACGTCATCTTAAAACCCATCCTCCCCTGTGTCGCTCACCTGCTCCTGCTTCCCCTGTTCTCTCTCACGTTCTGCCCTCCGCCTGCTCGCGCCGCCATCGCGACGCACCAACTCCCTCCGACCATGTGCTTCCCCGCCCATTCATCGTCGACCCCTGCTCACGACCAGATGACAGCAGCCTCGCGACCCTCCAGTCGCGCTGTGCCGCGACTGCAGCACCTCATCTGGTGTCGCATCGCCTATACAGCCGCGATGCAGTCACCCCGCGCTCCCCATCCTCCTTACGTTGCTGCAACACCCAGGCGAGCACCCTTCCAATGCCAACAGCCCCTCCTTTCTGTCCCCGTGCTCTTGCCATCCTCGACAGCGAGTTGTGGCAGCAAGCACGGCTCGGCTCCATCCTGCTCTCTTTTGGGTTGGAGCGTGTATGTGGATTCGAGTTTTGTTTGTTGTATTCGTTTTGGTTCGTTGGAGTTCGGTGCGTTCGTGTATTCGTTGGGTTCCGTTGGTTTGTGTGTTCGTTGTGGTTGCATGGGTTTTTGATCAACTTCGATCGTGAGCCGTCCGTTTTGTTTGATATTGATCATCAAGTCGTGATATGGCCATCGGATCTCATCATCATCATCTATCTTGGTTTTGATCTCATCTTCGATTGTGGGGTGTGTTCTCGTTGGTTCGTTTGAGTTTTTTTGCTCGCTTTGGTTCGTGTGATCCGTTTGGTTCGTGATTCCTGTTCGTGATCCATCCGTGTGTTGCAATCATGCCCGGGAATCCGTTCCCGTTATTCTTATTTGTTGGATCGTTGTTTTTGTCATCTCGCAGGCAAGTAACTTGTACTCCAATTCATTTTTTTGATACAAGTAAAAAAGTTCACCTATAGTGTAGTTGGGTCTAGAGACGACTCTTGTTTGTGATTTGCTTGATGGGTTTTGTCTCTATTGTGAAAATATCACCATATATGACTCACGACACAATTTGGATATGAAATAACCTAGGAATCGCCCGTTCTTGTGATTCATGTATGTGAGACTTTGGTGAGAATTTATGTTTTGGTTAAGACCCATATGATATATTTGGTGTGGACATGTTAATAACCCTAATTCATGATGTTTAGACACTTGGTAGACTCGATTTCATGTTTGGATGTGTTTGGATCAATTTTCTTGAATCTATGTTGATTTTGTTTTTGAGGGTGAAATCTTTAGTGTCGATGTTCTGTTTTGTTTGCTGTTTTCGATTGTGTTAAAGTCAGTATGTTAATTTCGGTATAAAAAATGAGTTTTAGATAATTTTGTCTACTTTCAAACCCCTCTGACCTTGCTTGATTTTGTTTTCGTATGAGTGAGTTTTGATTGTTTTACTACAGAGGTGTTGCTCTTTTCCAGATTCTGTTTTTCGGTAAATTTTGATGGCAAATCATTTTAAAGAACTATGCTACATATATTATTTTGATTAAAAACTTTGGTCAGTGTTTCTTTATCTAGTTAGGAATTACCCAGAATTTTGGCAAAATTTATTGATGAGTTTTATGTGTTATTTCATGCTCGTTTATAAAATCTGTACTTGTTGTATTTTACTCGTTGTTCTGTAAAGAATCTTATTTTCACTATGATTCCTTTTACTGTATGAAAAATATTTGTGAAATGTGAAAGTTAGTATATTCTATCTATATTCATATTCCTTTAGCGGAATTGAATTTCGTTTCATGGGTTGCGAGATATCTTAGTTTTCGTACAGCAGTGTTGGGATTTCCAGATTTGCTAAACTATGTTTTCTTGATGCTTTCGTATATTTCATGACTGATCTATTCTTCCTAGAAAATTCTAAAACTTTATATTTTGATTCTAGACATATAGGGGAATACACCAAATTTTTCCTAAATTTATTTGAGTGGTTTTGATATAGTTTTCCTGATTGAGAATTCGTTTTCTTGAATTCTGGCTGAATGTGTTTTCTGTTTTCAAGTCAGTTTTGGGTTGTGATTTTCTGAAACACGATATGACTTATTTATATTCGCTGGATTTGTGTGGATGTCTAGTTTCCAGATCCTTCGATGGATCTAGATTTGCATTTCTATAGCACTGAGATTCACTGTTTTACTACTGTACTGTCTTGCTGTCCTGAATATGAACATACATTGTTTTGCTCGTTTATGTGACTGTATATTATCTATGCATGTTTATTTGTTTTCCTGAACTAATACTGATTATACCATGTTAGTTTGACATTATTCCGTACACATTCACGCCTGGTTGATGATCATAATAAAAGTAATCAAGCCAGGGTTTATGGGAAAGATCTAGTAGTGGGAAAGCATAGAAATGTGTACTTAGAAGGAGGCCCATGTTTCCCATATGAGTATCTATTATCTGTTATCTGACCCTGTCTACATTACTTCTTATATGAAGGTGTAGAGGAGAAGAGAACCACTAGGTTCTATCTGTCTGTCTGGATTTGTTATCTAACCCTGTCTACATTACTTCTTATAGGAAGGTGTAGAGAAGAAGAGAACCACTAGGTTCTATCTGTCTGATCTGATTATCTGATATCTGTCTAAACCCTGAGTACACGGCCCTATATGATCCCCTACGAAATCTACAAATGTAACTGTTTTGTTGTAGCAACCATGTGTTATGTTTTTGGGGCGCATGAAGTACTACCTAGATAGTAATCACACTAGACTTATAAGAACATGACATCTGTACCTGTATCTGAATTCTGAATTTGAATCTGTTATCTGTACCTGGGTATCTGCTATCTGATCATCTTATTACCTGTTATCTGTCTGACATTATCATTTGACACCGTATTTGACATTATCTGTATATCTATCTGTATGCCTGATTTTGATACCTGACACATGTTAGTATTCCATGCTAGTTGATTCTGCTATACCATGCTAGATCTGTTTCTGCTATTAATTTGATTTGTTTAGTTTTCCCCTTGTACTTGTATCCTACATTATAAGTGCCCCGTAACTTGTAATTGATGGGTACTTGTTTTTCTCTTTCCCCCTTTCCTACATTCGTTGAATTGCAGGTTTTGGAGAACAGGTTCCGGACGGTATTGGTTACATGAAGTATTAGTGTTGGATCTTGTTTTTATTATTCTTGTAGTTGTTTGAATAATAATTGTATTCATGTATTTGGATTTATTCTGGTATTTGGGCAATGTGACCCAGGATTTATTTGTGTATTTCAGATCATGACTATTTGAGTTAATATATTTTATTTCAAGTATTTTTGTTCATATGTGCATGTGGTTGACTTTTCTGGCTTCCGACTCTGATTATTTCTGTGGTATGTTGTAAAAATTCTTGAACAGCTTATGGATGATGAAAATCATTGGCTGGGCTTTTGTTGTGTATCCGTATTCCGTATTCTTTTCGAGAAGCGGGGCGTGACAGGTCGCCGGAGAACGGGGGTCACGCCGGAAAAGAAGGTCAGAAGGGGGTTGTTGATTTTGGGCGGGAAACAATGACGGGGAGAGAGAAACGAGAGAGAAGAGAGAATATAAGAGAGAGAATAAACGGCTAGGGTTTCAATTGTGTGCAATTTTTAGGGTTTGAATTAGGGTTGTATTTATAGGGTACAATTAAGATATTGGATTAAAGGTTTAGGATCCAATAATAACAATTTTGGGTCAAGAACAATAGAATGTAACACCCCGAATTCTAAAACAGGCTGAATTCGAGTTCCACAGGATCTTTACACTTCACTTCGTACAATTTTACAAGGAAATTAAAACTTTACTTTACATCAGAGTTACATTACATTAACACTTATACAGCGGAATCAAATTTTACAACAATGAATGAAATACAACGACACTTGAATAATCTTTAAGGATCAATTCCTCTTTAGTCTTTTTCATGTAATTTATCCTGCATAGAAAAATGTAGGTACGTCAGTTCATTCACTGAAGAAATATTATACAGGGCCATCCTCTCCATGCCGAGACAATAATGATTCTCAATACTTAACAAACCACAAACTTGTTCACAAACAGAGCTAAAGGGACTAGCCTATTGATGTCGTGTTGTAAATGTGCACTTAGTCCTTAATGCAACTATTTATTTTATATGACACTAATGCTGTCACGCCCCGCTTCAAAAAAGAGAATACGGAATATGGATACGTGACTAAGCCCAGCGAATGATTTTCATCATCCATAAGCTGTTCAAGAATCTTTACAATATTTTACAAGAATAATCAGAGTCAGAAGCAAAAAATCAACCAATCATGCACATATGAACCAAAATACCAACAAGAATACTTGAAACCAAAATATATACAAATCTCAAATAGTCATGATCTGAATAAGTCAAATATCCTGGGTCACATTGCCCAAATACAAATAAATTCAAGTATAAGAATACAATATTATTTAAGCAAGCTACAAGAAATAATAATAATAAAATCCATCACTAGTCCTTCATGTTACCAATACCGTCTGGAATCTGTTTTCCAAAATCTGCAATTTAACAATTACATGGATAGGAAAAAGAAAACAAGTACCCGTCAATTGCAAGTTACGGGCCGCTTGTAATGCAGGATACAAGTATATGGAAAAATCTAACTAATAACATGGAATATGCATGATAACAAAACATAAAAAACAGCATGGTAAGGTGAACAACTATCATGTAGCATATATCAAGAGTCAAGTAAACAAGTATCATGAAAACATGTGTCAAGGATCAAGTATCAAGTAACCAAGTGTCAAGTATCAATCTTATGTATCAAGTTCAAGTATCAAGTAAGCATGTATCATGTTCAAGTATCAAGTTCACGTGTCATGTATCAAGTCTTCTAGTATTACTATCTAGGTAGCACTGCATGCATCCATACTTTTACTACATGATTGCTACAGTCAACGCAATTTCGTTTTAGATTTCATAGTGGATCATAAAGGGCATTGTACTCAGGGACAAGTATCAAGTAAACAATTATCAAGCACAAGTCACGTAATCGTGAATACATGGCAACAAGTAGTATCAAGCACGAGTCACGTAATCGTGAACACGTGGCAACAAGTAGTATCAAGCACGAGTCACGTATAATATCCTGAATGGATATTATAATGTATAAATTATTATTTTTAAACAAAAAATTATTTTTATGAGAATTTCTTGGTTTCACTCATAAAAGTTCCCTGGACATATATACTAGTAAGTATATACAGGTATTGTATTAGTTTTGTGCACTTGTGCGAAATCTTGAAAAACGCATTTTTGAAAAAATATCCGAAAAATCCCGGGCAGGTGTTTAAAATTATTATTTTATTATTATTTTATTATTATTTTCTGAAATAAAATATTTTTGGTGGATATCACCCGGTTTTGTTGACAAACATTATCTGTGTGTATAAACCAGTCTGAATATATCTGTATTGTATCAAATTGATACTGGAATCTTCCGAGCGGATAATAAAGTTTATTTTATTATTATTGTCGCAATTAAATTATTTTTGTACGGATTGACCGGTTTTACAAACGGAAATTATCGGTATATAGATATATACATACGTAAACGTATTGTACCGATTTTGTACGTTTGTATAAATCATGTAGTATGTATTTTAGACAAAAATATCTTATTTTTGTCATGATTAATCAAATTTGGAGGGTTAGGATTTGTTTGGAGGCTTAAACCTAGGATTAAGATTAATTAGGGTTACATAAGAATATTTATATGTATCTTCTACTAGAAGACTCCCCTCTACCTCATCCCTCCACCTCACCCCCTCCACCTCACCCTATTTGGCCGGCCAAACAATCCCCAAGGTGGTTTGTGCATTTGTGTTGATGTATTTTGCACTTTACACCCTCATTTTGTCCTATAAAAATCCCTCCCCATCACACTTTGCCTCATTTACAAGAAAAAAAAAGGAAGGAAAAGAAAGAGAAGGAAAACCCTGAGTGTTCTTCATTTTGGGGTTTTCCATAAGAGTGTTCTTCATTGGAGGTTTTTTTTTTGTAGTAGAAGCTAAGGAGGAAGGAGAAGGTTTTGCTAGCTAGTCCTCCCTACAAGATTCAAAAGGTGGGGATTCTCTACTTCTATTTAGATTGTTTGTTTTCTTAATTATTTTTGTATGTAGAAAGGAACACATTTTTAGGGTTATTTTTGGTTCTATGTGAGTAAAGAACCCATCTTTGATGGTTGTTTGTTGTAGGATAAGAAGAACACATCTTTTTGATGGTGGATGTTGTAGGTGTATGTTCTAAATAACTTAGACTATTTTTCTAAGCATATAAGTGGTTGTAGGTTAAAAAGAACCCATCTTTATGATGTGTTAATGTGTATATATGTTCCTAAATAACTTGGACTAATTTTCTAAGCATAAGGTGATTATAGGGATCAAAATGATCCCATGAGAAGGATGGATTGAAAGACTCAACAAAATTACATTAAGGTTGATTTTTGAGACCTTGTATGGTTAGTATTGTTGTGATGATTATTTTGGACTAATTGGACTAAGATTTGTGCATAAGAATGGTGGGAAATCAAGATGAAGTTTTCTCTTTTTATTTGTGTGGATTCTCGTCCACTTTTATTGTATGTGTGTTCTATAAAAAAGACTTGGACTAAGTATTAAGCATAAGGTGGTTGTAGGGATCAAAAGGATCCCATAAAAAAGATAGGTGGTGGAACTTAAATAAAACACATAAAAGTTTTTTTTAACCTTTTTATGCTATTGTTGTTATTATGGTTATTTTGTTAACACAAATGACCACTTGGACTATAGCTATGTTCATATAAAGATTAGTGTGGTAGAAAATGTTTACTTACCCATTCTAGGGTTGTAGGACTCATCTAGCTATTTTAAAGATAAGTTTTGTTGTATGTTGTTCTCTACTTTGTTAAGAAATCATTCTTTACTAACCCTTGTTCATAAAAGGTTGCTCTTTTGTATGTAGGAATTTGTAGGATTGAAGAAAAAGTGGGTTGTAGTATGTACTAATTTGTAGACTAATAAATGTAGTCTTTGTAATATATAGGACTAGTAATTTTCTAAAAGTGTAGTCTTGTAATAATTTATTTTTAGTCTTTTAGTAGCATGTTCTAAACTTTTATAGGTTGCTAGAAATCCATTCATGCTTGTGATATTTTGTTGTTCTTAGTAAAGAACCTACCATGCTTGAGTTGTCGCAAAGAACCCATCCATGCTTATGTGAACCCATCAATGCTTAAGTTTTGTAGCAAGGAAACCCATTCATGCTTATGAACCCATTTTCATGCTTGTGAACCATGAACCCATTTTTCATGCTTGTAAAACCCATGAACCCATTCATCATTGTTCTATGTCAAAATTATACCATGCTTAAGTTGTTGTAGAAAGAAACCCATCATGCATGAGATGTAGTAAAGATACCATGCTTAAGTTGATTATAGTGAGTATACCATACTTGAGTTGTTGTAGGTTGATTATAGAAAAGAAACCCATCATGCTTGAGATTTGTAGTTGTTTTAGTAAAAAGAACCCATCCATGTTTATGTGAATCCACAAATCTACCATGCTTGAGTTTTCATTGTTCTATGTCAAAAGAATGCCATGCTTGAGTTGCTAATTATTTTTAGTGAAGAACCATGCTTAAGTAGTTGTAGGAATCCATGCTTAAGTAGTTGTAGGAATCCATGCTTAAGTTGTAGATTGTTGTAGCAAAGAACCGTATTCATGCTTGAGTTATAGAAAGATACCATGCTTGAGTTGTTGTAGGTTGATTATAGTAAGTATACCATGCTTGAGTTGTTATAGGTTGATTATAGTAAGAAACCCATGCTTGAGTTGATTATAGTAAATATACCATGCTTAAGTTGGTGTAGAAGGAAACCCATGCTTAAATTGTATTCATACTTGAGTTGTGGTAGGTTGATTATAGTAAGAAACCCATGCTTAAGTTGATTATAGTAAGTATACCATGCTTGAGTTGTTGTAGTTGATTATAGTGAGAAACCCATACTTGAGTTGATCATAGTAAGTATACCATGCTTGAGTTGTAGAAAGATACCATGCTTGATTTGTTGTAGAAAGAAACCCATGCTTAAATTGTATTCATGCTTGAGTTGTAGAAAGATACCATGCTTGAGTTGTTATAGGTTGATGTAGTAAAGAAACCCATGTTAAGTTGTATACCATGCTTGGGTTGTTGTAGATTGATTATAGTAAGAAACCCATGCTTAAGTTATAAGCATGCTTGTGTTATTATAGTAGTTCTAGTAAAGAACCTATGCTTGAGTTATTGTAGCTGTTCTAAGTAAAGAATGCATGCTTGTGTTATTGTAGTAGTTCTAGTAAAGAACCCATATTTGAGATGTGTAGTTGTTTTAGATTCAAAAGAATCCATGCTTGTTTGAGTTATATGATTGTAGTGGTTTCGGTTAAATTCTAAAAGGAACCCATGAGTTTAGCTTACATGCTAATCCAATGGAACAATTGAAATAAATCTATGTTCCACATTTGCTCTAGTTCGATTCTTAAGGAGAAACCCATAAAACTAGCTCCATGATAGTTCTAACTCGAATTGGTGAGGAACCCTTGCAATTAGGTTCTAGGTGATTCTAGCTCAACTTTGAGAAAGAACCCATGAACCTAGTCGCATATTGTCCTAGTTAAAATTTGGGAAAAGAACCCATGAGTTCTAGTTGTATGTGTTTCTAATTGAAATTGGACCATATGATGTGCACATGCTTCATCTTCAATATATGGTAAATAATAGTTGGGAAAGTCACTAGTATTGTTAGCTAGATAAAAGCTAGCCTAGGGGTTATCGAACATCAAGACTCGCATCTTACCACCTTGAAAACTGTGGATAAATCACAACTCGAGCACCTACGGATCTTAACTGATGTGGGTTGATCGCGGGCCGAGAGTATTGACGAGAACCGAGTTAGGGGTAGTGATAGGGTCTCATAATCGCCGTAGGGGCCATCAACCATCAAGAATCGCATCTTACCACCTTAGAAACTATGGATAAATCACACATCGAGCACCAACGGATCTTAACTGATGTGGGTTGATCGTGGGCCGAGAATGTTGACGAGATCCGAGTTAGGGGTAATGATGAGTGAGAGAGATTTCCGTCACCGGTGTCTTGGATCGATAGGCCATGAGTTAGATCGGGATAATCATAAGAAATTTATTGAAAATCCCGTGAGACTGTTTGGGTTTAGTGACATCGTTAGGGTAGTAACTTATGCCTATTACTACTTAACCTTTACTTATTATCATTTTCGCCGAAGGAAAAGTGTTGGTGTTAAGGGTGATTCGTTATGATCCAACCTGCCCTATAGGCCGACACTAGGCGGTGTTATTGGGTTGTACCTTCCAGTCAAAGGGATACGTGCGGTGTCATATCACGAGTTGGGAGCACGGGTTGTGTATCTCGTCTGTTAATTCCTGAAATATCGTGGCTTGGGGTGCCACAGGATGCAACGTGCAGTCCTGTGCTTGCGAGACCCCAGGGGTGCCACAGGGTAGGCTTCGCACTATCCTGCGCATGCGAGACCCTATGTTCTTTCGATTTTCAAATGAGGCCCGATATGCTGGGTAATAGTGGCAAACATGGACACCACTATATGACTACAGTAATGGAACTAGACCGTACCTGCAACCTTGTTCTTGAGTGATGTCCGGCATGCCGGGTAGTAGTGGCAAACGGAGACACCATAATCATACTGCATTGGTGGGACTTGACCCACCTGCAACCTCACAGTCATGTTGTATTATCAGGAACAGGATTGTGTACAATGTAGAATTCATAACGAGGGTTCAAATCCCTATATATGAAGAAACGGCTTGAGAAGGGGCGTATGTAGTATGGGCTGCATACTATTCCAGGGACTTGCTTGCATTAGAATAAGTGCACCATTGCGTTAGTCAAACATGCATTAAAGTCTAAGGCATAGCATACACTGACACATCAATTATATATACATGTTTCTCTTTTCATTAATTTGTTTTCTTAAGTGGAGAATTGCTGCTAGTTATCAGCCTTAAAGCGTCAGTGAATACTGACGCCCACATTTCAATAGGTACTGGATTGCAGAAGTATAGGTACAGGATTCAGGAGGACTCAAGGAAAGAGAAGCAAGAGTCGTTTCCATTTCCGCTGCATTATATGTCGTTCCATTGTAACAGTTTTGTAATTTGTTTATTTGTTGGAAAGCATCCAAGCGAAATACAAAGTGTTGTTCTTTATTCATTTGTACTCTGATGTAATATGTTGAAAGTTGTAACACTTGGGATTGTAAAGGTATTATTGTAACACTATTGTAATGTATTGTAATTTTGTAACATTCGGATTTGTAATATATTTGTGTTGAATAAAAAGTTTTAAATTTTCCTGTTTTCCTGTGTATTGTGGCTAATTACAGAAAAGATTCTGGCTTATGTCACGGTTTTCTAGTTACCGGAAATTGGGGCGTTATATCACGTAATCGTGAACACGTGGCAACAAGTAGTATCAAGCACGAGTCACGTAATCGTGAACACGTGGCAACAAGTAGTATCAAGCACGAGTCACGTAATCGTGAACACGTGGCAACAAATAGTATCAAATATGAATCATGTAGTCATGAAACATGGAAACAAGTAATAGAAAACACGGGCCCCCTTCCGAGTACACGTTTCTGAATTATCCACTATTCGATCTTTCCCTTAAACCCCGGCTTGATTATTTATTATTATTGTCAAACAAGCATGTATGTGTGAAAAATATATCAAGAATAACATGGCATGATCATGTAACAAGTTCAAGTTGCAAGATAAACATGTAGGAGTGCAAGATAACTCATAAAAGGATAAAATAACCAAATTTCCAATTCAGGACAGCAAAACCATACTACAGTAAAACTGAAATTTCCGGTGTTAGAAACATGCAAATCTGAATCCGTCAAAAGGTCTAGAAAATAGAATCCCGGACGAGTCTAGCGACTATAAATAGGCCATATAGTAATTCAAAAAAACATAACTCAAAACTGATTTGAATCCAGAAAATACGTTCAGACAGAAATCAGCAAATCGAATTCAAAGTCAGGAAAACAGCATCAAAAACACCTCAAATAAATTCAGGAAAAATCTGGGGTATTCCCCTATATGTCTAGTATCAGAATATAAAGTTTCAGAATTTTCCAGTAAGATTAGTTCAGTCAACAAAAATCAAAAAACATCAAGACACGATAGTTTGGAAAATCTGGAATTCCCAACACTGCTGTACGAAAACTGTGATATCTCGCAAATCGTGAAATGAAATCCAAATCCTCCGAAGGGAGAAGAAAATAGAAAAAATAAGCTAACTTTCATATTTGATAAATATTTTTCATACAGAAAAAGGAACTAGATGAAAATATACTTCTTTACAGAACATCGAACAAAATCCAGCACGTATAGTTTTTATTCGAAAGCATGAAACGGTATGTAAATCTTATCAAATAAATCTACAAAAATTATCGATAATCCCTAATCATGTATAGAAATACTGTCCAAAATTTGATATCAAAATAATATGTTTAGTACTAGTATCAAAATAGTTTAGTCATCAAAATCATCAAGAAAAGAAATCTCGAAATAAAATACACCTCTATAGTAAAACAATCATATCTCACATATACAAAAACGAAATCGATCAAGGTCATCGAGTTTGGAAAGAAGACGGATTTCTCTAAAAATCAAGTTTAATACTGAAGTTAAGGTACTGACCTTAATATGGTCGAAAATACCAATCAAAACTGATCATTGACAAATTACAGATTTTTCTCTTAACAATAAATCAACATACAACATACGAAACTCGTTCCAAACACAACCAAACATGCTATAGAGTCTACTAAGTGTCCAAACAACATGAAATAGGGTATATGGTATGTCCACAACAAGTATATCACATGAATCCAAACAACACACGATTTCAAATAATTATCTCACTAATATAATTACATCAAGAATGGTCAAAACCTATGTTGTCGTGAGGCAACTAGGGTCAATAGCAATATAGAGACAATACACATCAAAAATACATCACACACGAGTTGTCTCTAGAACCCAACTGCACTACAAGCGGTATTTATGACTTGTATCATACAAAGAAATTGAGTGCAAGTTACTTGCCTGAGAGACGACGATGAAAACGGTGCAAAGGATGAGAATAACGAGAATGGATTCCCGGGCACGAACACAACGAACGGATCACGAACCAATCACAAACACACGATCACGAACAAGATGAGGACGATCGAGATCACGAACACAATCGGACAGCTGAGATCGAAGATCAAGATCAAGATGATCGGATCAGATTGGACGGTCAGATTTCCCTGATGATGAAGATAATGATGAAGATCAAGATCGATTGATCAAATGGCTGCGATCAAAGGAAATTGATGATCATCATGATCGTGACGATCAAGAAGAGATCGGACGGCTAGGATCTAGTCGGATGATCAAGAGGAGATCGACGGTCCGCATCCAACCAAGCATGATGATCAAGATCCAACGGACGGCCAAGATCACCCCGATGGTGATGATCAAGATCAAATCAACAGACGGCTAGGAATCAATCAATCAAGATGAAGGTCACAAGATCGAACAGCTAGATCTGAATCAAGGGGACACGATGATCAAGATGATCAAGGAAGATCCAACGACCCAAATTCAAACAACCAACTCACTGCTTAAACAGCAAACAGGCAAAGGGGTGTGCACTGTAATCGGCACAGGGCGGCAAGGCGGTGGACAGCGGCCAGGGGACGGCCAGGATGCGTGCTGGGGTAGCACCTGGCAAGGTGGCTGGCTGAGGTGTCATCGCTGGTCTCGCGGCAGCGGGAGAGGAGAAGGGCTGGAGGGACACAGGGCGGCGTTGAGGGATGCTCGGAGGAGGCGCGGCTGTTGTTGTTGTAGGCTGTTGCTGCGGCACAGAGGTGGGGTTGCGACAGACAGGGAGGACGGCACAACGTCGTGATGAGCAATGCTATCGATGCGGTTGTGTCGCGACACTGGGAGAGAGCAGGGCAGTGACAGGGCATGATGAAGGAGAGGGTGCAAGAGATGGCAGAGTCGGGACTGGGGTGAGGGAGAGAAGGACCGGGAGGGTGCCGAGGTCGCTGCGGCGCAAATTAGGGGGAGGGGAAGGATCAGGATGAGGCGGCTGGAGGTAGGGGAAGAGATGGAAGATGAACGACAGGGGTGCAGGGTGAAGACAAAGTGGCTAGGAGATGAACAGCCGCAAGGGGGGTTAGGGATGAACTGGGATAGGCTTCTTGGGTTTTGTAGGGGAAGTAGGATTAGGGTTGTAAACGGGTTAGGGGGTATGTTAACGGTTCTGGGTTAGGGTGAAAACGGGTATAGGTTAGTTAGGTGGGTTTGGGTATTGGGTAACGGGTTATAGCGTAAACATAGGGTAATGGGTTTATAAATGGGTATTGGTTTTAGGTTAAGTTAGTTATTGGGTTAAAATGGGGTTTGGAATAAATAAATAATTAAACTAACAAATAAAAATATAAAATTTGGATTTTATAGAAATAATAATAATAATAATAATAATAATAATAATAACAATAACAATAACAGTAATGATAATAATAGTACTAATAATAACAGTAGTAGTAATGATAATAGAGATCAAAGTAACAATATCGAAAATAAGATTTGTAATGTAAAATTCATAGAAAATAGTTATAATAAAATAATTGATCGAAAAATTAGATTTTAATAGAAGAGTCGAGAATACATCTTGACAAAAGAATTTGAAAACCGAAAAAATAATTTGCGAAAATTTTAAAATACAGAAAGTACACAAAAATACGTTTTTGGGAAAATAGGGGTTACAAATGCGCACTTGTTCAGAGTCTATGCAGCCCATACTACATAGCTCCGAGGGCAAGCCCTTAACCGTTCTTCATCTTGTAGGGTTCAATCCCTCGTTATGACTTAATCTATTTCTGTAACTACGGTAAGTATCCTAGATGTTCTACGAACTACAAACTCATGTCTAGGCATCCTAGAGAGAATCCCAATGCACTGACAGATGACTCATCATGCAGGCATCCTGTGGTAATTCACTTCCTACCATAGACATGACACCACCTGCAGTCGTCAAAAATCCCACGAGCGTCGCCACCAGGACGGTACTCTGGAGCAGTATCCACGTCCTACTCATGACGCATCATGGGACCTCCTGTGAATACTCTCATGTCGCCAATTCAATGGCCCTCATACTCAATGTTTTTCTCTTACTTTCGTCATATCTTCACTATGTATCTAGTCCTTATTTTAATTGAATCATTGTCCCGCCCTGCTTCTCAAAAAGAATACGGAATACGGATTCGCGACAAAAGCCCAGCGAATGGTTTTCATCATCCATAAGCTGTTCAAGAATCTTTACAACATCTCACGAAATAATCAGAATCGGAAGCAAAAGTATCAACCAATCATGCACATATGAACCAAAATACGAACAAGAATACTTGAAACCAAATATATAAACCTCAACTAGTTATGACCTGAATAAGTCAAAATCCTGGGTTACATTGCACAAATATAAGAATAAATCCAAGTACAAGAATACAATATTGTTCAAGCAAACTACAAGAAATAATAATAATAAGATCCAGAATTAGTACTTCATGTCACCAATGCCATCTGGAACATGTTCTCCAGAATCTGCAATTTAACAATTGCAGGGATAGAAAAAAGAAAACAAGTACCGTCAATTGCAAGTTACGGGCCGCTTGTAATGCAGCATATAAGTACATGGGGAAAACTAACAAATAACATGGTATAAGCATGATGTCAAAATATAACAACTAGTATGGTAAGGTGATCAAGTGTCATGTAGCATATATCAAGAGTCAAGTAAACAAGTATCATGTAAACATGTGTCAAGTGTCAAGTATCATGTAATCATTTATCAAGTGTCAAGTTTCAAGTCTCATGTATCATATAGTAAAGTATCAAGTAAGCATGTATCATGTTCAAGTTTCGTGTTCGAGTATTATGTATCGACTCTTGTAGTAGTTACTATCTAGGTAGCACTTCATGCATCCCATATCGCATGCTTGCTACAATAAACATTTTCGCTTTAGATTTCATAGTGGACCATAGAGAGCAGTGTACTCAGGGACAAGTCAAGTAATTGAGCTCCAACGTCCAAGTATCATGTAATCACGTGTCAAGTTGTGCAAGTGGTAAGTAACGTGTCTTCCGTGCAAGTGTCAAGTAATCACATGTCAAGTATCATGTCTCAAGTAATCACGTAGGATCAGTGGATTCCCTTTCGAGTACACTTTTCTGAATTATTCACTATTAGATATTTCTCTTAAATCCCGGCTTGATTATTTATTATTAATGTCAACAAGCATGTATGTGTGCAAAATATATCAAGAATAACATGGCAAGATCATGTGACATGTTCAAGTTGCAAGATAAACATGTATGAGTGCATGATAGTTCATAAAAGAATAAAATAGCTAAATCTCTAGTTCAGGACAACAAGATCACACTACAGTAAAACAGTGATTCCTAGTGTTACAAATATGCAAATCTAAATCCGTCGAAATGTCTAGAAAATAGACTCCCAACCAAATCCAGCGAATACAAATAAGTAATATACTAATTCACAAAATCATAACTCAAAACTGATTTTAATCTAGAAAACACATTCAGCCAGAAATCAGTAAAACCAATTCTCAGTCAGGAAAACAGCATCAAAACTCAATAAATAAATCCACGAAAAATTTGGGGTAATCCCCTATATGTCTAGTATCAGAATATAAAGTTTCATAATTTTACAGTAAAATTAGTTTAGCCATCAAAAATGATAAAACATCAATAAACGATAGTTTGGCAAATCTGGAACTCCCAACACTGCTGTACAGAAACTACGATATCTCACAAACCGTGAAACAAAATTTAAATCCGCTAAAGGGAGATGAAAATAGATATTGTTACCGCTGGATCTAGTGTGGGGGTAAACAGATGAGATTTGTGAGTTCGTAGAAAAACCTGAATAGTGGATCCACTCCTGTTGATTCCTGCCGCTAACCTGCATGGAAGTGCGATACACCAGGGTTGATTCCGGAGATGCACCCTTCGATGCTCTTGTCAGTAACCAGTGATGATTAAGAAAGAGCTTAAGCTGGAAATAGAGTGATTACCTGGTCACAGTGGTAGGTGGGAGGTATTTATAGTCGCCATGGGAGTGATTAGGGACCTGATTTCCCGTGTAACTGTCAGGAGTAAAATCCTCACAGTTTGTTTAGGAAACTGACCCCTGATTCCCGGTGAGAGGGTAACTGCAAATCAGGCCCGTTAATTTGGTCAAATCAGTGACCCTGATTTCCTCTTGCTGGTCTGGGTCTGTCTCGGGTCGGGACCCGTACCATGATGGAGTGGATCCGTTCGTGGGTTATTGGATCTGTGAGAAGGAGATCCCTACCCGTTTCGGACCCATTTGTATGTGAAATTACCGTTTTACCTCTGAGCTTCAAGATTCGTGCCTAATCTGGACAGTTCAGATTTAACCCCATTTTTAGCCATATCACGAGCCTCCCACTCCTAAAGACTGAGTGTGATCAGCCTTTGAGGAGTAGTTTAACTGTTTTAGTGGCTAGTGAAGTTGTATCGGAGTCCGAATGGAGGGTTTTGAATCTCGAAGGGGGTAGTGAGGTGATTTTTGAAGCCGTGAGCTGTTCTGAAGCCTTGTTGAGTATTTGACGGTTTTTATCTATTTTTTCGGACTATTTATTTAATTTTGCGATGTGTTAACTAATCGTTAGGGGGCCTTAACAGTACATTCTAGGCAATAATTGTTCGTTCAGGAGCTCAAAAATATTCCCCCGAATTTTTAATTATTTTCTACAATTTTTAGTTAATTTTCCCTAATTTTTAGCAATTTTTCGCAATTTTTAAATAAATAAAACGATTTAAATAAATAAAAATTAATTTTTAAATACTGGTTTATGGCGTGGCATGATCTGGACCGTTGATCTTGGGCGAGCGTGAATTTCTGAGAGATCTGACGGTTGTAGTCGCTCGGCATTCATTTTCTCGCTTTTGACGCTCGGATGGGCACTTGCTCGGTTGGCCGACCGGAGGTGTAAGGGTTCGGCCGTCCAAGCGACGTGGCACAATCTGAGCCGTCGGATGTTGGTGCGAATCTTGAGATGGGCGCGTTTCCCAAGAGAACGCTATCTTGTCGTTTAGCGCACGTGGCAAGATCTGGACCGTTCATCATTAGGAGCACGAATTTCTGGAAGATCCAATGGTCGTGATCGTTCGACTGCTTTTTTTCTCCGTTTTGACGCTCGGATGGGCACTTGCTCGGTTGGCCGACCGGGGATCTGAGAGTTCGGTTTGGGCGAGCGAAGTTCTGGGCCGCCGGATAGGCACTTGCTCGGTTGGCCGACCGGGGATCTGAGAGTTCGGTTTGGTCGAGCGAAGTTCTGGGCCGCCGGATAGGCACTTGCTCGGTTGGCCGACCGGAGGTCTGAGGGCTCGGTTGTCCGAGCGACGTGGTGCAATCTGAGCCATCGGATGGTGGCGCGAATCTCGAGATGTGCTCCGTTCCCAAGAAAACGCTATCTTGTCGTTTAGCGTCGCTGGAAAGATCTGGGCCGTCTGATCGAGATCTTACATGAATGTTGAGGAGAAAGTGAGTTTTCTCCGTTTTGACGCTCGGATGGGCTCTTGCTCGGTTAGCCGACCGGATGTCTAAGGGTTCGGCAATCCGAGCGTGGTAGCGCGATCCAGGCCGTTGAATGGCGGAACGAATCTCGAGACGGTTCGGTTCCCAAGAGCATTAATGGCGCCCCAGGATTTGTGCGGCGTTCCAACTTCCCGGGGTCATTAAGAATGGCACCCTCCAATTAATGCGTGGCGTTTCAGCTCCCGAGGGTCATAATGGCTGGTTCTTGGAGGGGAGGTTATAAATACCCCACTCCCTTGTAGTTTCAGTCACAACAATGTTGAGTTTTAGCCATCGGAGGTGTCTACCTTGGGTGGTTGCTCTTCGGCCATGGTCTCCACCTGATTCTGACGGCCCCGATGCGGATGTCAGGGTCGGGGGTGATCAGAGCAGAAGAGGTGATGACCGGAGTCAAGGCGGATGCCTGTCTTCTTTTGAAAAATCCTAACCCTGAGGTCGTCGGACGGGTGGTCACTCTTCTGCCGTGATCTTCTCCTGATTCTGATGGTCCCGATGCGGATGTCAGGGTCGGAGGAGATCAGGGCAGAAGGGGTGATGACCGGAGTCCGGACTCGGGGTACAAGGTGCTTCGGAAGGATGGGTGGTCATCCTTCTGCCGTTATCTTCTCCTGATTCTGACGGCCCCGACGTAGGTGTCAGGGTCAGGGGAGATAAGGGCAGAAGAGTTGACGACCGATGTCCGGACCCAGGGGACAAGGCGCTTCGGAAGGATGGGTGGTCATTCTTCCGCCATGATCTTCTCCTGACTCTGACGGCCCCGATGTGGGTGTCAGGGTCAGCGGAGATCATGGCAGAAGAGGTGACGACCGAAGTTCGGAGCCGAGGGACAAGTTGCTTCGGAATGATTGGTCTCTTCCAATCTCTGTCTTCCTTCCGGGCTGACGGCTTCTGATGGTTGTCAGCCCGAAGGAGTTAGAGATGGGAGGTGTGCCGATCTGCTTTTTGACCGGGCCCTGCGAGATGGTGGTTTCTCTCCAACCCTTGAACGATTCGTGATTTCGGCTCCGAGGCCGTAGGCTTCGAGTTGCTCATGGGTGAGAGGGGAACCGACCGAGACCTGGGGCCCGGGGGGCTCGCCGAGGGCGGTGCCTTAAAACTTTTAACCCAAATTTTCTCTGGCTTCTTCAGACAGAGGTGGAGCGTCTGGGTCCGAAGTGCTTCGTCAGGGCGATGTGGCGCGATCTGAACTGTTGGATGGTGGCACGAATCTCGAGACGGATCCAGTTCCCAAGAAAATGCTATCTTGTCGTTTAGCGTCGCTGGCAAGATCTGGGCCGTCTGATCGAGATCTTACATGAATGTTGAGGAGAAAGTGAGTTTTCTCCATTTTGACGCTCGGATGGGCTCTTGCTCGGTTAGCCGACCGGATGTCTAAGGGTTCGGCAATCCGAGCGTGGTAGCGCGATCCAGGCCGTTGAATGGCGGAACGAATCTCGAGACGGTTCGGTTCCCAAGAGCATTAATGGCGCCCCAGGATTTGTGCGGCGTTCCAACTTCCCGGGGTCATTAAGAATGGCACCCTCCAATTAATGCGTGGCGTTTCAGCTCCCGAGGGTCATAATGGCTGGTTCTTGGAGGGGAGGTTATAAATACCCCACTCCCTTGTAGTTTCAGTCACAACAATGTTGAGTTTTAGCCATCGGAGGTGTCTACCTTGGGTGGTTGCTCTTCGGCCATGGTCTCCACCTGATTCTGACGGCCCCGATGCGGATGTCAGGGTCGGGGGTGATCAGAGCAGAAGAGGTGATGACCGGAGTCAAGGCGGATGCCTGTCTTCTTTTGAAAAATCCTAACCCTGAGGTCGTCGGACGGGTGGTCACTCTTCTGCCGTGATCTTCTCCTGATTCTGACGGTCCCGATGCGGATGTCAGGGTCGGAGGAGATCAGGGCAGAAGGGGTGATGACCGGAGTCCGGACTCGGGGTACAAGGTGCTTCGGAAGGATGGGTGGTCATCCTTCTGCCGTTATCTTCTCCTGATTCTGACGGCCCCGACGTAGGTGTCAGGGTCAGGGGAGATAAGGGCAGAAGAGTTGACGACCGATGTCCGGACCCAGGGGACAAGGCGCTTCGGAAGGATGGGTGGTCATTCTTCCGCCATGATCTTCTCCTGACTCTGACGGCCCCGATGTGGGTGTCAGGGTCAGCGGAGATCATGGCAGAAGAGGTGACGACCGAAGTTCGGAGCCGAGGGACAAGTTGCTTCGGAATGATTGGTCTCTTCCAATCTCTGTCTTCCTTCCTGGCTGACGGCTTCTGATGGTTGTCAGCCCGAAGGAGTTAGAGATGGGAGGTGTGCCGATCTGCTTTTTGACCGGGCCCTGCGAGATGGTGGTTTCTCTCCAACCCTTGAACGATTCGTGATTTCGGCTCCGAGGCCGTAGGCTTCGAGTTGCTCATGGGTGAGAGGGGAACCGACCGAGACCTGGGGCCCGGGGGGCTCGCCGAGGGCGGTGCCTTAAAACTTTTAACCCAAATTTTCTCTGGCTTCTTCAGACAGAGGTGGAGCGTCTGGGTCCGAAGTGCTTCGTCAGGGCGATGTGGCGCGATCTGAACTGTTGGATGGTGGCACGAATCTCGAGACGGATCGAGTTCCCAAGAAAATGCTATCTTGTCGTTTAGCATCGCTGGCAAGATCTGGGCCATCTGATTGAGATCTTACACGAAAGTTGAGGAGAAAGTGAATTTTCTCCGTTTTGATGCTCGGATGGGCATTTGCTCGGTTAGCCGACCGGTCCCTTTGCTGTTGGGTTCGGATCGCACGTTGTTCGGATCTAGATCCTGTTGTGCCGAGCTACTTGACTTGGTGAAAAGACAAAGTCGTTTTGGGCCTTCGTGACGTTTCAAGAGCGGCCCAAAAGTCGCGCCTTTACGTTAGGAAGCCCAAGAGACTTTCTTTTTACTATAAATCTTCACTCCCCCACCCCAGATCTCATTATTCACTTTCACTTTCTCTCTCAAGTTTTTACTTTTCACCATCGAAGTTTTTAGCTCCTGGGTGGTGCTGCTAGCTGTCGCGGCAAGGCGTTCCTTTGCTCCGGCGAACTTTTCCGACCGTAACAGTCACTTAAAGGTCAGTTTCTCTACTTTCTTTTTAGAAAAATGGTTAAGATTACGTCTTCGGATGAGACCCCCGCCTCGGACCAAGTCGTCGGCCGAGCGGGTAAAGGAAAGGAGGTGACAGAGTCGACCAAGCAGACCGTTGTTCGGCTGAGCAAGAGTGGCGAAGTCGCCGAGCCACTCCAGGAGGTTGTGGCGAAGTCTCAGAAGGGCAAAGGAGTGGTCACGATAATTGAGCAGCCGAAGACGGCAAGGGCGTTCGGTCGGCAGCCTATCGTTCTGTCGAGTGTGGGGGGTGTTTGGAGCTACTCCGAAGAGATGCTGGAGAAGGTGACCCAGGGCACTGCCAAGTCTGTAGAGGAGAATGAGCCTAGAGAGTTGTCCAAGGTGGACCATACCATTTCGTCTCTTACGGAGGCTGATCTGCATCGGATCCGAACCGAATTCCAGATCCCTGCCGAGTACGGGCTACTTCTCCCTGGACCGGGTTTCCGAGCCAGCACTTCGTCTTCGGCTGACGCATGCGTTTTTCCGCTCGACTCCATGGCTGCCGGGCTTCGTTTTCCCTTTCATCCATTCATTGTCGAGGTTCTTAATTGGTACGGTTTGTGCCCTGCCCAGTTGATGCCGAACACTTGGAGGCACGTCTTGGCGTTTGTTCTCCAGTGTCGAGAGATCGGTGCCGAGCCGAGCATGTTTCTCCATCAGAGCCTCTACTGCCCTTGCCAGCCGAACAGGAACGAGCAGAGGTTCTACCTTTCGCCGCGGATGGGCGTGAAGTTGATCGAGAATCCGGACTTGATCAAGCATTGGAAGGAGAAGTATTTCATTGTCCGAGCTCCCGCACCCTGGGCAATTCCGATAGCTTGGTCGAGGGAAGGCCTGCCCAAGCGAGCGAAGAAGGAGCCGGTACTGAGCGACGAGGAGGCGGAAGTCCTTACGAAACTCCTCGCCTTGCCGATGCTAAGTTGGAAAGACTTTACCGAGGAAGCTTTGTTCCGGGGGGGTCTCAGTCCGATCGACCTTAGTACGCTTCTGATATTTTACTTTTTGCTTGAAGTTCTTGAAAAATTTATCTAAGTTTTTTCATTCGGCCTGTGCAGAGTCTTCTAAGATGGACTATAGGACGTTGATGGCGAAGGCCAAGGCGAAGGAGCAGGAGACGAGAAAGAAGAGACCCTCGACAGGGCCTCAGGGCGGCCGAGCACCGAAGATACCTTCGGTCCCGAAGACCGCTGACCTGCAGAAGGTCATCGTTCCGGAGGCCGATCCCGTGCAGGAGAAGGTCACGGCCTCCGACCCTCCTGTTTCGGATGCACCGACACCAACGGTGAAGGGAGATGCTCCCGGCTCGTCGAGCGGTGCGTTCGACGTGAGCAAGGTGTTATCCCTCCAAGTTCCGCCCCTCACTGCCGATGTTGAGAAGATCCTGACTGAGGGGCACAAGCAGATCTTCGTCCCCGACTGGCAAGTGATGAAAGTCGACGGTTTTTTGGGCGACGACAACATTTGTATGCAGGCGGTGAAGCACCTGCCGACCCCAAAGGACCGAGCGGCCCATAAGTCCGGGCAAGTCGGGGACGCCACAATGCAGATTGCTCGGAACACCATGTCGGTGAGTGGGTCGAACACTTTCTTATTGAAGCATTTTTATGAAATTTTCTAAGTTTCTAGCTTCGGATCCTAACGGTTTGTTCTCTTTTCAGACCCTCTGCCACTTCAACTTCTTGCTCGAAGAGTTTGCGAGCAAAGAACAAGAGCTGACGGCACAGTATGACCGGGAGAGGTCGGAGCGCGTAAAAGCTGCGAAGCTGCTCGATGCTGAGCAGCTCCTCTCGGCAAAACGTGGTGTCGAGGTGTCAGGGTTGGAGGCAAAGCTGGCTGACGCTATTCAGCAGTTGAAGGACGCGGCCGCCAAGCTCGAGGCCTCAGAGAAGGAGAATGCCGAGCTGAAGGAGGAGTTGGCCAATGCTCGATCGGAGGCGGAGAGGGCTCGGAAGAAGACCGAGAAGATCATGGCCAGGCACCGGTCTAAGGTGGCGAAGGCGAAGAGGGCTGTCCAGGACGAGGCCGAGCAACACATGTTCAGGAACATGGAGGACGCGTACGGCCGAGCCTTGCTTCATATCACCGCTCGGAACCCGGGGTTCGACACGTCCACCTACCAATTCTACGACCATGTGGAGGGGGAGGAGGAGCTCCCCCCGGTGATGCTCGGCCCCGAGGGACAGACCGACGGTGTCGAAGGCCCGGGAGAGACTGAGGCAGAGGGTGAGGAGGAGGACGACTCTGAGGAGGAGAGCGAGAGCGGGGACGAGGACGAGGTCGAGGGCGAGGACAAGGCCGACGGGTCGACAGACCCGAACGACAAAAAGGTCTACCCCTGACTTGGTTGCGTCTTTTAGTCTTTTGTTTTTTTTGTAAGCCTAACTGCGGACTGGCCACCGCTCTTGTAACGCTTTTTTAAGTCTTGAATGAAAACACTCTTTGTTTGGCCAAAAATTCTCCAAGTGTTAGTCTTCGGATTTTGTGTTTGATTAGGCTTAAAATTCTCCAAGTGTTGGGCGTCGGATTTATCTCTGCTTTTCAGGTGTAGTTTGGTCCGATCACGGAGGTTTCGTACCTTCGTAAGGAGCTGACCAAAACGAAGCGAGAGCTTTCACTTAGCCGAGAGAAGCGGTTTTATATGTTCTTGAAGCTGGAGGAGATAAAGGTAGCTGCGAGGGGGTATTATCGCGAGTTGAAGCAACTGCGGAAGCAACCCCAAGCTCCTTGTCCCGAAGGTGAAACTGAGCGGCTTCGTAGAGAGCTTTCCGTCGTCGAGCAGAAGAATAACGAGCTCTTGGCCGAGATCCGACACTTGGAGTTAGCGGAGAAAGAACGTTCGGCGGAAGAAGAGAAGCTAGCTTCCGAGTTGGAGAAGGTGTCATCCGAGCGCAAAAAGTTATTGGCCGAGGTCGACAAGCTTAGGAGGATTACGATAGACAGGGGGATCGAGGTCACCCATTATCGACGGCTCGCGACCAATAGCGCCAATGTCTCGGGCTCGTCAAGACCTCTTCGTTTGAAGATGTTGGCGAAGGATGATGCTCTAAAGGATAGGATTATCGAGTTGGCGGAAGAGGTCGCGTTGCTCAAGCCTCTGCCTGAGAGGGCCAATGTTCGTAGTACGTCGTGTACTCGCGAAGAGAGCGAGAGAGGGATTACCTTCTACGAACTTGCGACTTGTTTGCCTGTGGCTAGGCGGAGTCCTGCTGACGCTCAGAGTAGTGTAGCCGTCTCGTCTAGCGGTGCCTAGGTCGGCACCACAGTTGGGGTTAGTGGCAAAGGGGGATCTCGCTTCGCTGGTTTGGAATCGAGTTTGGAGGTTAGGCGTCGCCGCCCCCGCGTTTCCTTGAACCGAAACGTACCCCTTCCGAAGAGGCACTGAACAAGTCGTCTTATATTGTAAAACTCTTGTTGTAGCGTCAGTCTTGTTGTATGTAGAGTTACTTTGAACTGTGTCCCAATTATTAATAATATTTCTTTCACGAACTAGCACATCCTTTGTAGCTGTGCGTAGTTGTTTCGGTTCTGACTGTGTTCGTCGTGCCGAGGTCTCCGACCCGGCCCCTCTCTCGTTCGTGGTTCGGTGCCGTAGCGCGATCTGAACCGTTGGATGGGGGCACGAATCTCGAGACGGACCCAGTTCCCAAGAAAACTTTATCTTGTCGTTTAGCGTCGCTGGCGAGATCTGGGCCGTCTGATCGAGATCTTACACGAAAGTTGAGGAGAAAGTGAGTTTTCTTCGTTTTAACGCTCGGATGGGCACTTGCTCGGTTAGCCGACCGGAGGTCTAAGAGTTCGAGCGATGTGGTGCGCTCCGAGCATACCTCCCGCTTGTTCGAGGGACGGCGACAAGAGTGTTCGGCCGGAGGTGCCGAGCGGTGCTTCTGTCTCCTCTTATCGCGAAGTTGCGAGGCGAGTCGAGTCTTACCCAATGGTGGGCTCGCTGATCCTCGTGAGAGTTTGACGGTCGTGGGAGCAATTCCGAATGGCGACCCACTCCTAGCCCGCTGAGAAGCGAGCTTGCGGAGTAGAATCGACCAAGTGTTGGACTCCGGAACCATCGTTAGAGTTCAACGGTTGTGGGAGCAATTCCGAATGGCGACCCACTCTTAGCCTGCTGAGAAGCGGGCTTGCGGAGTATAATCGAACCAAGTGTTGGACTCCGGAACCATCGTTAGAGTTCAACAGTTGTGGGAGCAATTCCGAATGGCGACCCACTCCTAGCCCGCTGAGAAGCGGGTTTGCGGAGTAGAATCGAACCAAGTGTTGGACTCCGGAACCATCGTTAGAGTTCAACGGTTGTGGGAGCAATTCTGAATGGCGACCCACTCCTAGCCCGCTGAGAAGCGGGCTTGCGGAGTAGAATCGAACCAAGTGTTGGACTCCGGAACCATCGTTAGAGTTCAACGGTTGTGGGAGCAATTCTGAATGGCGACCCACTCCTAGTCCGCTGAGGAGCGGGCTTGCGGAGTAGAATCGAGCCAGGTATTGGACTCCGAACCATTGATTGAATAAAGAAAAAAGGCAGAGAGACGCAAGCAATCTTATAAGTATGAAAAAGCATTCTTCATTGATAATTGACGGCAAACCGTTTTTACATATAACAACTTAAGAAATGAATTACAAGTTAGAGGAGAGGAATGGTTCGACATCCTGTGATACTCAGAGAGGCGCCGGGGTGCTTTCTTGGTATTTTAACAGGTGATCGGCATTCCAGGTCCTCGGAATCTCTCTGCCCTCTAGGTCTTCCAGGCGATAAGCTCCGGGCCGAACTACCCTCGTGATCTTGTTGGGTCCTTCCCAATTCGGAGCTAGTTTGTTCTTCTGATTGGGGAAGGAGATGGCTAGCTTTCTGAGGACCAAGTCCCCCTCCTTGAGATCGGTGGGTCGGCCTTTCTTGTTGTACGCCAACTTGACCCTCCTCCGGTAGTTCTGTTGTCGTATTGATGCCCTTTCCCACAGCTTGTCCACCAGGTCTAAGTTCGCCCAGAGGTCTCTGGTGTTCTGTTCCTCGTTGTAGGCTGCGAGGCGAGGAGAAGGTATTCCGACTTCAAGAGGTTTCACCGCCTCGGACCGATATGTGAGGTTGAACGGGGACTCTCCTGTGGGGGTCCGCTTGTTGGTGCGGTAGTTCCACAGCACGTTGGGGAGTTGGTCGACCCACAAGCCTTTGAAACATTTGTCCAACCTCTTCTTGATACCAGAGAGGATCTGCCGGTTAGCGTTCTCCACCTGGCCATTCGGCTGTGGGTTGGAGATGGAGGAGAAGCGTTGTTGGATGGCAAGGTCTTCACACAGAGCTTGGAACGTGGCCCCAGTAAACTGAGTTCCGTTGTCTGTTACGAGGACACGGGGGACACCGAACCGGCAAATGACGCTCTACTAGAAGAATTGAAGCACTTTGTTCTCGGTGATAGTGGCAAGGGGCTCGGCCTCAATCCACTTCGAGAAGTAGTCGATGGCTACGACCAAGAACTTGAACTGGCCCGGAGCTGGATGGAAGGGCCCTAGTAAATCCATCCCCTACATTGCGAAGGGGATAGGACTTGATAGGGAGGCAAGGTTGGCTTGGGGGAGGCGACGAATGTTGGAATGTCTCTGACAAGAGCCACATTGCCGAACGTGTCGCTCGGCGTCTTGGAGGAGAGTCGGCCAGAAGTATCCGTAATTCAGGGCTTTCCGAGCGAAAGACCTAGACCCTGAATGTGCTCCGGCGATGCCTTCGTGGAGCTCCTGTAAGGCGTAGTCAGCCTGTTCTGGGGAAAGGCACCTCAGGTATGGTCGGCCGTCAATCTGCAAGAAGGAGCGCTTGTACAAGATTCCCTCGATCAGGACATACCGCTCGGCCCTGGTTCTTACTCGGCGTGCTTCCTTCGAGTCTTCGGGGAGGAGTTCGTCCCTTAGGAATTCCACTAAGGGTTTCATCCAATTATCTTGCAGTAGGACCGGCAATGACTCCACTGAGTTGAGGGCCTCGTCTTCTATGCTCGGTTTCATGAGGACCTCGATCAAGATGGTCTGCTCGAGACCTTGGAGGGAGGATGAGGCCAACTTGGAGAGGGCATCGGCTTGCGAATTCTCTTCTCGAGGGACTCGTTGGATGAGTGCCTCTTCGAACCGGCTCATGAGGGTTCGGACCTTGGCGAGGTACTTCGCCATCCGTTCGTCTCGCGCCTCGTACTCGCCCAAGACTTGGTTCACAACCAGCTGAGAGTCACTATGGATTCGGAGGTGCTGCGCCCCGGCACTTCGGGTAAGTCTGAGGCCTGCGATTAGTGCCTCATACTCCGCCTCGTTGTTTGAGGCCTTGAAATTCATGCGGTGGGCATACTGGAGGACGAAGTCATCAGGGCCGTTCAGGATGATACCGGCGCCGCTACCTTCGTTGCAGGAGGAACCGTCCACGAAAACCGTCCAAATGGGGGGTCCGTTCGGGACATGGCTGACCTCGGGAATGGTGGACTCGACGATGAAGTCGGCGAGGGCCTGAGCTTTGATCGCAGTCCGGGGCTGGTAGGAGATGTCGTGTTGGCTCAGCTCGATGGACCACTTCATAAGCCGGCCTGAGGTTTCTGGCTTGTGGATGATCTGCTTCAGTGGTTGGTCGGTGAGGACCACAACCGAATGGGACTGAAAGTATGGACGGAGCTTCCTTGCCGCCATGATCAGGGCGTAGGCCATCTTTTCTATCTTCGGATAGCGGAGCTCGGCATCCTGGAGCACCTTGCTCACATAGTAGATGGGCCTCTGAGCCCGGTCTTCTTCCCTCACCAAAATAGCACTTAGGGTCTTCTCGGAAGCAGCTAAGTAGATGAAGAGGGTTTCCCCTAGAACGGGTTTGCTGAGCAGGGGAGGGTTCACCAAGTAGGCCTTCAGTTGGTCGAACGACTCCTGTTGCGGTTGGCCCCATTCGAAACCCTTAGCCCCCCTGAGAGCCTTGAAGAAGGGGAGGCACTTTTCCCCAGACTTCGAAAGGAATCGGCCAATAGCAGCGAGGCGACCCGTAAGCTTCTGCACTTCCTTGACGTTCCGGGGCGGGGCCATGTCCAGTATGGCCTTGATTTTCTCAAGATTTGCTTCGATCCCTCGCTGGCTCACCATGAAGTCGAGGAACTTTCCCGACGAGACCCCGAATGCACACTTGTTCAGATTAAGCCTCGTGCTGTGCCTTCTCAATACGCCGAATGCCTCCTGGAGGTCGGCCACGTGGTCGGTACCTCGGATGCTCTTCACGAGCATGTCGTCGACGTATACTTCCATGTTGCGGCCTATCTGGCTTTGGAAGACTTAGTTGACGAGGTGCTAGTAGGTGGCTCCAGCGTTCTTCAATCCGAACGGCATAACTCTATAACAGTAGAGGCCTTGGTCGGTGATGAAGGAGGTTTTCGGAATGTCCAGAGGGAACATTCGAATCTGGTTATAGCCGGAGAAGGCGTCCATGAAGCTGAGGAGCTCATGGCCCGAGGTGGCATCAATGAGGGTGTCGATATTCGGGAGAGGGAACGGATCCTTCGGACACGCCTTATTCAAGCCTGTGAAGTCGATGCATATCCTCCAGGAACCATTGGACTTCTTAACCATGATGACATTGGAGAGCCACTCGGGGTAGTTCACCTCCTGTATGAACCGAGCTTTTAGGAGCTTGTCCACCTCCTCCTTGATGGCTTGTTGCCGCTCGAGAGTGAATTTACGCCTCTTCTGCTGAACCGGTTTGCACCCCGGTTCGACGCTGAGGCGGTGCACTAGAAGCTCCTCGGAGATCCCGGGCATATCCGCGGCGGACCAAGCAAATAGGTCGCGGTTCTTCCGGATGCACTGCACCAAGTCGGAACACAGGGCAGTCGGTAGGGATTTGCTGATGAGGAACTTTCGGCTCGGGTCCTCGTCCGAGAAGAGCACTTCTTCCAATTCGTCTGCCGGCTCGGACGTGGGTCGGACGTTCGGCTCGGGGATCTCTAAAGTCTCAAGGGAGAGCACCGGCCCCCCAGTGGAAGTCATATAGCACTTCTGAGCCGTCTCTTGGCTGCCCCTGACTTCTCCCACTCCCGCCCGGGTGGGGAACTTCATCTTGAGGTGGTACGCCGAAGGGACAGCTTCCAGGGCAGCTAGGCTAGGCCGGCCCAAGATAACGTTGTATGCAGCCGGGACATCGACGAGCATAAAGTCCATCGGCTCAGTCCGGGTGGTAGGGGTCTTCCCAGCTGTTTCGTCTAGGGTGATAACCCCTTCTACAGTTACTGGTATCCCCGTGAACCCGTGGAGCGTGTAGCCGGCCGGTTTGAGGCGGTCCCGGGACAGCTGCAGCCCTCGGAAGGCCGAGAGGAAGAGGATGTTCACCAAACTCCCGTTGTCTACCAAGACCCTCTGCACTTTTAAGTTCGCCATGCGAAGGTCGATAACAAGTGTGTCGCAGTGGGGAGTTCGGACCCACTCGAGGTCTTCATCAGAGAAGGTCACTGGGACGCCGAGGCCTTTGGGGGGAGGGGCGCTGTGAACTGAGTTGACCTCTCGGACGAAGGCCTTCCGAGAGGAGTTGGAAGAGCCCCCCATGGGGCCTCCGTGGATAAGGTGCAGAACCCGTTCTTCCTCGAACTCGGGGGTTTCATCGCGTCGCTCGGAGCGCTTGTTAGCCCCCCGAGGCGGAGGAGTGGTGCGATCCTCCCGATCGTTTGCCTTCACAAATTTGGCCAACTGCCCCCTCTGGATGAGGGCCTCTATCTCATTTTTCAATGCCCGGCAGTCGTTGGTGTCGTGGCCGTGGTCCCGCTGGTAACGGCACCATTTCTCCTTGTTTCTCCTCTTGGCCGGGGTGTTCATTCTCGGAGCGGGAGGTATAACCCCTTCCTTTTCCACTTCCATTAGGATGGTGGAGACATTGGTGGTGAGGGGAGTGAACTTCTCGAACCTGGGGGGAGGACGACGCTGACCGCTATTGTCCTTCTGTAGTTTCTTGTACCCTTCCTCCTCTTTCGTCTTCCTCTTCGATCCGGAGGCACTCGGCCTCCTCCGCCCGAATATATTTCTCGCATCTGAGGAGAAGATCGGCGAAGTTGTGCGGGGGCTTTTTGGCGAGGGAGGACCGGAGGTTGGAGTTGAGGACGTTCGACTGGAACGCGATGGTCGCCACTGACTGGTCGAGGGAGGCGATGGACCTGACCTCCGTGGTAAATCTCCTCACATAGTCCCTCAGCTTTTCTCCCCTCTCCTGTCGGAGGTGGAGTAGGGAGAGGCTAGTCTTCTCTGTTCGCCTGCTACTCACAAATTGAGTTATGAAGAGTGTTTCGAACTGCTCGAACGAGAAGATGGAAGAGGGAGCGAGCCGGGAGTACCATTCCCACGCCGAACCCTTAAGAGTGGCAGGGAAGGTCTTGCAAAGCATGGCGTCGGAAGCTTGGTGAATCAGCATCAACGTCTTGAAGCTTTCGACTTGATCAACAGGGTCCGACTCCCCTGAGTACGTTTCAAATTGCGGAGGCTTGAAACCCCTCGGAATGGGAGCCTCCATGATAGTCCGAGAGAAGGGCGGTCTGCTGGGGCGGACGGTCGTTCCTCTCGACTCCTCCTCCTTGTCCATACGGCCGATGTGTCTCTCCATCTTGTGGAGACGACGGTAGAGGGCATCGTCCCTCCGGTGATAGTCGATTGAGCCCATGGACTCGTCTTCATAGGAAGGGGAGCGGGGGCTATGACGTCGATAATCCTGGGATCGGCGAGGACTATGATGGTGTTGCCGGTGACTAGGAGCCGAGGGAGGACTTATGGATCGGTGGCGAGGACTTGGAACCCGTGGGGGTGTTAGAACCCTCTGGGCGTTATTGTTGTTGGGGAGAAGGTTGAGGGCCTGCAACACAGTTGCCTGGAATTGTAGGAACTCGGCACGAGTGATTGGTGCCTCATCGTGTAGCGCCCCGATTTCCATATACTGGGAAACCGTAATATGAGCCAAGATCTTTTCTTCAATTAGTCACAATACACAGAAAAACAGGAGAATTTAAAACTTTTTATTCAATACCCAATATATTACAAGTCTGAACATTATACAATTGCAATACATTACAATAGAGTTACAATAATGCCTTTACAAACCCAAGTATTACAACCTTCAACAATTTACATCAGAGTACAAGGAATGAAGAACAACACTTGGTAACTCTCACTTGAGTACTTCTCAACTAATAGATAATCAATACATATACTGCAGCGGAACTAAACATAACACTGACTCCTTGCTTTCCTTGCCTTGAGTCCTCCTGAATCTCACCTTTGTACTTCGGCGATCCAGTACCTATGGAAGTGGGGACGTCAGTATTCACTGACGCTTAAGGGCTGATCATATAGCAGCGAATCTCCCAAACAATATACAAAATATAGCAATGGTGTTGGTGTAGTTTAAGTGTTCGTGAGTGCTATGACTAAACTCTAACGCGATATTTAAATAGAACTAGGATACTCCTATTCTAATGACGGCAAGTCTCCGAAATCAACATGCATCCCATACTGCATGTGACCCATCTCAAACCGTTTCTCGCATTATGAATTTTAATTATACACAACCTGTTCCTGACAATACTCCATGACTCTGTGAGGTTGCAGAAGGGGTCAAGTCCCCCTATGCAGTCTGCTTATGGTGTCTCCGTTTTCCACTACTACCCGGCAAGCCGGACCTCACTCGATCCCAGTATATCGGGCATCGTTCCAAAATCAAACCATAGGGTTTCGCAAGCGCAGGGTAGTGCGAAGACTACCCTGTGGCACCCTCTGGGGTTTCGCAAGCGCAGGACTGCACAATGCATCCTGTGGCACCCCAGCCACGGTACTTCAGGAATTAACAGCGCGAGATACGCAACCCGTGTCCTCAACTTGTGAGATAGCACCGTACGTATCCCTTTGACAGGAAGGTAGAACTAGGACGCTTCCTACTCTAAAGTCAGCAAGTCTCCGGAATCAACATGCATCCCATACTACATGCGACCCCATCTCAAGCCGTTTCTCCATATATAGGGATTTGAACCCACGTTACGAATTCTAATTGTACACAACCTGTTCCTGACAATACTCCATAACTCTGTGAGGTTGCGGAAGGGGTCAAGTCCCCCCATGCAGTCTGCTTATGGTGTCTCCGTTTTCCACTACTACCCGGCATGCCGGACCTCACTCGATCCAAGTATATCGGGCATCGTTCCAAAATCAAACTATAGGGTTTCGCAAGCGCAGGATAGCTCGAAGCCTACCCTGTGGCACCCTCTGGGGTCTAGCCAGCGCAGGACTGCACCATGCATCCTGTGGCACCCCAGCCACGGTATTTCAGGAACTAACAGAGCGAGATACGCAACCCGTGCTCCCAACTTGTGAGACGCCACCGTACGTATCCCTTTGATGGGAAGGTACAACCCAATGTCACCACCTAAGGCCTCCCTCAAGGGACAAGTTGGTCGTAAGGTGCCCCCTACAACCAACTCCTCTCTTCGGCAAGGGTCTAAGCAAAATGACCTTTATAAGTCACTACCCTAATGATGTCCCTGACTCGACGATCCTAAGGACGCTAATATTATAACATAACATGCTAGGCCTTAAATTAGGTTTCGCAAGACAACTCTACTAGGTTGCTCAACCTAGACTTACCAGAATCCCTCAGGATCCCGGTTCGTGGCTCATCGATCCAAGACTTTGGCCGTGCGAATATACACGCATGCCGCTACCCTAGACTTGGATTCTGTCTATACTCCGGTCCTCGATTAACCTACCCTGGTTAAGATTCGACGGTACACAAGGAGTGACTCCTCCGCAGTTCCTTAGGGTAGAAATCATATGTCTTGACGGTCGATAGCCCTTAGGGTGGTAACAAGCTAGCTAACAAGCTATACACGAGACTTGTCCGGGTGGTTATCACCCTAGACGAGTACAACGAACTGTGTACTAGCTAACAAGCTATACACGAGTAACAACCACATACGAGCCAATAGCTACGTATGGAACAATAACTACCTATGAGCCAGGCGGGCCTCGTAGGAGATAACCACGTACATACCAGCCAAATAAGCCGCGTATGAGACCAACAGCTACGCACGGGCCGGTCGGGCCGTGTACGAGACAACAACCTACATACGAGCCAACTAAGCTACGTATGAGACCCACAGCTACATACGGGCCAGTCGAGCCACGTACGAGCATAACCATATGCAAAACAACCATACAGGTAATCAATCCTAGAAGCAACCAAACGTGCTTACTAACAAACTTGGTCATTTATTATTAGAAGCAACAGAAGAATCTACTAGTAGTCTATGATCGGTATTCTACTAAGGAAGAACCGAAGGCGACAAAACGGCCTTTATCAACTAACTATTACTAGTGGTCTTCCCAATCTTATTATTTCAACCTACAGTGCCTTAAGCGTGGCATACAATTGCGAGCATTTTCCTACAACAATCTAATTATAAAACAGAACCACTCACTATCACACTCCTAAGTACGAATATGATTACGCTTGTGCTTACATCGAGCTTAAGCATAAAAATCACTACGACCTAGACATGAAGTCCACTATAGTCAAGCATTGGTTATAATTTGAGCATGAAAGCTTACTACTTATCATGACTAATCACCACAACTCGACTAGTGTGAACAAACAACACTCCAAGACATAGTAGGTATTATAACACTAACCCTACAACATTCTAAGCATGTATTGGAATGTAAGCATGGTATAGAACACAACATAACATCACTACAACTAGCCATGGGTAGTTTCTTTAATCTAAGCATGAATATCATAGTATGGATATCATTAACTTAACATGATCAATAATTAGCATGACACCTACTTACTTAGCATGAATAATGATTAAGCATGATCATTTACTAACATAGCATGAACAAATACTCATCTAAGCATGGGTATCATGTAAACATGAGTATTCATTTAATCTAGCATGGCATACAACTTACTTACAATTGAAACTAGCATGGCATACAACTTATTTGCAATTAAGCTAGCATGGCATACAACTTACTTGTAGTTAAGCTAGCATGGCATATCTATAATTAAACTAACATGGTATATTACATGCCTACAATTAAACTAGCATGGTATATCACTTACCTACAATTAAGCTAACATGGTATATCACATACCTACAATTACATTAGCATGTATGTCATTCTTAAACATGATAGACTATTTTGGCATGAATCCTACAACATTCTAAGCATTAAAGATTAATCTAAACATGGTAGGAAATTCTTAGAATGAATCCTACAACATTCTAAGCATAAAGGATTAATCTAAACATGGTAGGAAATTCTTAGAATTAATCCTACAACATTCTAAGCAAAAATAGACTAATCTAAACGTGGTAGGAATTTTAGAATTAATCCTACAACATTCTAAACAAAAATAGACTAATCTAAACATGGTAGGAATTTTAGAATTGATCCTACAACATTTTAAGCATAATTAAATTAATCTAAGCATGGTAGGAATTTTAGAATGAATCCTACAACATTCTAAGCATAATTAAAGTAATCTAAACATGGTAGGATTTTTGAAATGAATCCTACATCATTTTAAGCACAATTAAATAAATCTGAACATGGTAGGATTTTTAGAATGAATCCTACAACATTCTAAGCATAAAGGATTAATCTAAACATGGTAGAAAATTCTTAGAATTAATCCTACAACATTCTAAGAAAAAATAGACTAATCTAAACGTGGTAGGAATTTTAGAATTAATCCTACAACTTCTTAAGCCTAAACAAAGTAGTCTAAGCATTGTAGGATTTTTAGAATTAATCCTACAACATCCTAAGCATAAATAAAGTAGTCTAAGCATGGTAGGATTTTTAGAATTAATCCTACAACTCCTTAAGCATAAACAAAGTAGTCTAAGCATGGTAGGATTTTTAGAATTAATCCTACAACTTCTTAAGCATAAACAAGGTAGTCTAAGCATGGTAGGATTTTTAGAATTAATCCTACAACATCCTAAGCATAAATAAAGTAGTCTAAGCATGGTAGGATTTTTAGAATTAATCCTACAATTCCTTAAGCATAAACAAAGTAGTCTAAGCATGGTAGGTTTTTTAGAATTAATCCTACAACTTCTTAAGCATAATTATAGTAATCCTACAACTAATTAAGCATGAACACATGGTAGGATATTTTTAGAAAGCATCCTACAACTAACTAAGCATGAAAACATGAAGGGATATTTGTAGAAAATATCCTACAACATTCTACTACTACTATTACTCCTATTTTAATCAAAACATAACACACAACTATCTACTACTACTACTACTTCATTCTTATCAAGAACACAACATACAACTTACTACTACTACTTACTTTATGGACATAAAACATCTATAATTACTTACTACTACTTCTTTATTTTAACAACATACCACTACTACTTTATTTAATCAACCATACTACTACTACCTTATTTAATCAACATACTACTTTATTTTAACATGCTACTACTTAGTTGCTTACTAGTCTTTATTATTACTAGTGATAAAAGAAAAGATTATTTTTTTTTTATTTTATTCTACAACTAGTAAATATGAAAGAAAATGATCTTTTTCATTTATTTCTATAACTAGTGATTAAAAAGGAAAGATCTTTTTAATAGCTACAACTAGTGATTAATAAAAAGAGAATATCTTTTTAATTTACAACTAGTGATCAATAAAAAGAAAAGATCTTTTTAATCTACAACTAGTGATTAATAAAAAAGAGAAGATCTTTTTATTTTAAGAAAGAAAAAACAATAAAACATATGCTTATTATTATTAGTCCAAGTTTCATAAAAGTCCTACAACCAACAATGGTTGTAAAAATGCTCATATGCTTATGTATACCAAGTCCTACAAGTCCTACAACCCACAATGGTTGTATGTTCAATGTTCATATGCAATATGTCTTTTTAGTCCACAATCATACATAGAACAACAACTACAATAATAAAGATTTGACCTTTATATGTTTAGTAGTTACTACTACTACTTTCTTTCTTTTATTTACCACAACATTCAACACACCCATTCACAAGAACAAACCCAAAAAAACAAAACAAAACAAGAAGGTAGAAGAAGAAGTCAACTATCAAAACAACAAACAAACAAACAAACAACTAAACATGAAGAAACCCCCACCTTGTTTCTTTTTTTGATGGAAGAACTAGCTAGTAAAACTTCTCCTTCCCCTAGCTTTTAGAAATCTCCACTAAACCTACAAGAAGAACTCTCTTGTTAGTATGAGACTTTCTCTCTTTCTTTTTTTTTTCTTTCCTTTCTTTCTTTCTTTCTTTCTTTCTTTTGTTTTCTAAAATGAGAGAAGGAAGAGAAGGAGGGGGTATTTATAGGAGGGAATGGGAGGTGGTAAGTGCACCACATTGGCACAAAATAACCCCAAGGGGGGTGGCCGGCCATACCATGTAGGGATTAGGGGTGAGGTGTAGGGTATGGTGTGGGGAGGTGTTATGTGAGGGAGGGAAGTTTCTAGAAGGGTTTTTCTTAACCTTCTCATGTATACTTAACCAAGGTTAATCCTCCTAATCAAACCCTTAACCATCCCTACTAGGTTATAGCAAAATAAGTGTTGACCAAAATACACAATACATAATTCGTATAATGCACTAATCGATATATTACTCGTATGTGCGCATATATGTCCGTATACCGGAAAATCTTTGCATAATCCGCATAAAAATAATTAAATCTTGGAAATAATAATAAAATAAATTTTATTATTAGTTCGGAAGATCACGATATCAATTTGATACAATATGGATATCTACTGACCGATATCTGGATACAGATAATGTCTAGGAGCAACCCTGGGTGAAAATCACCAAAATATTCTAATTTTGGAATTAAAACAAAATAATAATAAAATAATAATTTATATACGGTAATATCCGTCCGGGATATTACACATCGTTCCTCGGATGATGTCGATCAGCAGGGGAATGCGGCCTCCTCCTACGACGCTCGGGAGATTCCCCCCGTCCTCTTCGGTCCGGAGACCTCCTGCCATCTCGGCGATGAGGAGATCACTCACCTTGATGCTGGCGGGAGGCTCCCTCTCGGGCCCGCCTCTCATCTAGAAGGTTGCGAAGGTCCTCATCCTTTTAGCGATTCAGAACGGTGTTGCAGAGGTCGGAGGCTCGGGGGTTATGGGAAGCCATAGAGTCCGAGGATGCATTGTGAATTGAGACATAGTCTGGGTGGAGAGGTTGCTTCTGCCTCCGCTGGTTCTGACCAGCAGGACCATTTGGGGGTTGTTGATTCGGAAGAGGAGGCTGGCCCTGTTGGACCGGGGGAGGAAGTTGTTCGAGCTGCGGAGTAGGATGCACGGGGACTTTCTCTTACTGATCGGCGGGATTGGGTCCGCGGTTGGACCCCCTAGACCTGACCTTTTTGGGAGGCATGGCTGGAGAAGGGCTAGTCGACGAGGAAGAGGCGGAGGCTATTCGTATGGATTTTCCACAGACGGCGCCAATCTGTTACCGCTGGATCTGGTGTGGGGGTAAACATATGGGATTTGTGAGTTTGCGGAAAAACCTGAATAGCAGATCCACTCCTGTTGATTCCTGCCGCTAACCTGCAAGGAAGTGCGATACACCGGGGTTGATTCCGGCGAAGCACCCTCCGACGTTCTTGTCAGTAACCAGTGATGATTAAGAATGAGCTTAAGCTGGAAAAAGAGTGATTACCTGGTCACAGTGGTAGGTGTGAGGTATTTATAGTCGCCATGGGAGTGATTAGGGACCTGATTTCCTGTGTAACTGTCAGGAGTAAAATCCTCACAGTTTGTTTAGGAAACTGACCCCTGATTTCCGGTGAGAGGGTAACCACAAATCAGGCCCGTTGATTTGGTCAAATCAGTGACCCTGATTTCCTCTTGCTGGTCTGGGTCTGTCTCGGGTCGGGACCCGTACCCAGTTGGAGTGGATCCGTTTTTGGGTTATTGGATCTGTGAGAAGGAGATCCAGTACCCGTTTCAGACCCATTTGTATGTGAAATTACCGTTTTACCCCTGAGCTTCAAGATTCATGCCCAATTTGGACGGTTCCAATTTAACCCCGTTTTTAGCCATATCAGATATAATAAGCTAACTTTTATATTTCACAAATATTTTCCATACAGTAAAAGGAATCAGGGTGAAAATACGATTCTTTACAGAACAGCAAGCAAAATACAACAAGTATAGTTTTTATAAACAAGCATGAAACGACATATAAAACTCATCAATAAAATCCACTAAAATTCTGGGTAATCCTTAAGTAGAAATAGAAAAACTTACCATAGTTTCAGATCAAAATAATATGTGTAGCACAAGTATCAAATCATCAAGAAACGAAATCTGGAAATGAATTACACCTCTGTAGTAAAACAGTCATATCTCACACATACGAAAACGAAATCGACCAAGGTCTGAGGGGTTGGAAAGTAGAAGAATTTCTCTACAAATCATGTTTTATATTGAAATTAAGATAGTGACCTTAATATGGTATAAATTTATGATCAAGACAGATTATCGACAAAATACAGAATTTCCTTAAAAACTAAAATCAACATAGATCCAACGAAACTTCATCCAAACACAACCAAACATGAAATCGAGTCTACCAAGTGTCCAACATCATGAAATAGGGCAATTGACATATCTAAAATAAGTCTATCACATGGATCTCAACAGGTAGTCAAATTCTCACAAAAATCCCACATACATGATCAAATCAAGATCGGGCAAAACCTAAGTTGTTTCATGTCAATTTTGTGTCGTGAGTCAACTATGGTCAAAACACTATAGAGACACACTCATCAATCATACATCACACACGAGTTGTCTCTAGAACCCAACTACACTACAAGTGGTATTTTTTGACTTGTATCATACAAAGAAATTTGAGTACAAGTTACTTGCCTTAACCGATGACGAAACCGACGAAAAATCAAAAATAAGAATAACGGGAACGGATTCCTTGGCACGAACTCAAACGAACGAGTCAACGAACCAAAGCGAGCATAACCCACGAACACGACTACGAACTAAATACTCCAAGAATGAACAGACAAAACCCCATGAGCAAGAACGTCCCGCAACACGAACCAACGAGAACACACCACAATCACCCGAGATCCAACACACAACCCATGAACGAATAACCACGCACACACACTCAACCCCGAGAGTACGAGGAAGAGAGGGAGAGAGCACGGCGGACGGCGGGTTTAGGAGAGGCCGGGAGTGTCAAAATAGGGTCGGGAGAGAGGGAAAAACTCTCTCTGTGGCGGCTAGGAGGAAATACAGTGCATGGAGAAATGGATAGAATTATATATATGCATGGGAAGGGTAATTATATATACGGGTGATTAAGGTTTATACGAGGGGGACGGCACAGCATAGTACAACCGGGTATGGGGGGTAACGCAGTTAACGATTTTTGAGTGACTTGGGTTCCGTAGATTTAAAACAGGGCAACAAATTAAGGTGGGGGGGGGGGGGGTATTAGGAAAGTAATGATTGAACAATAGTTTGATAATTAGGATCTGAAGTGGGTGGGGTTTTATATGCTGGTGGAATTTATATTAGATGGGTGGTGAAATAATATAGGTAACAGTGATTATATGGTTTGGTGCTTATTTAAATGGATATTAAGAGATATTGGGTTTTAGAATTTAAATTAAAAAATAGGGTTTTTAAATCTAATGGGGAAATAAAATAATCAATAACAATAAAATAATATTTATAACAAAATGTAGTTTACTTTACAATATAGAATTTATTTAAAACAACTACAAATACAATTTGTACATAGAAGTGGATTTTTAATAAACATTCAAAAACAACAATAATAACAAAATACGAATTGTATTACAATAAAAAAATCATAAAAAATATTTGTAAATAAAATTATTGATCGAAAACAGATTTTAATAGGAAGTTTAATAATACAATTTGACAAAAGAAATTTGAAAACCGGAAAAATAATTTGGGAGAATTTTAAATATAGAAAATACACAAAAAATACTTTTTTGGAAAAACAGGGGTTACAATCATGAACAAAATCAATCCCTTAGGGTTAGCACTTCCACTATACCGGTCTTACTCATTCATTTCACATGACCCAAATCTTGGTCTTTTCATTTCAAATATCATTTCAACATTTCTTTCATTGCCGGTATGAGGCTTAGCTACACCCTAGTTCTCAATTTCAACCCATAATTACAACATTGAGTTTTCCATACTCATAAATTCTCTTTTTCAATTAGCATGATTTTTAATCATTTCGATGAATCAAATCTCATACATATAGTTCAATTGTCATTCATGCATTTCATATTTAAAATTAATCTCTACAATTTTATTAAATTCTCATACTATAGTTCATTTCATTAACTTAATTCAAAAGTCACTAAGCCGTATTTTTCATTCATAACCCAAACTCAATTTAACAATGAGAGTCCATAGATAGAATATTTAAATTTTCTTTCAAAAAAAAAAATCTTGTTTTATCACTTAGCATAATGTTATTAAAAAAAATCATTTTTATAATTGTCCAAAGTAAATTCCATAAGAGTCTACACAAATTTCACTTCTAACTCACTTTTATTTAAGTCAAAAGGTACACAAAAATTTTCATAAGTTCTACATGATTTTATAATAATTAATATATATTTTTTTTGGATTTAGAAGCCAAGATTCAATTTTAAACAAAAAAATCAAAAGTTTCTAATCTGCCGAAACCCAGAATCGAACTCGCGACCTGAGAGTAGACAACTGCCACCACAAGTCAACTGAGCTAGGGTGCACACGTGGTATGAAAAAAGGAATTAGTAAATACGTGTTTTTGGGCTCGGGTTTGGGTTTTATTCGAAAATCCGAAAACAAAAGACAGAGCCTAGGACTCGAACCCGCTACCACAGATGTCACCCCCGACTACAGCAAGTGCCCAACACCCACTTCGACCATATGGTCTAAGCGACCAAGTCGTTCCAAAAGGGTTTGTAATAGTTTTAGTCTAAAACTCTGTTCATTACTAGTTTTCAAAATTTCCAAAACGTTTTTAGTACTTTTTTTTTGAATCAAAACTTTCCAGAATTTAAACTATATGAAATCACAGTAAACTAGTAATTTTAAATTCATTATTTACTTATAAAGCATGCATTTTCGATCTCAAATTATGTTCAAATGTCCATAATTTCGACATTGAGAACAATCACATTTGCACACGATTCGAAGTTTAAATTTCTACAAAAATACCTTATTTCTTCATTCTCTCATTTATTAACCATCTACAACAATTTAGAACACAAAATTCTCTTCTTTCCTACAATAGAGTTTACTCTAATTTAAACCAACAATTTCACATGAAGCATTCAATTCATCATTTGTCTCATAAGCATAAATTTCTTCACATAGCATAATTCATAGACATTTAGCATGGCAAATATGTAGTTTCTAGCACTTTAATTTCCAAATAATCAACTAGCAACCATTTTAATAACCATTCTCTAAATTACCATCTCATCTCTAAATATGCACACATGAGTCCAATTTCACTTAGTTGTTTCTTAGTAATTTTATCAAATCATTCCTAGCATGGTATATAGATTTAGAAACATGCGAAACACCAACCTAAAGTTGAAGAATTTGTACTCAAATGAACTCCTAGAATTAGGAGCTCCGAAAGAAACTCCGATGGCCTCCTTACGATCCGTGCACCAAAGCAAACCTGCAAGCTCCTTCACGGCCAAAGCAACAGCAAGCACCTTCATTTCGGCAACAATCCAAGAAGCAACCTCAATTCATCTTACATATATGTACATACATATATATGGTGGATTAAAACAAAAAGCAAAAGATCTTTGCTGGGTTGGTTATGGTTGCTTTTGGGAATGAAAACAGAGAAGGGAGAAATAGGATTGATGATGAAGAAGGGTGTAGGGTATTTTTATAGATTAAAAGTTGAGTAGTTAAAATAACCACCCTCCACTAGTGCACCCACTAAACCACTCTCCAAATAAAATTCATTTTTCCCTCCTACTCAAAAATTCCAACCGGCCATTTTCCCTTTCTTTTCATGCCCCAAAAGACGTGCACGTGTTTTGCACTTGTACACACTTCTCAAATTAATTACTTTAAAAATGTAAATTTTATATATACATATTATGTACGTAGAAATTAGTTTAATTAAAATTATAATGTCTCATACAAAAATAAAATATATACATACTTCAAAAATTTATTTTAAAAACAAATACTCTTAAGCACGTGCACCGAAAGAAACATGTCCGTCGCACATAAAATATCAAAAATAAGAAATTCAACGTTATCAACAAAAATGTTAAAGATAATGAAAATACAATGTAAGAGAATATATTTATTTATTTTATATACATTCCACAACGTAGTCACTGCGTACGTAGGAAACACGTGCATTATACGTAAATAAGTTTTTAGGTCAGAATGCGAGAAAATAAATTTTCATTTTATAAAATGGATTCAAATACATAAAATAAATAATTAAACATATAGAAAATATTACACATAACGGTAGAAATACGGAATCGATACGTGCAGCAAAAATACGTAAAAAGCACGTAAAACCCAGAGATTGAAATTTAGCATTTGAGTTGACTCAAATGGGATTTTAAGAATACGGAAAATGTACAAGTAGTCGGAAATCAAAATACATATCGAAATGCATTACGGATATCACCAGTAATGGTACAAAATGCAAGTGCGTAACACCCGAGGAAAAAATTATCATTTCCAATTTTGCGGGGTGTTACATAAAAATTGGGTTTTAGGGCTCAATTAAGGGATATAACTAAATCAACAGGGTTCAACAAAAAAAATACCCACGATAAATAAAAGAAAATAGAATCAACAAGAATGGCTCAATCAAGAAGAACGAGGAATTTCATGAACAATATCTTAATTGAAAAGGAATAATATAATCAAGAAAGAAAATAGGGCATTTTATTCAATTTGCAATTAAAAAATACTATAAAAGGGGGAAAAATGAAAATAGCGGAAACGGCAGTTACAAAAGCTTGTTCTCCAATTCTAGCAGGCAATTCTCCTTTATTACCTGTGAACACTTCATCTAAAAAGAGAAGAAAAAATTTTTGTAGAGCAAATCATGGACAACAAAGAACAATGGAATAACGATGTAACAATGTAATCAATGGATCAATAGGAATTAATAACATGGGACGATAGCAATAATCAATTTCAATGATAGTTAATGTAATAGGTGTATACAATGATTCAATATTCGATAACAATATTCAATGATTGATGTCAATAACACTTAGACGATATCGATATCAATAGGAACAAAGATGTACAATATGCAATGTCGATGTGATGCAAATTCATAAGTCTATTAATCATTTTAATCCTAATTAATGCACGTACTACTTTGTCCCATATGTTCCATACAACAGGTTCGATGCATACAATCAATTTTGTTTAGACTCTAGTGATGAATTCAATAGATCATGTGTCGGTACGATAATCACTGATACGATAACAATATTGTTGCACGATACATTATAAAGATTCACTGAAACGATACACTGATACGATACACGAAAGATTAGGGTTCCGTAGCCAGCACTCCACAATCAGTCGATAAAACACTGACCAACACACTCACCATATTATTCACTACTCAAGTCAATTCCTTAAATCCCGGCTTGTTAATTATTTTATCAATACAACAATACGATATGCAATTTGAGATATGAGATGAACAATACTATAAATAAACGAACAATAAGATGATAAATCTGGATAAGACAATTAGAATGATGATAATAACACATTAGGATCATGCAATGCAACATACACACTTTAATTCATGCAATGCTATGATATAAGAACAATTAATCTATTAAAATCTGGAATATAAAATTCTTGACAGCAAGAGTTGTTTGTACTAAAATTTAATTTTCTGTTGCTAAAGGAATCGAAAACTGAAACCGTCAGAAATTCTAAAAACTGAACTTCTACACGGTTCCAACGCATATTTAAAGTCCAAAATCCGACAATAGTAGCTAGGTCAAATACATCGTTCTTTACAGATTACATGTTCAGGCAGAAATTCGAGATTAAGTTATTATATTTTTAGAATCAGCAAAAACTCAATAATAAATTTATTAAAAAAAATTATTAGACTCCTAAAGATGTTAACAAATATTCTGGAAATTTTCAGAGCAATATTTTAATATTAGATCAACCTTTTAATAGATTAAACATGAAAACATATATGAAATCTTAAATCTGAAAAAAAAAAAACATTGCAGTAGTAAAATTATCATAACTTTTCCTATACAACTCGGAATATAAAGATCTTAGATGTTCTGGAAACTAGAAACATAGGGCTACAACTCTTATTTAGAAAGTTATTTATTCTGAGATCAAATAATGGGTCGAAAATGTCAGGCAAAATACAGATTTTTGTGTATTTTTCATGAAATAAATTGATTAAACATAATGGGTATCAATTCTATAATCAATAAATCTTATAATCAGCATGATGGGTGTGATAGAATGATAAATACAATTAAAAACACACACATCATTATTTTAACAACAACCAAACATCAATCGATCATTCAAATATACATGCTAGTAATAAAACTATGATAGATTATTTGTGCGATGATTATATGCATAACCCTATTAACGATACTATATGAGTACGTGAAAGATTCAATCTTTGGAGTCAAGAGTGGCACGAAGTCAAGGATATTTGGGTTAGCTCATGTAAATCCTCAATATACTCAACGAATAGAGATGAACAATATACGATATGATAAACAATTGGATCTACTTGAAAAAATTTCAATAAAAACTTGAATTTGATACAAGATTGAATTCAAGAGAAAAAGTGACTTGCCTTATGGACGATTAATTTGAAAACCAAAAATAACGGGATGAGAATCCGGAGCAACGAACCCACGAACTCACAACTAACACATGTATACTACGTGCAAAAGAACAAAGCAGTTGACAACAAGATCAACACAGCAAGGCAACAACAGCAAGGGGGGTTGTCGTTGTGGGCGGTGGCTGACGGCGGAACGGCGGACAGCGGCGTGACTGGGGTTAGGGCGGCACCGAGAACAGGGGATCTTCAGGGGTTGTGTCTGCTTGTGTCGACGGGAATGGGGGAGACAGCCAGAGGGGTTGTCGGGGTGCTGTACTAGGTCGACGACTCGACGAAAGAGGGGGTTGGCGACAGGGGTTGGTCGCCGGAGGGTGCCGGAGCTGGGTCGGGGAAGGAGCACAGGGTTTTGGGTGGGAAAATTAAGGCCGGGGAGAAAGAAATAGAAAGGAGAAAGCGGTTATGATTAGAGTTTCAAATTGTGTGATTTTAGGATTTGCAATAGTATTGTATTTATCGAGTGCAATTAGGATGTTGGGTTAATGGTATATAATCCAATAATAGTGGGTTTGGGTAAAGAATTAATTGTAATTGGGTTTTGGGTTCAATAAGAGGTGGATTTAAAGACAGTGGGGTTCAAATAAAATACCCACTATCAAATAAAAATAGGATCAACAAGAAAATAGTCCATCAAGAAGAACAAAGAAAATTTATGAACAAAATTGATTAAGATGATCAAATAAAATAGTGTATTTTATTCAATGCAAATAAAATATTAAAAAAGCGGGAAAAGTGAAAAGAACAAAAATGGTAGTTACAATACTACCCACCTTACAATAAAATTTTGTCCTCAAAATTTAAGAAAGTGGTAGTTGGGTAACCCAGACAGAAAGAAAAGAGCTGCACAAAAAGATGGGGAAACTTTTTCTGAATCTCATTCTCAAGCTCCCAAGTCAACTCACCAGGAGAGTGAGGATTCCAAGCAACTCGAACCAATTTGGTAACCTTATTCTTCAAAATCTTCTCCCGTCGGTCCGCAATCGAAACCGGACGAATCTCACAGGACAAATCTGGTCGAACCGACAATTCCAAGTAGTCAATAACATGACTATAATCCCTGAAATACTTCTTGAGCTGAGAAACATGGATGACGTCATGCACTCCAGAAAGAGCTGGCGACAACGCAAGTATATAGGCCACCTTGCCTACTCGCTCCACCATATCGAATGGACCAATGAATCTATGGCTTGGTTTGCTCCCACCACCGAACCGAATAACAACTTGCCATGGAGATACCTTGAGGAACACATGATCACCCAATTCGAACTCCAATGGTGTAATATCCCGGACGGATATTACCTTATATAAATTATTATTTTATTATTATTTTGTTTTAATTCCAAAATTGAATTATTTTGGTGATTTTCACCCGGTTTATTCATAGACATTATCTGTACCCAGATATCGGTCAGTATACATCCGTATTGTATCAAATTGATACCGTGATCTTCCGAACTAATAATAGAATTTATTTTATTATAATTTCCGAGATTAAATTATTTTATACGGATTATGCAAAGATTTTCGGGATACAGACATATATGCGCACATACGTGTAGTATGTCGATTAGTACATTATACAAATTGTGTGTTGTGTATTTTTGGACAACACTTGTTTTGTTATGATAAAACCTATTAGATTGTTAAGGTTTATAAGTGTTTAACCTAGGTTAAGGGTGCATGAAGAGGTTAAGAAAACCCTTCTAGAAACCCTCACATAACACCATACTCACATAATACCTCCACCACATCCTACCTCCACCAATTTCCACCTCCCCATAGGTATGGCCGGCCCCCATTATGTGTGAGGTCCTTTTTGCAAATATGTATGTGCACATTTGCACTCTCCACCCTTCTCCCCTCCTATAAATACCCTCTTCCGCCACCTTTGTCTCATTTTAGAAAGAAAGAAAGAAAGAAAGAAAGGAAAAGAAAGAGAGAACACCATACTAATTTGAGAGTTTTTCCATTGTAGGTATTCCATAGAGATTTCTAAAAGCTAGGGGAAGGAGAAGTTTCAGCTAGCAAGTTCTTCCAACAAAGAGAACTAGGTGGGGGTTTCTCTTTTGTTTGATTGTTTGTTTGTATTGTTGTTTTGATGATTCTTCTTCTTTTTATCCTCCTTGTTTTGTAGGTATTCCATAGAGATTTCTAAAAGCTAGGGGAAGGAGAAGTTTCAGCTAGCAAGTTCTTCCAACAAAGAGAACTAGGTAGGGGTTTCTCTTTTGTTTGATTGTTTGTTTGTATTGTTGTTTTGATGATTCTTCTTCTTTTTATCCTCCTTGTTTTGTTTCTTTTGTTCTTTGAGAATGGTTTATTGTGATGATGTTGTTGTATGTGGTACTTATTTTTGAATGTTTGTGAATGGTTAAAGGTAATAACCACATAAAAAGAAAAGAAACAAATAGTAGTGTTAAATACACATAAAGATTGAATCCTTGTAGTAGTAGTAGTTGTTTTGTGGACTAAAATGACATATACATATGGACTTGTACATACAACCATTTTGGGGTTGTAGGACTTGAATATGGACTTATACATAAAGCATATGAACCTTTTTATACAACCATTTTTGGTTGTAGGACTTGTATTGAACTTGGACTAAAAAGATAAGCATATGTTGGTTGAACCAAATGAAGGTTCTTACCTTATTTTTATTATTGTTGTGTTCTTTTATAATCTTAAGTAAAAAGAACCTAAATTAGATGTTAGTTTTAATTATGAAAAAGAAACTAACCTAATCACTAGTTGTAAAAGGATTAAAAAGATCTCTTTTATGTCCACCAGTAATAATAAAAAACATATGCTAATAAAGAATAGTAGACATTTAAGTAGTAGTAGTATGTTGTTAAAATAAAGTAGTAGTAGCATGTTGTTAAAATAAAGTAATAGTAGTATGTTGTTAAAATAAAGTAATAGTAGTATGTGGTTAAAATAAAGTAGTAGTGGTATGTTGTTAAAATAAAGAAGTAGTAGTAAGTGTTAAAAGAAGTAGTAGTAGATAGTTGTATGTTATGTTCTTAGTTAAAATGAAGTAGTAGTAGTAGTAGATAGTTGTAGATATTTATTTTATGTTCATATTAAAATAAAGTAAATACCAAGCTAAGGTTGGATTAGATTAATTTATTTATGGTTAGAATGTTGTAGGATCCATTCTAAAATTACCTATCTTGTTTTTATGCTTAGAATGTTGTAGGATCCATTCTAAAATTACTTATCTTGTTTTTATGCTTAGAATGTTGTAGGATTCATACTAAAAATTACCTAGCATGTTTTTATGCTTAGAATATTGTAGGATCCATGATAAAAATACCTACCATGTTTTGGAATGATGTATACCATGCTAAGTGTATATTTATGCTTAGAATGTTGTAGGATTTATTCTAAAAATGCCTACCATGTTTAGGGATGATGTATACCATGCTAAGTGTATATTTATGCTTAGAATGTTGTAGGATTTATTCTAAAAATACCTACCATATTTAGGGATGATGTATACCATGCTAAGTGTATATTTATGCTTAGAATGTTGTAGGATTTATTCTAAAAAATACCTACCATGTTTAGGGATGATGTATACCATGCCAAGTGTATATATATGCTTAGAATGTTGTAGGATTTATTCTAAAAATACCTACCATGTTTAGGGATGATGTATACCATGCTAAGTGTATATTTATGCTTAGGATGTTGTAGGATTTATTCAAAAAATACCTACCATGGTTAGGGATGATGTATACCATGCTAAGTGTGTATTTATGCTTAGAATGTTGTAGGATTTATTCTAAAAAATACCTACCATGTTTAGGAATGACATACATGCTTAGAATGTTGTAGGATAAATGCTAAAATTACTTACCATGTTTAGAAGTATATATATATATACTTAGGAATGTTGTATGTTCATAGTAGTAGTTATCCATGCTTAGTAAGACATTCATGCTTAGTAGTCATTCATGCTTAATAAGATTCATGCTTAGATGATTGTAGGAAAGCGTATACCATGCTAGATTAATTTGTCTATGCTTAGATGATTGTAGGAAAGCATATACCATGCTAGATTAATTTATCTATGCTTAGATGATTTTAGGAAAGCATATACCATGCTAGATTAATTTATCTATGCTTAGATGATTGTAGGAAAGCATATACCATGCTAGATTAATTTATCTATGCTTAGATGATTGTAGGAAAGCATATACCATGCTAGATTAATTTATCTATGCTTTGATGATTGTAGCAAAGTAGTATACCATGCTAGATTAATTTATCTATGTTTAGATAAGTGGTATATAAGGCTAGATTAATTTATCCATGCTTGGGTTGCGGGGATTAATCACGATAGGTAGTAAGCATTCACGCTCAAGTTATAACCTATGCTTGACCGTAGTGGACTTCATGTCTAGATCATAGTGATTTTCATGCTAAGATTGATATAAGCACATGCTTAATCATATTCGTACTTAGGAGTGTTATGGTGAGTGGTTCTGTTATATAATTAGATTGTCGTAGAAAGATACTTGCAATTGTATGTCATGCTTAAGGCGCTATAGGTTGAAGTAATAAGGATTGGGAAGACCACTAGTAATAGTTAGTTGATAAAGGCTGTTATGTCGCCTTCGGTTCTTCCTTAGTAGAACACCGATCATAGACTATTAGTAGATTCTTCTGTTGCTTCTAATAATAGAAGATCAAGTTTGCTAGTGAGCACGTTTGGTTGCTTTTAAGATTGATTACATGTATGGTTGTTTGCGTATGGTTGTGCTCGTACGTGGCTCGACTGGCCCGTACGTAGCTGTGGGTCTCATACATAGTTTATTTGGCTCGTATGTAGGTTGTTGTCTCGTACGCGGCTCGACCGGCCCGTGCGTAGCTGTTGGTCTCATACGCGGCTTATTTGGCTGGTATGTACGTTGTTGTCTCCTACGAGGCCCGCCTGGCTCGTAGGTAGTTATTGTTTCACACGTAGCTTATTGGCTCGTATGTGGTTATTACTCGTGTATAGCTTGTTAGCTAGTACACAGTTCGTTGTGCTCGTCTAGGGTGATAGTACCACCCTGAGGGCTATCGACCATCAAGACATATGTTTTCTTACCCTAAGGAACTATGGAGGAGTCACTCCTTGTGTACCGTCGAATCTTAACCAGGGTAGGTTGATCGAGGACCGGAGTATAGACGGAATCCAAGTTTAGGGTAGCGGCATGCATGTATATTCACACGGCCGAGGTCTTGGATCGATGGGCCAGGAACCGGATCCCGAAGGATTCTGGTGAGTCTAGGTTGAGCAGCCTAGTAGAGTTGTCTTGCGAAGCCTAATTTAAGGCCTAGTATGTTGTGTTTATAATATTGTCATCCCTAGGATTGTTCGAGTCAGGGACATCATTAGGATAGTGACTTATAAAGATCATTTTACTTAACCCTTTTGCCGGGAGCGAGGAGTCGGTTGTCGAGGGCCCCTTACAACTAACTCGTCCCTTGAGGCAGATCATAGGTGGTGTATTGGGTTGCGCCTTCCTGTCAAAGGGATACGTACGGTGCCGTCTCACAAGTTGAGGACACGGGTTGCGTATCTCGCTCTGTTAATTCCTGAAATACCGTGGCTGGGGTGCCACAGGATGCATGGTGCAGTCCTGCGCTTGCGAGACCCCAGAGGGTGCCACAGGGTAGGCTTCGCGCTTCCCTGCGCTTGCGAGACCCTATGGTTTGATTTTGGAACGATGCCCGATACACTGGGATCAAGTGAGGTCCGGCATGCCGGGTAGTAGTCGAAAACGGAGACACCATAAGCAAACTGCATAGGGGGACTTGATCCCTTCTGCAACCTCACAGAGTTATGGAGTATTGTCAGGAACAGGTTGTGTACAATTAAAATTCATAACACGGGTTCAAATCCCTATATATGGAGAAACGGCTTGAGATGGGATCACATGTAGTATGGGCTGCATGTTGCTTCAGAGACTCGCTGACATTAGAATAGGAAGCATCCTAGTTTTATTTAAATATCGCATTAGAGTCTAGTCATAGCATTCACTAACACTTAAACTACACCAACACCATTACTATATTTTGTATGTTGTTTGGAAGATTCGCTGCTATATGATCAGCCTTTAAGCATTAGTGAATACTGACGTCCCCACTTTCATAGGTACTGGATCGCCGAAGTACAAGGGCGAGATTCAGGAGGACTCAAGTCAAGGAAAGCAAGGAGTCAGTGTTATGTTTAGTTCCGCTGCAGTATATGTATTGATTATCTATTAGTTGAGAAGTGCTCAAGTGAGAGTTACCAAGTGTTGTTCTTCATTCCTTGTACTCTGATGTAATTTGTTGAAGGTTGTAATACTTGGGATTGTAAAGGTATTATTGTAACACTATTGTAATGTATTGCAGTTGTATGACATTCAGACTTGTAATACATTGGGTGTTGGAAATAAAAGTTTTAAATTCTCCTGTTTTTCTGTGTATTGTGACTAATTGAAGAAAAGATCTTGGCTCGTGTCTCGGTTTTCCCAGTATTGAAAAGCGGGGCGCTACAGAATGGTATCAGAGCTAACTTCAATTTACAGTCCAACACAGCAGGAAAATTAAACTTGGATGCCTTTTAGGAGTCGGGTCTTAGTTAGTTGTAGGCAGTCGTAATTCATATTGTTGTTCCTTTCAACTTATGTTTTATGATTTTTCTATATCTGGAGCGTCAACTTGAGCAAATTACAGGAGAAAATCCTGGAAGTCGAAAGTGATGTTCATAGGTCATGTCCTATTCTAAGGAGGGAGTAGTTACCGAATTGCAAGGGTCGGGTTCTTTGGAGAACCAGTTCGTAGATGAGCCACTTCGGAGCCGGAAAGCAGCATAAGCTTTCTTTCCCCGAGTTATTAGGGTATGGATGTTTGCCTGTTTTCCTAACTTAACGTAGTTCTGAGGACAGAACTATTCTAAGGAGGGAGTATTGTAATATCCCGGACGGATATTACTTTATATAAATTATTATTTTATTATTATTTTATTATTATTTTGTTTTAATTCCAAAATTGAATTATTTTCGTGATTTTCACCCGGTTTATTCATAGACATTATCTGTGTAGCGCCCCGAATTTCTAGATGAATAGCATAGAAAATACGTGGCACATTCCCAGTGATCCACTTCAATATAACAATAAACACAACCAAACACCACTAGAATTTTCAACATTTATTACAACCAAACTTTTACATATCACAGCGGAAGACTAAACAACTCAAAATTTGCTCAACATGACTTTACAACTCAACACTGAACACTAAATAGTCCATTTATCCAAAAGCTACTAACTCAAGCATCCATTCTCCAACTCTAGGCAATAACCTACAACAAGTGAGGCTAGAGTTAAACCCTAACCCCCAAACTAAAGGGGTCAGCCATAAATGGTGTGAGTGGCATAAAAATCAAATAGCAAATATAAATGAACTTATAACATAGTATCCAACCAAAAGTAACCAAAGATGTAAAGTGTGAAATAGCAAGAAACGTAAACAACGAGTGATATCCAAAACCCAAAAGTCAAGTGTGGGAAAGCAGGAAATCCAAGTGCAGAAAAGTGAGTCAAGAAAACATGATGACCAAATGCTGACAACGATGACTACTAAGAGATGAAGATAAACTATGATAATTTGCCCATGCTTGATCATTCAGGAGATAGATCCCACATCTCAGGTATTTCCTTGGATAATTCAGGAGATCTTCCCACATCTAAACACAGTCTCATCATCACAAGAGTACCACATAAGCGTCGCCTCGACCTTGATAATTCAGGAGTTCAATTCCACATCTCAAGATAATTACTTGGATAATTCAGGAGATATACCTCACATCTCAGGTTAACTACCTGGATAATTCAGGAGATAAATCTCACATCTCAGGTTAACTACTTGGATAATTCAGAAGAATGAGTCTCACATCTAAAGCCTTAGTGAGGTGCATAACTCATGTTCCCATTCGTCATGACTTTACTAATGCCTGTCCTTATTAATTTGGGTTACTGAACAAAATCTCCTAGAGTAGTGTACCCTACCGGACTAAAAATATGATTAACTGAAAATTCGCCTCAATGGGCCTCAACAAATAACTCAACAAATATCTCAACACCGGTATACTAGGGTCACGTACCTCTAGAGACTCAAAAACAAATATCTGAACAAAATCCCACTAACTGAGTGGCTCAACTGAATATCTCAAAATCATATTCTTAAAGAATATCTCACAATCAAATACTGAACAAATATCAAAAACTGAACAAGGATCTCAAATCAAACGTACAGATCCCTCAGTGCCAGTCGACTCATGCTCAGGTAAGTCGACTGTCCAGAGGACGATTCTCCAGAATTTCACAAAAATAATCTAAGTCAATATCAGTCGACTAGGGAAGGTCATCAGTCGACTGCCCCGAAACAAATCACAATGATTCTCAAAAATATAGTCTAAGTATTTAAGTCGACTGAAAGGTTCATAGGTCGACTGTCCAGAAAGGACTAAACAAAGTTACAAACAGCGGACCAGTCGACTGACAGCAGTCAAAGTCGACTGTCCCGAACAATTCTCAAAGACTGAAAGTACAACAGTAGGCTCGTACCAGTCGGCTGCTCTATAGGCCAGTCGACTGTCGGCTACAGATTTCTAAAACAGGTCTGAACACAAAAATCAAACTGGGGTTTTCTGAAGTTCATTGATCATAAAAATTAATTTGTATCCAGGCAATAAACAACTCTCAAATAATCCCATCATGGATACGTTACACAATCAATCAATTCCTCAAATCTTAATTTCTCAAGATCTAAATCACTAATCCTCCATTAGGGTTTCTCAACAAAATTTCTTCCTCAACTCATAATCAAATTCTGACTTAAAGGTCATAAGATCTAGATGTTAATCACCCGATCACAACCTGATCAATTCTTAACATGCTTTCCAATAATACTATTCCAATGATTCAATATTTCCTCAACAATCTTGATTATTTTCTCATACACAATCCCAATTATCAACAAGTGTTCTCGTCATTCATATCCAAATAAAAGATCCATATCATACATACAAGGAGACCAGCAAAACAATAGTATAATGGTCACAAACAAGCGTAACAAGGTCTTACGTGATTCATCAAACAAGCCAACAAAACAAAGCAAAACAAAACAAAACCACTCACCTTGATTTGAAGAAAAATCCACAAAAGCTTTCTCCTTTCTAGATCCAAAAATCCTCTCTTGCTCCTCAAACAATTCCCAAGAATCTGTATATTGAAAATGACGGCTGGGAAAAGGAATCCCTTATATAAGCCGGATATAATATTAGGGTTTTCACCCAATTTGCAAAATAATCCTTTCCCAAAATATAACTTACATATATATAGATTAGTTTTGAAATTCCATCAAATATCATTTAAATTAGGATTTAATAGAAAATATACGTCCAAACTTCAGCCAATACTGTTCAAACGTCCAGAATGCCACTTTTGCGTTTAAACCCGAACAAACGTCAATTTTGCAAATAAGTCCTTCTTTTCCCAAAAATTGCAAATAGTATCAATTAATTTTCAGAAAAATCTGGAAAAATACTACATAAATTTCAAATAATAAATAATGATTCTTTGTAAGGAAATCTAAGTTTGTCAAACTTCTCAAAAGTCATTTGCACGTGTTTCGCACGTGTACAAAAGGTAAATTTCTTGGAAAACATCAATTAAATCCTCAAAAATCATTTAAGTTCATTTTCAAATAATTAAAATAATATTCGAAAATATGGGGTTCTACATCACTCCCTCCTTAGGAGAGTTCTGTCCTCAGAACTACTACTAATGAGTTCAAACACATACCAAACAAAAGAAACACTGTTTCATATATATATAGAGAACATAATCTAAACAATTTCTTATAACATCACAATCAAAACAAAGGATACATCACATATCAGTCAATAGCACAATCATTCAAAGAATTTCCAATCACATACAAGAAATACACTCATACAAACAATTCAGGGAATTCCTTCAGCATGCGATCCTCGGGCTCCCAAGTAGCCTCCTCGAACTGTTGATTCCTCCACAATACCTTGACCATAGGTATTACCTTGCTCCTAAGGACTTTCTCCCTACGATCAACGATCTCAACAGGCTGTTCTTTGTAGCTCAAGTTCACCTGTAGGTCTTCAGGAACTTCTACCAACTGATGATTCTGATCGGCCACATACTTCCTTAATAGCGACACATGAAACACATCATGTACTTGCGCTAACTCCTCAGGAAGTTTCAATCTGTATGCTGTCTTGCCAATCCTCTCCACGATCCTATACGGTCCAATATACCTCGGCGCCAACTTGCCTCCCTTACCAAATCTGATCACTCCTTTGGTCGGAGAAACCTTGAGGAAAACTGCATCCCCAACTTCAAATTCCAAATCTCTTCGTCGAGTGTCAGCATAACTCTTTTGCCGACTCTGAGCTTCAACTAACCTCTGGCGAATCAGCTCAATCTGCCCTGACGCCTGCTGCACGATCTCAGGACCATACATCTGCCTCTCGCCAACCTCATACCAACAAACAGGTGTCCTGCACCTCCGCCCATACAAAGCCTCATACGGTGCCATCCCAATACTTGCATGGTAACTGTTGTTATAAGCAAACTCAACCAATGCCAAGTATCTCTCCCAACTACCACCGAAGTCCATAACACAAGCTCTCAACATATCTTCCAGCACTCGATTCACCCTTTCCGTCTGACCATCTGTCTGCGGATGAAATGCTGTACTGAAATCAGTTCTGGTGCCTAAAGCTGCTTGTAGGCTCTTCCAAAACCTCGAAGTAAACCTTGGATCTCTGTCCGAAACAATCGACACAGGAACTCCATGAAGTCTCACAATCTCCCCAATGTACAACTCAGCCAACTTCTCCATCGACCAAGTAATCTTCATGGCTAGAAAATGTGCCGACTTAGTCAATCGGTCCACAACAACCCAAATCGAGTCATTGCCCTTCAAACTCCTTGGCAAACCCGTGATAAAGTCCATGCTGATATTCTCCCACTTCCACTCCGGAATGGGTAATGGCTGTAACAAACCTCCAGGTCTCTGGTTCTCTGCCTTGATCTGCTGACAAGTCAGACACCTTGCCACAAAATCTGCTACATCCCGCTTCATACCAGACCACCAAAAATGTGGTTTGATGTCCCTGTACATCTTCGTGCCTCCTGGATGAACTGACAACAGTGTGCTGTGTGCCTCCTGCAAGATACTCTCTCTCAACTCTGCATCATCTGGAACACACAACCTCTCACCCAACCAAAGAACTCCATCTTGGACACGAAATTCTGATAACTTGCCTTCTGAAACCTGCTGCATCATCTTCTGGATCTCTGAATCCGATTTCTGACCTTCCACAATCTTCTCCCTCAAAGACGGCTGCAGCCTCAACTGAGCCAAAGATGCCCCTAAACCTCGCAGTACCACCTCGATACCTGCCTGATCGATCTCTGCTGCCAACTCCCTTCGAGTAGTGATCAATCTCGATAAACTACTCTTCCTGCTAAGTCCATCAGCCACTACATTCGCCTTGCCCGGATGATACTTGATCTCAGGACGAATGTCTTCCAATACCTCCAACCACCTTCTCTGCCGAAGATTCAAATCCCTCTGCTGATAAATATACTTCAGGCTCTTGTGGTCAGTGTACATATTGACCTTCTCACCATAGACATAATGCCTCCATAGCTTCAGGGCATAAATGATAGCTGCTAGCTCCAGATCATGCGTAGGATAATTCTTCTCATGCGGACACAACTGCCTCGAACCATAAGCAATGACCTTGCCTTCTTGCATCAGGACACATCCCAAACCTCTGAGAGACGCATCACTGTAGATATCATAATCCTTCCCAGTTTGCGGCAATGCCAATATAGGTGCAGTAGTCAGCCTTTCCTTTAACTCAAGGAAACTCTCTTCGCACTTATCTGTCCATACAAATGCCACATTCTTCCGGGTCAAACCTGTCATCGGAACTGCAATCTGAGAATACCCCTGAATAAACCTCCTGTAGTACCCAGCTAATCCCAAGAAGCTTCTGACTTCCTTCACTGACGTCGGCCTGGGCCAATTCCTCACTGCTTCCACTTTCTGAGGATCAGTAGCCACTCCCTCCTTAGAAAGAATATGGCCAAGGATAGCTACCTCAGATTTCCAGAATTCACACTTCGATAATTTGGCATACAAACTGTGCTCCTGCAACGTCTGTAACACTGCTGTCAAGTGCGTCGAATGATCCTCTTCCGACTTCAAAAATACCAAGATATCATCGATGAAGACCACTACGAAGGAATCAATGAACGGTCTCAACACCCGATTCATCATATCCATGAAAACTGCTGGCGCATTCGTCAACCCGAATGGCATCACCAAAAATTCATATAGCCCATGACGAGTCCTGAACGCTGTCTTACTCACATCTTCCTCCTTGACTCGCACCTGATGATACCCTGACCTCAGATCAATCTTCGAAAACACCGCTGCTCCTCGAAGCCTGTCGAACAAATCGTCAATCCGTGGCAGTGGGTACTTGTTCTGAATAGTCACCCTATTCAACTCCCGATAGTCAATGCACATCCTCATTGACCCATCTTTCTTTTTGACCAACAACACTGGCGCTCCCCACGGAGAAGAACTCGGTCTGATAAGCCCTTTGCTCAAAAGCTCCTCAATCTGCTTCTTCACTTCATCTTGCTCTACAGGTGCCATCCTGTATGGAGCCTTGGAAATCGGCGCACTTCCCGGCTGAACATTGATGCAAAACTCTACATCTCTCTGCGGCGGTAATCCTGGAAAATCATCCAAGAACACCTGAGGAAAATTTCAAACAACCGGAATGCCCTTGACTTCATCCGAGATTGCCATCTTTGATACCATTGCAGCCACCTTCGGTATCTTCTTCTTCCCTTGGAAAGTTACTGCAGGTCCACCTGGTGCTTTCACCAACACCTCCTTCTGCTTGCAGTCAATCGTGGCATCATAAATAGCCATCCAATCGATGCCTACAATGACATCTACTCCCAACACTTGCAGTTCGATCAAGTCGATGCCGAACATCCTTCCACCAATCTCGATATCACAGCCCTCGTAATATCGATCCGCTACCAGCTCTTCACCTGACGGCGTTGCCACCGACAAAACCCTGCCTGGAAATAACTTAGGTTCCAAACCTAAGATCTTTGCAAAACTTGGCGATACAAATGTATGCGATGAACCAGTGTCAAACAAAACCTTTGCTTTAATTCCATTTATTAAAACAACTCCTGTTACAATAAGAATGATACTCAATCTTAAATTGTTCTGAAATAAAAGCTTTATTCATTACACTGATTCAAAAATGAAAGAAATCAAAATTCCTGCATACCCTGTATTACATCTTCCGAGTTTCTCGCATCCTCCTCGGTCAATGCAAACACTCGCCCTTGCCTCTTCGGGACTTTGCTTCCACCCGAACCATCTTCCTTCAATTTTGGACAACGGAGCTTGGAATGTCCAGTCTGCCCACACTGAGAACAGATATGCTCTGCCAACTTCGGACATGATGACCTGTAATGTCCTACCTCCTTGCAGTAGTAACAGGTCACTCCCTGAGCTACAGGCGCCTTCTGCACCGATCCATTGAACTTTGCCTGCTTTGCGGGGAATCCCTTCCCACTCTGGCCTGATGCTGGCCTCTTGTTCCGGTTCCAAGTATCCTGCTTCTTCTGAAATAGATCCATATCCTCCTCAGTCATTGCTGCTCGTCTGACCAGCTTGTCAAATCTTCTGATACCCAACGGAACCATCCTTGACCTCAAGTTTGGCCTCAAGCCCTGCTCAAACTTTTTGGCCTTCTTTGCTTCATCCATGACCAACTCTGGTGCATACCTCGAAAGTTGAGCAAATTTCGTCTCATACTCCCGAACAGTCATGCTGCCTTGCTGAAGGTTCATGAACTCGGTCGCCTTCTTCTCTTGAACATCCAGAGGAAAGAAGCGATCTCTGAACTCCTCCAGAAAAGCTTCCCATGTCAGCTGCTGATCTCTCAAATTCCTCTTCAGTGATGCCCACCAGACACCAGCATCTTTCTCGAGCTGCATCGAAGCTAACTTCACCTTGCTAGCTGCCGGAGTCTCTGACACCTCGAAGATCGTCTCCATCTTCCTAATCCAATCATCTGCTGCTGTTGGATCATCTTGCCCCTCAAAGACTGGCGGCCTCATCCTCTTAAAGGATTCGATCTGCTTGATGGGGTCGGCATTCACCAATCCATGTCCAGCTCCATGATTTGGCGGCGGATTCTGTTGCTGCTGAGCTTGCTGCTGTTGCGCCACGTTGAATGCCATCAACGTATTCAGTGTTTGATACACCTTGGCGAATTCAGCCTCTAGGTCGATCCCCGTTCCTCGAGAACTACCTGATCCATCCTCATTGTTACCACCATTTCTACCTCTGGGTGCAACCATTTTGAATACTGCAAAACGAGGGTAAAGTTAGAGTAACACACACGATTCAAACTCATATCAATGCCCTATGGCAAAACCATAACCATACCTCAAACCGTAACTTCAAACCAAACATCATATTTCAACTCTATGTGATACTCACACTCTGATGTCCACACCTAGGTACTCACTCTCTAGTGTCCACACCTAGGTTGGTTTTCTTACTATGTCTATTATTACCATTGAAGCAGAGCTCTGATACCAATCTCTGTAGCGCCCCGAATTTCTAGATGAATAGCATAGAAAATACGTGGCACATTCCCAGTGATCCACTTCAATATAACAATAAACACAACCAAACACCACTAGAATTTTCAACATTTATTACAACCAAACTTTTACATATCACAGCGGAAGACTAAACAACTCAAAATTTGCTCAACATGACTTTACAACTCAACACTGAACACTAAATAGTCCATTTATCCAAAAGCTACAAACTCAAGCATCCATTCTCCAACTCTAGGCAATAACATGCAACAAGTGAGGCTAGAGTTGAACCCTAACCCCCAAACTAAAGGGGTCAGCCATAAATGGTGTGAGTGGCATAAAAATCAAATAGCAAATATAAATGAACTTATAACATAGTATCCAACCAAAAGTAACCAAAGATGTAAAGTGTGAAATAGCAAGAAACATAAACAACGAGTGATATCCAAAACCCAAAAGTCAAGTGTGGGAAAGCAGGAAATCCAAGTGCAGAAAAGTGAGTCAAGAAAACATGATGACCAAATGCTGACAACGATGACTACTAAGAGATGAAGATAAACTATGATAATTTGCCCATGCTTGATCATTCAGGAGATAGATCCCACATCTCAGGTATTTCCTTGGATAATTCAGGAGATCTTCCCACATCTAAACACAGTCTCATCATCACAAGAGTACCACATAAGCGTCGCCTCGACCTTGATAATTCAGGAGTTCAATTCCACATCTCAAGATAATTACTTGGATAATTCAGGAGATATACCTCACATCTCAGGTTAACTACCTGGATAATTCAGGAGATAAATCTCACATCTCAGGTTAACTACTTGGATAATTCAGAAGAATGAGTCTCACATCTAAAGCCTTAGTGAGGTGCATAACTCATGTTCCCATTCGTCATGACTTTACTAATGCCTGTCCTTATTAATTTGGGTTACTGAACAAAATCTCCTAGAGTAGTGTACCCTACCGGACTAAAAATATGATTAACTGAAAATTCGCCTCAATGGGCCTCAACAAATAACTCAACAAATATCTCAACACCGGTATACTAGGGTCACGTACCTCTAGAGACTCAAAAACAAATATCTGAACAAAATCCCACTAACTGAGTGGCTCAACTGAATATCTCAAAATCATATTCTTAAAGAATATCTCACAATCAAATACTGAACAAATATCAAAAACTGAACAAGGATCTCAAATCAAACGTACAGATCCCTCAGTGCCAGTCGACTCATGCTCAGGTAAGTCGACTGTCCAGAGGACGATTCTCCAGAATTTCACAAAAATAATCTAAGGCAATATCAGTCGACTAGGGAAGGTCATCAGTCGACTGCCCCGAAACAAATCACAATGATTCTCAAAAATATAGTCTAAGTATTTAAGTCGACTGAAAGGTTCATAGGTCGACTGTCCAGAAAGGACTAAACAAAGTTACAAACAGCGGACCAGTCGACTGACAGCAGTCAAAGTCGACTGTCCCGAACAATTCTCAAAGACTGAAAGTACAACAGTAGGCTCGTACCAGTCGGCTGCTCTATAGGCCAGTCGACTGTCGGCTACAGATTTCTAAAACAGGTCTGAACACAAAAATCAAACTGGGGTTTTCTGAAGTTCATTGATCATAAAAATTAATTTGTATCCAGGCAATAAACAACTCTCAAATAATCCCATCATGGATACGTTACACAATCAATCAATTTCTCAAATCTTAATTTCTCAAGATCTAAATCACTAATCCTCCATTAGGGTTTCTCAACAAAATTTCTTCCTCAACTCATAATCAAATTCTGACTTAAAGGTCATAAGATCTAGATGTTAATCACCCGAACACAACCTGATCAATTCTTAACATGCTTTCCAATAATACTATTCCAATGATTCAATATTTCCTCAACAATCTTGATTATTTTCTCATACACAATCCCAATTATAAACAAGTGTTCTCATCATTCATATCCAAATAAAAGATCCATATCATACATACAAGGAGACTAGCAAAACAATAGTATAATGGTCACATACAAGCGTAACAAGGTCTTACGTCATTCATCAAACAAGCCAACAAAACAAAGCAAAACAAAACAAAACCACTCACCTTGATTTGAAGAAAAATCCACAAAAGCTTTCTCCTTGCTAGATCCAAAAATCCTCTCTTGCTCCTCAAACAATTCCCAAGAATCTGTATATTGAAAATGACAGCTGGGAAAAAGAATCCCTTATATAAGTCGGATATAATATTAGGGTTTTCACCCAATTTGCAAAATAATCCTTTCCCAAAATATAACTTACATATATATAGATTAGTTTTGAAATTCCATCAAATATCATTTAAATTAGGATTTAATAGAAAATATACGTCCAAACTTCAGCCAATACTGTTCAAACGTCCAGAATGCCACTTTTGCGTTTAAACCCGAACAAACGTCAATTTTGCAAATAAGTCCTTCTTTTCCCAAAAATTGCAAATAGTATCAATTAATTTTCAGAAAAATCTGGAAAAATACTACATAAATTTCAAATAATAAATAATGATTCTTCGTAAGGAAATCTAAGTTTGTCAAACTTCTCAAAAGTCATTTGCACGTGTTTCGCACGTGTACAAAAGGTAAATTTCTTGGAAAACATCAATTAAATCCTCAAAAATCATTTAAGTTCATTTTCAAATAATTAAAATAATATTCGAAGATATGGGGTTCTACAATCTGTACCCAGATATCGGTCAATACATCCGTATTGTATCAATTGATACTGTGATCTTCCGAACTAATAATAGAATTTATTTTATTATTATTTCCGAGATTAAATTATTTTATACGGATTATGCGAAGATTTTCGGTATACAGACATATATGCGCACATACGTGTAGTATGTCGATTAGTACATTATACAAATTGTGTGTTGTGTATTTTTGGACAACACTTGTTTTGTTATGACAAAACCTATTAGATTGTTAGGGTTTATAAGTGTTTAACCTAGGTTAAGGGTGCATGAAGAGGCTAAGGAAACCCTTCTAGAAACCCTCACATAACAACATACTCACATAATACCTCCACCACATCCTACCTCCACCAATTTCCACCTCCCCATAGGTATGGCCGGCCCCCATTACGTGGGAGGTCCTTTTTGCAAATGTGTATGTGCACGTTTCCACTCTCCACCCTTCTCTCCTCCTATAAATACCCCCTTCCTCCACCGTTGTCTCATTTTAGAAAGAAAGTAAGAAAGAAAGAAAGGAAAAGAAAGAGAGAACACCATACTAATTTGAGAGTTTTCCCATTGTAGGTATTCCATAGAAATTTCTAAAAGTTAGGGGAAGGAGAAGTTTCAGCTAGCAAGTTCTTCCATCAAAGAGATCTAGGTGGGGGTTTCTCTTTTGTTTGATTGTTTGTTTGTATTGTTGTTTTGATGATTCTTCTTCTTCTTATCCTCCTTGTTTTGTTTCTTTTGTTCTTTGAGAATGGTTTATTGTGATGATGTTGTTGTATGTGGTACTTATTTTTTTATGTTTGTGAATGGTTAAAGGTAATAACCACATAAAAAGAAAAGAAACAAATGGTAGTGTTAAATACACATAAAGATTGAATCCTTGTAGTAGTAGTAGTTGTTTTGTGGACTAAAATGACATATACATATGGACTTGTACATACAACCATTTTGGGGTTGTAGGACTTGAATATGGACTTATACATAAAGCATATGAACCTTTTTATACAACCATTTTTGGTTGTAGGACTTGTATTGAATTTGGACTAAAAAGATAAGCATATGTTGGTTGAACCAAATGAAGGTTCTTACCTTATTTTTATTATTGTTCTGTTCTTTTATAATCTTAAGTAAAAAGAACCTAAATTAGATGTTAGTTTTAATTATGAAAAAGAAACTAACCTAATCACTAGTTGTAAAAGGATTAAAAAGATCTCTTTTATGTCCACTAGTAATAATAAGAAACATATGCTAATAAAGAATAGTAGACATTTAAGTAGTAGTAGTATATTGTTAAAACAAAGTAGTAGTAGCATGTTGTTAAAATAAAGTAATAGTAGTATGTTGTTAAAATAAAGTAATAGTAGTATGTTGTTAAAATAAAGTAGTTGTGGTATGTTGTTAAAATAAAGAAGTAGTAGTAAGTGTTAAAATAAGTAGTAGTAGATAGTTGTATGTTATGTTCTTAGTTAAAATGAAGTAGTAGTAGTAGTAGATAGTTGTAGAAATTTATTTTATGTTCATATTAAAATAAAGTAAATACCATGATAAGGTTGGATTAGATTAATTTATTTATGCTTAGAATGTTGTAGGATCCATTCTAAAATTACCTATCTTGTTTTTATGCTTAGAATGTTGTAGGATTCATTCTAAAAATTACCTAGCATGTTTTTATGCTTAGAATGTTGTAGGATCCATGATAAAAATACCTACCATGTTTAGGAATGATGTATACCATGCTAAGTGTATATTTATGCTTAGAATGTTGTAGGATTTATTCTAAAAATACCTACCATGTTTAGGGATGATGTATACCATGCTAAGTGTATATTTATGCTTAGAATGTTGTAGGATTTATTCTAAAAATACCTACCATGTTTAGGGATGATGTATACCATGCTAAGTGTATATTTATGCTTAGAATGTTGTAGGATTTATTCTAAAAAATACCTACCAGGTTTAGGGATGATGTATACCATGCTAAGTGTATATTTATGCTTAGAATGTTGTAGGATTTATTCTAAAAATACCTACCATGTTTAGGGATGATGTATACCATGCTAAGTGTATATTTATGCTTAGGATGTTGTAGGATTTATTCTAAAAACACCTACCATGTTTAGGGATGATGTATACCATGCTAAGTGTATATTTATGCTTAGAATGTTGTAGGATTTATTCTAAAAAACACCTACCATGTTTATGAATGACATACATGCTTAGAATGTTGTAGGATAAATGCTAAAATTACTTACCATGTTTAGAAGTATATATATATATACTTAGGAATGTTGTATGTTCATACTAGTAGTTATCCATGCTTAGTAAGACATTCATGCTTAGTAGTCATTCATGCTTAATAAGATTCATGCATAGATGATTGTAGAAAAGCATATACCATGCTAGATTAATTTGTCTATACTTAGATGATTTTAGGAAAGCATATACCATGCTATATTAATTTATCTATGCTTAGAAGATTGTAGGAAAGCATATACCATGCTAGATTAATTTATCGATGCTTAGATGATTGTAGGAAAGCATATACCATGCTAGATTAATTTTTCTATTCTTAGATGATTGTAGGAAAGCATATACCATGCTAGATTAATTTATCTATGCTTAGATGATTGTAGGAAAGCATATACCATGCTAGATCAATTTATCTATGCTTAGATGATTGTAGGAAAGCATATACCATACTAGATTAATTTATCTATGCTTAGATGATTGTTCCAAAGTAGTATACCATGCTAGATTAATTTATCTGTGTTTAGATAAGTGGTATATAAGGCTAGATTAATTTATCCATGCTTGGGTTGTGGGGATTAATCACGATAGGTAGTAAGCATTCACGCTCAAGTTATAACCTATGCTTGACCGTAGTGGACTTCATGTCTAGATCATAGTGATTTTCATGCTAAGATTGATATAAGCACATGCTTAATCATATTCGTACTTAGGAGTATTATGGTGAGTGGTTCTGTTATATAATTAGATTGCAATTGTATGTCATGCTTAAGGCGCTATAGGTTGAAGTAATAAGAAATGGGAAGACCAATAGTAATAGTTAGTTGATAAAGGCTGTTATGTCGCCTTCGGTTCTTCCTTAGTAGAATACCGATCATAGACTATTAGTAGATTCTTCTGTTGCTTCTAATAATAGAAGATCAAGTTTGCTAGTAAGCACGTTTGGTTGCTTTTAAGATTGATTACCTGTATGGTTGTTTGCATATGGTTGTGCTCGTACGTGGCTCGACTGGCCCGTACGTAGCTGTGGGTCTCATACGTAGTTTATTTGGCTCGTATGTAGGTTGTTGTCTCGTACGCGGCTCGACCGGCCCGTGCGTAGCTGTTGGTCTCATACGCGGCTTATTTGGCTGGTATGTACGTTGTTGTCTCCTACGAGGCCCGCCTGGCTCGTAGGTAGTTATTGTTTCACACGTAGCTTATTGGCTCGTATGTGGTTATTACTCGTGTATAGCTTGTTAGCTAGTACACAGTTCGTTGTGCTCGTCTAGGGTGATAGTACCACCCTGAGGGCTATCGACCATCAAGACATATGTTTTCTTACCCTAAGGAACTATGGAGGAGTCACTCCTTGTGTACCGTCGAATCTTAACCAGGGTAGGTTGATCGAGGACCGGAGTATAGACGGAATCCAAGTTTAGGGTAGCGGCATGCATGTATATTCGCACGGCCGAGGTCTTGGATCGATGGGCCAGGAACCGGATCCCGAAGGATTCTGGTGAGTCTAGGTTGAGCAGCCTAGTAGAGTTGTCTTGCGAAGCCTAATTTAAGGCCTAGTATGTTGTGTTTATAATATTGTCATCCCTAGGATTGTTCGAGTCAGGGACATCATTAGGATAGTGACTTATAAAGATCATTTTACTTAACCCTTTTGCCGGGAGCGAGGAGTCAGTTGTCGGGGGCCCCTTACAACTAACTCGTCCCTTGAGGCAGATCATAGGTGGTGTATTGGGTTGCGCCTTCCTGTCAAAGGGATACGTACGGTGCCGTCTCACAAGTTGAGGACACGGGTTGCGTATCTCGCTCTGTTAATTCCTGAAATACCGTGGCTGGGGTGCCACAGGATGCATGGTGCAGTCCTGCGCTTGCGAGACCCCAGAGGGTGCCACAGGGTAGGCTTCGCGCTTCCCTGCGCTTGCGAGACCCTATGGTTTGATTTTGGAACGATGCCCGATACACTGGGATCAAGTGAGGTCCGGCATGCCGGGTAGTAGTCGAAAACGGAGACACCATAAGCAAACTGCATAGGGGGACTTGATCCCTTCTGCAACCTCACAGAGTTATGGAGTATTGTCAGGAACAGGTTGTGTACAATTAAAATTCATAACACGGGTTCAAATCCCTATATATGGAGAAACGGCTTGAGATGGGGTCGCATGTAGTATGGGCTGCATGTTGCTTCAGAGACTCACTGACATTAGAATAGGAAGCATCCTAGTTTTATTTAAATATCGCATTAGAGTCTAGTCATAGCATTCACGAACACTTAAACTACACCAACACCATTGCTATATTTTGTATGTTGTTTGGGAGATTCGCTGCTATATGATCAGCCTTTAAGCGTCAGTGAATACTGACGTCCCTACTTCCATAGGTACTGGATCGCCGAAGTACAAGGGCGAGATTCAGGAGGACTCAAGTGAAGGAAAGCAAGGAGTCAGTGTTATGTTTAGTTCTGCTGCAGTATATGTATTGATTATCTATTAGTTGAGAAGTACTCAAGTGAGAGTTACCAAGTGTTGTTCTTCATTCCATGTACTCTGATGTAATTTGTTGAAGGTTGTAATACTTGGGATTGTAAAGGTATTATTGTAACACTATTGTAATGTATTGCAGTTGTATGACATTCAGACTTGTAATACATTGGGTGTTGGAAATAAAAGTTTTAAATTCTCCTGTTTTTCTGTGTATTGTGACTAATTGAAGAAAAGATCTTGGCTCGTGTCTCGGTTTTCCCAGTATTGGAAAGCGGGGCACTACAAATGGTCTCTTGTGCATGTCTGCCCATTTCCTCTGCCTGTCCTGTGCTGCTTGCAAATGCTTCATGATTTGGGCCACTACATCAACAGTCCTCGCGATCAATTTCGGCCCCAAAAGCTTCCTCTCACCAATGTCATCACCGCACACTGGTGACCTACATGTCCGACCATACAAGACTTCATACGGAGCTACCTTAAGACTAGTTGGGTAGCTATTGTTGTATGAAAACTCCACCAAGTGTAAATGATCTTCCCAAGATCCTCCAAACTGAAGCATACAGGATCTTAACATATCCTCCAATGCCTGAATAGTCCTCTCCGATTGTCCATCTGTCTGCGAATGGAATGCAGTACTGAATCTCAGCTTATACCCAAGACTGTTCTGAAAACTATCCCAAAATTGAGATCTGAATCTAGTATCTCTATCTGATATAATGCTGACAAGAACACTATGCAATCTCACAATCTTCTGCATGTACTTCTCTGCAAGGCTCTCCGTAGATTGACCCACTCTGAAGGCAATAAAATGAGCACTATTTGTCAAGCAATCCACAATCACCCAGATGGCATTGTGACCCTTGGGACTTCTAGGCAAAGCAGTCACGAAATCCATAGTGATATTCTCGCACTTCCACTCCGGAATAGGAAGCGGTTGAAGAAGTCCAGCAGTCCTCAGATGTTCTGCTTTCACTAGCTAACAAATCAGACACTGCGAAACAATTCTTGCAACATCTCACTTCATACCATGCCACCAGAAATGCAACTCTTGATCTCGATACATCTTCATACCACCGGGAGGAATAGAATACAGCGAACAGTGATCCTCTTCGAGCAACTTCTGCCTGATTTTCCCCTTCGGAACACATAGACAGGTCCTAAAGCGGAGAGATCCATCCTCATGAATCACCAAATTAGTCCTTGAACCAGCTTCAACTTCAGCTCGAAACTTCTGCAACTGCACATCACTAGACTGTGCCTCCTTAATCTGATCCACCAAAGACGAATGCAACTGAAACACCATACAACTTTGTTCTGAACCAGGCAAAACCACTTCCAAATCTAATATCCACATAGCTTCCACAAGCTCTTTCTACTCAGTAAGAACCATGGCAACCAGTCTTCTACTCAAAGCATCAGGCACCGAGTTAATCTTGCTAGGATGATACTGCAAATTGATATCAGGGTCCACCATTAATTCCAACCATCGCCTCTGCCTCATATTCAGCTTCTTCTGAGTGAACACATACTTGAAACTTTTGTGTTCAGTGAAGATCTCCACTTGGTCTCCAAGTAAGTAATGCCTCCAAAGCTTCAAGGCAAAAATCACAGCTGAACGCTCCAAATCATGTGTAGGATAATTATTCTCATACGACCTCAATTGCCTGGATGCATATGCAACAACCTTGCCTCGGTACATCAGAACAGCACCCAAACCTCCACCTGAAGCATCACAGTGAATTACGAAACCTTCTGATCCATCTGGTATAGTCAACACAGGTGCTTATGCCAACCGATTCTTCAGTTCAACGAAGGCTTCATCATAGGACTCATCCCATACAACCTCTGATCCTTCCGAGTCAACTTGGTCAATGGTCCTGCAATCTTCGAGAAATTCCGAACAAACTTCCTGTAGTACCCCGCTAGACCAAGAAAACTCCAAACTTCCGATACTAATTTCGATATTGGCCAATCCTTTACTGCCGAAATCTTGGAAGGATCGACAGAAACTCCATCACCAGAAATAATATTGCCCAAGAATGCCACACGATCCAGCCAAAACTCACACTTGCTAAGCTTCCCATACAGCTGATGATCCCTCAATGTTTGCAAAACAACCTTCAAGTGCTCAGCATGCTCATCCCGATTCCGAGAGTAGACAAGAATATCATCAATGAATACCACAACAAATTTGTCCAGAAATGGAGAGAAAACTCGATTCATCAATCTCATGTACACAACTGGAGCATTAGTAACTCCGAAAGGCATCACCAAGAACTCATAGTGCCCATATCTTGTTTGAAAAGCAGTCTTCTGCATATCCTCAGCTTTTACCTTAACCCGATGGTAACCAGAACGAAGATCCAGCTTTGAAAATACAGAAGCACCTCCTAATTGATCAAATATGTCATCAATTCTTGGCAACGGATATTGATTCTTTACTGTGACATTATTGAGCTTACGGTAGGCGATACACAACCTACAACTACCATCCTTCTTATTGACGAACAGTACCAGAGCTCCCCAAGGAGAAACACTCGGCCTAATAAAACCTCTATCCAGCAACTCCTGAATCTGCTCCTTTAACTCAGCCAACTCAATAAAAGCCATTCTGTACGAACTCTTAGAGATTGGAGTTGTACCCGGCTGAACATCAATATCGAATACCACTTCACGATCTAGTGGTAATCCTGGAAATTTATCAGGAAAAACATCCAGAAAAACCCGCACAACCAATGGTGCGACATTACCATCACCACACACTTCCACCATCACTCCAACTTCCTGACTTGCCAACTTCTCCACACAAGCCAGTGGTGTTTCACCAGCACAGAATTCAAATTTCTAACGTCCTGGCATTCGAAATACCACCTTCTTCTTATGGTAGTCAATTACAATATGATTAGTACCAAGCCAGTCCATCCCCAAGATAATATCAAAATCAGAATTGTTGATGACAATCAGATCGGCAATAAAATCAACACCACCAATAACCAAAGGACTCTGCTCACAGATCTGAGAACACATGACAACACCTCCACCTATAGTGATATTCCATGCTGCTAGCATAGCACTGCTAGTCAAGTGGTGCAGGTCGACGAAGCGAGAGGAAACAAATGAATGAGTAGCACCAGAGTCAAAGAGAGCATGAGCGGGAAAATAGTGAATAAGGATAATGCCTAGCAAGAAGTCAAAGATGACAACATAATATGCAGAAGGCAAAAATGTGAGAGATATGCACCAGTGGAAGGATAACAAGGCAAGCAACAAAATAGGATAACAAGATAGCAAGGAATCAAAATAGAATCCAAAATAAATACAACTAAAGACATACCTGCAACAATGCCCAAGGCAATTTCAGCATCCTCCGTAGTCAGGTTGTAAGCCTTGCTGTTGCCGATAAATTTGGCGTGGGGGCCAACAGATAGAATTTGTGGGTTCGTGGAAAAATCTGAATAGCGAATCCAAGCCTGTTCGTTGGAATTGGGCTGCTGACTCCCGCCGTTCACCTGCACGGAAGTGCGATACACCGGGGTTGATCCCGGCGACGCACCCTCCGACGCTCTTGTCAGTAACCAGTGATATGATTAAGAAAGAGCTTTAATTGGAAAAAGAGTGATTAACCTGTAACAGTGGTCGGTGGGGGGTATTTATAGTCGCCGTTGGGATCAGATTAGGAATGTGATTCCTGTGATCTGATAAGGCGTTAAATCCTCGTAATCAGATTAGGAATGTAATCCCTTAATTCCCGATGAGAGGATAGTCGCGAATCAGGCCCGTTGATTTGGTTCAATCAGAGACCCTAATTCTATCCTGTCGGACTGGGTTTGTATCGGGTCGGGACCCGTACCCAGTTGAGGTAGATCCGTTCGCGGGTTATTAGATCTGTGAGAAGGAGACCCAGTACCCGCTTCGGACCCGTTAGTAGGTGAAATTACCGTTTTACCCCTGAGCTTTAAGATTCGTCTCCGATGTGAACGGTCCCGATTTAATCCTATTTTTAGCCATATCACGAGCCCCCCACTCCTAGAGACTGAGTTTTTCAGTCTTTGAGGAGTAGTTTTACTGTTCTAATGGCGTACGGGATTTTATCGGTGTTCTTAAGGGAGTTTTGGATCTTGCTTGGGGTGTAACGGTATTATTCTGTGCTTGTAAAATGCCCAAAAATATTCTCAGAATTTTCTGGATTTTTGGTGATTTTTCCAGATTTTTCTGAATTTTTTCTCATTTTTTTTGAATTTTTTATTCATTTTCCGAATTAAATAATTAATTATCGAAAATATTAATTAATTATTCTAATTTAATAATTATTTTTCCAGAATTTTAAAATAATTTTTCTGAATTAATAATTATTTTTAGATTTTTTAATTAATTTTTTTCGATATTTTAAATATTTTTTCGGAATTTTTAAATAATTAAAATAAATAAATAAATAATTTAAATATACCTGGACACGTGGGGTGATCTGTGCCGTCGGATCCCGGCATGAATCTCGAGGAGGCGCGTTTCCCAAAAAACCGTTATCTTGTCGTTTAGCGCACGTGGCGCGATCTGGACCGTCCATCACCAGAAGCGCGTATTTCTGGAAGATCCAACGGTCGTAGTCGTTCGGCGGCTATTTTTTCCATTTTGGAGCTCGGATGGGGACTTGCTCGGTCAGCCGACCGGGAGGTGTGCCATGTGGCACATAATATATTTTTTTTTCTTTTTCCCTCCCGCCTCCTCTGTTCTTCTTCGACTTCTTTATTCTTCTTCTTTTCCTTCGACCCAGCCTTCGACCCAACGACGCTTCCGACCCCGACTCCATCTCCGTCCCTAAGAGCGCCACCGGAGCTCGGCGAGCTCGGCGAGAGGCGACGAGCGGAGCAGGGCTCGTCAAGGCCACGGTGGAGCTCGTCGAATGTGGTCGCCGTTCGAGCTCGTTCGTGTGCGGCAACGATGGGTTCGTCGAGGAAGGTGCTCGGAGCTCAGTGCTCCGGAGTGTGAGCTCGGCATGGCGAGGAGTTGGAGTAGAGTTCGAGCTCGGTAATGGGTTCGACTCGTCATTTGGCTCGGAGTTCGGCCATGGGTTCGGCGCTGCGGAGGCGTCGGAGGTAGAGCTCGGCCATAGAGGAGGCGAGCTCTGATGCTGAGGAGGTTGACGATGGGTGGAGGTGAGCTCTTGTGGAGATTGGTCGCGAGCTCGAAGGTGATGAGTCTCTGCTTGACCTTCGACGAAGTGGAGGTTGGTGAGTTCGTTGATGGAGCTCGCCGATGGAGGGCCTCGTCTGTTGAGGGCTGAGCTCGTCCATGGAGCTCAGCGAGGTGGAGAGCGGAGCTCGACGACCCAGGGAGCTTGGAGAGGAGAGGAGCTTGGTGATCGTTTGCTGAGATCTAGTAGCAATAGGGTGCGAAACAGACCTCTGAATAGCCCGCTTCCTCACACTAGTCTACTCCTGAATTCGAGCAGCTTCCAGGATATCAGCATAAAAGTCGCAAGGCAGCAAGACGATCATCTGACGAACCTGAGTTAATGAGACAAACTGTCGTTCCATTTCATTCTTGGTGGCATTAGGGAAGAACTTCGTGAGGAAGCTCTCAGTGAAGATGTCCCAGTGGATGGGTCGGCCCAATCGTTCACCCTCAGCTTGCCACCAGATGTGGGCAAGATCAACAAGTTGGATGCTCACCACATCCACATGATCCACATCTGCTATACGTGTTGCGGTCAACAGTTGCTCAGCCCTGATAAGCCATTGCTCAGCTTCAAGAGGACTTTAGTGCCCAAGAACTTGTTCGGATGGAGTCTCATGAAATCTTCCACATTACCAGGTCTCGGTGGCAGCAATGTAGGGGCAGGCACAACGGGTTCCATATTAGCAGCTACAAAAGCCATTCTCATCTGTTCATTATGCTCCCATTGCATCTGCATCATCAGCTCATTGTGCACACGCTGCATTTGCATCATCTTTGCAACAGTGGGCTAATTAGACTGATCATCCCCAGCTCCGGAAGATGAAGCACCTTTTCTAGCCATGGTCTGCAATAAAAATCAATGGTTAGCATCCAGATCATGAGATGGTTATCAATTATTCATGTGGTTCCTGTATTGCACATACTGTTAAGTTAAACCAGTTACAACCCAAGTCTGATCAATATATTAGTCTAACCCAAACTTCCTTACGTTAGTCATATTTGACTGATATATTATCCAAACTCAGGCTCTGATACCAATAAAAATTTTGTCACGCCCTGCTTCCCAAAAATACGGAACACAAGCACGTGATATTGGCCCAACGAATGACTTCTGACATCCATAAGCTGTTTACCCATTCAACTCAACAATAATAACAATACAAACAGTTGGGCAGGAAATAATAATAACCACATGAACAATAATACTTTGAATAAACAATATGAAATAACCAAATATGATAATCCAACGACTAGAAACAAATAATAAAATTTGGATCATAGGTCCAATACAATAATAAATCCAATCACAATAGTAATAAGTCTCAATACAATAAGTTCAATGAAATAACATTCAATCATAAAGCAATAATTCTTTAGAAAGCTTGTTCTCTAATTCTAGTAGGCAATTCTCCTTATTACCTGTGAAAACTTCATCTAAAAAGAGAAGAAAAATTATCCTTAGAGCAAGTCATGGACAGCAAGTAGAGAAAGCAAAGAACAAAGGAATAACGATGTAACAATGAATTCAATGGATCAATAGGAATCAATAAAATGGGACGATAGCAATAATCAATATCAATGATAGTCAATGCAATAGGTATAAACAATGATTCAATATTCGATAAAAATATTCAATGGTCGATATAAATAACACTTAGACGATATTCGATATCAATAGGAACAACAATATATAATATGCAATGTCGATGTGATGCAAAATTTTAAGTCTATTAATCATTTTAATCCTAACTAATGCACGTACTACTGTATCCCATATGTTCCATACCACAGGTTCGATGCATAAAATTAATTTCGTTTAGACTCTAGTAGTGAATTCTATAGATTATGTGTCGGTACGATAATCAATAATACAATAACAATATTGTTGCACAATACATTTTAAAGATTCACTAAAACGATACACTAATACGATACACGAAAGATTAGGGTATCTTAGTCATCGCTCCACAATCTATCGATAAAATAATGGCCGACACAGTCACCATATTATTCATTACTCAAGTCAATCTCTTAAACCCCAGCTTGTTAATTATTTTATCAATGCAACAATACTATATGCAATTTGCGACATGAGATGAACAATAGTATCAATAAAGGAACAATAAGATGATAAATTTGGATATGACAATTAGAATGATGACAATAACACATTAGGATCATGCAATGCAACATACATACTTTAATTATTGCAATACTATGATATAGGAACAATTAATCTATTAAAATCTGGAATATAATATTCTGGATAGCAAGAGTTTTCTATACTAAAATTGAATTTTCTGCTGCTACAGGAATCGAAAACTAAAACCGTCATAACTTTTGCCATACAACTCGGGATTTAAAGATCTTAGATGTTCTGGAAACTAGAGACACAGGGCTACAAATCCTATTCAGAAAGTTATTTATTTCAAGATTAAATACTGGGTCAAAAATCTCAGGAAAAATACGGACAGCAAGCAACATACAGGTTTTTAGGTATTTTTCATGAAATAAATTGATTAAATATAATGGGTATCAATTCTATAGTCAATAAATCTTATAATCAGCATGATGGGTGTGATAGCATGATAAATAAAATTAAAAAACACACACATCACTATTTTAACAACAACCAAACATCAATCGATCGTTCAAACATACAACCTAGTAATAAAACTACGATAAATTATTTGTGCGATGATTATATGCATAACCCTATTAACGATACTATATGAGTACATGAAAGATTCAAACTTTGGAGTCAAAAATGGCACGAAGTCGAGGATGTTTGGGTTAGCTCGTGTAAACCCTCAATATACTCAACGAAGAGAGATGAACAATATACGATATGATAAACAATTGGATCTACTTGAAAAAATTTCAATAAAAACTTGAATTTGATACAAGATTGAATTCAAGAGGAAAAGTGACTTGCCTTATGGACGATTAATTTGAATACCAAGAATAACAGGATGAAAATCCCAGAGCAACGAACCCATGAACTCACGAAATAACACGTGTATACTACGTGCAAAAGAACAAAGCAGTTGAAAGCAAGATCAACACATCAAGGCAAAAACAGCAAGAGGGGCCTTCACTGTGCGCGATAGCTGACGGCGGAACGGCGGACGACGGCGCGACTGGAGAGGTCGACTGGGGTTATGGCAGCACTGGGAACAGGGGATCGTCGTAGGTTGGGTCTGCTTGTGTCGATGGGAACAGGGGAAACATCTAGCGGGGTTGTCGGGGTGCTGTGCTGGTCGAAGGGTCGATGGAAAAGGGGGTTGGTCGCTGGAGGGTGCCGGAGTTGGGTCCGGGAAGCAGCACAGGGTTTGGGTGGGAAAATTGAGGTCGGGGAGAGAAAAACAGAGAGGGGAGAAAGAGCGGCTATGATTAGGGTTTCAAATTATGTGATTTTATGGTTTGCAATAGGATTGTATTTATAAAGTGTAATTAGGATATTGGGTTAATGGTTTAGGATCCAATAATAGTAGGTTTGGGTCAAGAATTAAATGTAATTGTGTTTTGGGTTCAATAAGAGGTGAAATTAAAGACAATAGGGTTCAAATAAAATATCGACTACCAAATAAAAATTGGATCAATAAGAAAATAGTTGTCACGCCACACTTTCCAAAAAGAGAATACGGAATACGGATACGTGACTAAGCCCAACGAATAATTTTCATCATCCATAAGCTGTCAGGATCTTTACAACATTTCACAAGATTAATCAGTCGGAAGCAAGAGAAGTCAACCACGCAGGTATATATGAATCAATATACCAACAAAAATTTACCTAAAACTAAATTATATTAATCTCAAATAAACCAGATCTGAAGAAGTCAAAAATTCTAGGTTATATTGCCCAAATACAAAATAATCCAAGTAACCAAGTACAATTACTCAAATAGCAACAGGAAACAATAATAGCAAAACTACAGCATCTAGAATCTCATATCACCTACTCCATCTCGCAGCTGATCTCCAAAATCTGCAATTTAATAAATTGTAGGAAGAGCAAAAAGAAAACAAACTCCCTTCAATGCAAGTTACAGGTCGCTTGTAGTGTAGGCACAAGTACATGGGAAAGAATAAACTACATAGCAAGGAATAGACATGATAATGAAATAGAACTAGTATGAATCATGAACAAAATCAAGTAATGTAATGTGTTAACAGGGTACAGGTAACATGTATTAGGTATCAAGTATAAAATATCAAGTTCAAGTAGCAAGTGTTAAGTGTCAAGTATCAGGTAACAGGTAAACAGGTAACAGATGAACAAGTGAACAGGTGATAAGTAGCATATACTGGTAATCATGTAAGAGGTAACATATAAGAGGTATCATGTATGTCAAGTCTTGTATTATTACTATCTAGGTAACACTTCATTCGTCCTAGGTTTTTAGCACATGATTGCTACTTATATGCAAATTTCGTTTAGGCCTAATGGTGGGTTTCTATAGGGCCGTGTACTCAGACATCTGTAAACAGGTAACAGGCACAAATCACGTGGTCGTGAAATCGTAGCAATAGAACATGTATGAATCATGTAGTCATGAAACATGGCAACAGATAGTAGTAACAGGCATGAATCATGTAGTCATGAAACATGGCAATATATAGTAACAAGCATGAATCATGTAATCATGAAACATGGCAATTTATAGTAACAGGCATGAATCATATAATCATGAAATAGGGCAATATATAGTAATAGGCATGAATCATGTAATCATGAAACATGGTAACAGGTAGTGGGAAACACGGGCCCCCTTTTGAATACACATACCTATATTGTCCATTACTAAGGTCTTACCCCTAACCCCGGCTTGATTATTTGTTATTATTTTTAAACAGACATGTATGTATCACAAACAGGGCAAGAATAACATGGCATAAATAGAAAACCGGTTCAGGATGAAAGATAAACATGTACAGGTGAAAGATAACTCATAAAAGGATAGAATAATGAAAATTCTAGTTTAGGACAGCAAGACAGTACTGCACTAAATCTGGAATTCCCATTGCTAAAAAAAATGCAAATCTGGATCCGTCAAAGAATCTGGAGAATAGACTCCCGACCGAATCCAGCCAATATATATAAGTCAATGGTATTTCACAAAAACATAACTCAAAACAGGGTTGTATCCAGAAAACGTGTTTAGCCAGAAATTAGATGTTTGTCTTCATCAACAGGAAAACAGCATGAAAACTTAATAATTAAATCCACGAAAAGTTTGGGGTATTCCCCAGTATGTTTAGTCACAGTAAATAAAGATTCATAATTTTCCAACAAAGATAGTACAGTCAAGTAAAATCAGAAAGTAACAAAAAACAATAATTTTATAAATCTGGAATCAAAAACACTGCAGTACGAAAACAACAATTTCTCATAAAATACAAATCGAAATCCAGATCCGTCGAAAGGGTGATAAAATAGATACAGTAGACTAACTTTCATATTCATAAAGATTTTAGAGAAAGCAAGTAGAAGTTGGTCGAATTTATATATCTTTACTGAACAGCAAGGAAAATCTACTAGTATAGTAGGGGTTCACAAGTATAGAATAGTTTGTAAAACTCATCAAGTAAATCCACAAAAGTTCAGGGTAAATCCCAATCAGGTCTAGTTATACTCAGCAAAATATTGGATCAAAATAATACTTTTAACATTAGAATAAAAATAGTTTACTACACAAAATTCATGTAAATGAAAATCTGGAAACTTTTCTACACCATTGTAGTACAACAGTCATAACTCGCAGCTCATAAAACGAAACTGAGATCTCTCAGAAGGGTTAAAAAATTGACAAAATTCTCTACAGTACATATTCACAAAATATTTTCATATACTGACCTTAATAGGGTCCAAAATACTAAATGAAAATGAGGTAACCGAAAATACAGAATTATCCCTCATACAAAAATCAACATAGATCATACAGAATTTGTCCAAGTCATAACCAAATATGAAATATGGTGTACTAAATGTCCAAAAAATATGGTATAGGGTATTTAACACATCTACAACAAGTATACTACAAATCACATAACCAAGCACCAGATATCATGAGAACAACATGCAAGTATACATCAAGAAGTGGTTATCCCTAGTTTGTTTCATGTCATGGGTGTCATGTGGCAACTACGGGCGGTTCAACACTATAGAGACAAGATCAACATATGGTTTTACACAGAATTATATCTAGAACACAACTATACTACATGCAGTATTTAGTACTTGTATTATACAAAGAAAAGAATACAAGTTACTTGCCTTATAGTCGACAACGAAAACGGAGCAAGAACAAGAATAATGGGAACAGATTCTCGGGTCACGAACACGATACCAATGATCACGAACGAGATGATCACGAACAAGATGAACAACCGATCGTGAACAAGATGAAGATGATCGAGATCACGAACACAATCAGACGGTTAGATCCAAGAGATCAAGAGGTGATGAATGGATCAGATCGAATGGCCAGAATCTGATCGGATGATCAAGATGATCAAGATCGGATGATGGAAATGATGATCAGGATGATCACGACGATCGGACGGCCCACAATACACTTGATCAAAACATGATCAAAAAGCAACCCATCAATGGCAATGGGGCTGCACTGGCTGGCGTGAGGGGTGGCGGCAAGGTGGGGGACGGCAGGCACTGTTTGCTTGTTTGGCTAGCCGACGAAGGAGGCCGACCAGGGGGTTGCCGGGGTTGTCGTGACTTGCTGGAGGGGCAAGGGTTTGCGCTGTCGCTAGTTTGCTGCTGTCATGGTTGGCTGAAGGCGATGCTGCTAGCATCGCTCTCGAGCTGGCACAGCTAGGTGGGGGTGGCTGTCGACGCTGGAGGCACTGCATGAGGCGTGAGGGGACGCGGCCTGGCTGGCTACTTATATATAAATTTCGTTAAGGCCTAGTGGTGGGTTTCTATAGGGCCGTGTACTCAGGCGTCAGGTGTAACGCCCCGAATTCCAAAATACACTGAAGTCGAGATTCCACAAGATCTTTATACTTCTTTCGTATAATTTTACAAGGAAATTAAAACTTTTCACTTTACATCAGAGTTACATGAAACTTTACACTTTACATTTTACAGCGGAAGTAAATTTACAACATTTAAATAAATGTACATCAACATTTGAATAATCTCTAAGCATCTGTGCCTCTTTAATTTTTATCATGTCATTTACCCTACATACAAAACTATGGGTACGTCAGTTTATTCAACCGACGAACATTATACACGGTCATCTTCTCTGTATCGGGAATAGTATAACTGATTTTCCATATTTAACAAACACAAACTTGTTACATATCAAACTAAAGGGAATACCCTATTGATGTCATGTTGTGATTGTGCACTTAGTCCTTAATGCAATTATTTATATTACATGACACAAATGCACACTTGTTCGGATTCTATGCATCCCATACTACATAGGTCTGAGGGCAAGCCTCTTAATCGTTCTTCATCTTGTAGGGTTCAATCCCTCATCATGATTTAGTCTACTACTGTAACTACGGTAAGTATCCTAGATGATCTATGAGTACAAGCTCGTGTACAGAAAATCTGGAGGGGAATCCCACGCCATGTCTTGACGCATCAAGCATGCATTCTGTGGCAATTCAGCCTCCTTCATGGCACACGATCCTCTTGCAGTCACCAAACATCCCACAAGCGTCGCCAAGATCCTGATCTTCCGGAGTAGTGCCCACGCCATGTCTTGACGCATCAGTCATGCATTCTGTGAATCACACCCACATCGTAGACTCGAGGCCCTCATACTTGTGTTTTTCTCTCACTTTCATCACATCTTCACTATGTACTAAATCTTTAAATTTAATAAAATCATGAACAAATTCAATCCCCTAGAGTTAGCCCTCTCACTACTACCGGTCTTATTTCTTTCATTTCACAATGACCCAAACTGGTCTTTTTAATATCAATAATCATAATTCATCACTTTCACTTGTCGGTGTGAGTTTTGGCTACACTCTAATTTTCAATTTCGATTCACAATTCATATGTTTGAGTTTTCATGCTCAATAACATTCTCTTTTCCAATCACATGATTTCTAAATAGTTCATGAGTCTATAACCATACATAGAATTCAATTATTCATTAAGTGACTCCTCAATATTTATTTCCACATCTAAAAATCATATCAAAATTTAGAAATATCCACAACTCATTATTGTCACACTATTTTGCAATACGAATAATACGCATAACTTCACGTCATATATTTTTCTTCTTATTCATATTTCTTTTCTAACACTTTATTTCAAGTTCTTTTACAAAGTGCAACATTCACAAAAATACAAGTGTTGAACCATAGTTTCAATTACACTTTTATTCGCAAAAATATATTCTATTTTATTTTGATAACTCCCAATTTATTTTTCATAAGTCCCACACAATTTTAGGAAAATAATAATATTTTTTTCATAATTTTTAACTATAAAAAACCACCCTAAATTTTTTTTTTTAACAATTTCAACCCTGGCCGAGACCGGGTTTCGAACCAACAACCACAGGGAACCAAGCCGCAAGCACTGACCACTAGGCCGATCGCGCCTAAGCGGTATAAAAGGGGGCTGAGAGCTTTGAGACCGCAAGCACTGACCACAATTTCAACTCTCGGCTGTAGCTTTATTATTTTTTAAATGTAAAAAACAAAATATATGATGCCAACGGGAATCGAACCGTCGACCTTTGAGACCCACCGCACAACACTGTACCGATTAGGAGCCTCCCGACCACTTGAGCTATAGGCTCAGGTTGTCATAATACAACTCGAATTCTAATTAAATTAATTCTTTCTGTTTAATAAAACATTTCGATGTTCAAAAGCTCTCATTTGATTTTGCTTTTACTAAACTTACTGTTAATTCCCATAATAATTTATACTCCAGTATATTAAAAATATTTTTTTCCCAATAATTAACACATTTTTTCCATACAATTTGGTTAAACTATAAGCTACTACTACCACATTTCTTTTTCGACAATTTTTATCCAATTGTGATCTCAACAATCTCTATATCAATTCTCTGTTTTTATTCATTTCAAAAACCCACAAATTATATTTTAAGTCATTCATTTCAACATTATCACAAAAGTCCATTTAAGCATATAAAGCAACATTGTCATCCACTAACTTTTGCATATAGTTCTTGATGCTAGTAATGACTTTTTCTTCAAACAATCCATAGCTATAATTAATTTACACACAACTTAAATTAAAAGATGGAAACACATACAAGCTATTCATTAACATTCCAATCAATTAATAAGCCATTTTTCCAATTAAAATGTACTCTTATTAATCTTTTTCATGCATCATCATTTCAATTTAATTCTAGCATGCTTTCTAATTAGAAATGTGGAAAATAACCCACCTTAGCATGATATCTAATTAGAAATATGGAAAATAACCCACATTAATTGGAGAGAAGTACAATTTGCAACACCTCCTAAATAAAAGTCTTTGCCAAGAGAGCGATCCTCCTCCTCCTCGATGTGCACACGAGCTCCATGATGTCAACCCGAGCTCCTTTGATTGCCGGCCTCTCCTTCCTTGGTGCAAACACAAACTCCTCACACACAACTCTCAATCTTTTAACTCACTTGCTATACTACTAATAATGTATTTTATACTATAGGTCTTGGAGAATTAAAGAGTACAAAAATAACTAGGCTAGGGAGGGGTATTTATACTAAAAATTTGGGTAAATGGAAGGCTAGGATCAAACTAGGAGTTAGAAACAAAATGCAAGGATTCAAGGAGGAGTTACAATAACCAACCATGATCAAGTAACCACCACCCATGACTCCACTTGAATTTTTTCATTTCCCTCTAATGTAAAAACCGGCCATACATCATGTGGTGCATTTGCACATGTACGTGCAATGCACGTGCATGCATTTGTCTCCATTTAACAAAAATTGTACATTATATTTTCCGTAAAAATAAAAATATGTTCTACATTACAAGTTGTATTTAAAATAAAAATAACTCACGGGCTTTAGTTTATGGGCCAAAATAATAGTTATAAAAAATAATAATAAATAAATTAGATTTGGGCTTAAAAGAAAGGCTTATGTTTATTTGAAAAAGGCCTTTATAAAAAAATAATTAAAGAGAACATATACATATATCGATACTCATCATGGAAGAAATAAAATTTAATATTACGAAAAATATTGCACGTGCACACTACGTGCAAAATAAATAATAAATTTTCATAAATGAAAATCGGAGCATTACATCAGGAAACAGGTAACAGGCACGAATCATGTGGTCGTGAAATCACAGCAATAGGAACATGTATGAATCATGTAGTTATGAAACATGGCAACAGGGAGTAGTAACAGACATGAATCATGTAGTCATGAAACATGGCAATATATAGTAACAGACATGATTCATATAATCATGAAACATGGTAATATATAGTAATAGGCATGAATCATGTAATCATGAAACATGGCAACAGGTAATGGGAAACACGGTCCATTTTCTGAGTACACATACCTATATTGTCCACTACTAAGGTCTTACCCTTAACCCCGGCTTGATTACCTTTTATTATTATTAAACAGACATATATATATCATAAACAGGGCAAGAATAATATGGCATAAATAGGCAATAGGTTCAGGATGAAAGATAAACATGTACAGGTGAAAAATAACTCATAAAGGATAGAACAACAAAAATTCTAGTTCAGGACAGCAAGACAGTACTGCACTAAATTTGGAATTCCCGTTACTACAAAAATGCAAACCTGAATCCGTCAAAGAATATGAAAAATAGAATCCCAGCCGAATCTATCAAATCTACATAAATCATATGTTATTTCATAAAAACATAACTCAAAACAGGGTTGTATCCAAAAAACGTGTTCAGCTAGAAATCAGAAGTTTGTATTCATCAACAGGAAAACAGCATGAAAACTTAATAATTAAATCCACCGAAAAATCTGGGGTATTCTCTAGTATGTTTAGTAACAGAAAATAAAGTCTCATAATTTTCCAACATAGGTAGAATAGTCAAGTAAAATCAGAAAGCAACAAGAAACAGTAGTTTTGTAAATCTGGAATCATAAACACTGCAGTACAAAAACAGCAATTTCTCACAAAATACAAATTAAAATCCAGACCCGTTGAAAGGGTGATAAAATAGATACAACATGCTAACTTTCATATTCATAAAGATTTTAGAGAAAGCAATAGAAGCAGGTCGAATTTATGTATCTTTACTGAACAGCAAGCAAAATCTACTAGTACAGTAGGTGTTTACAAGTATAGAATAGTTTGTAAAACTTATCAAATAAATCCACAAAAATTTAGGGTAAATCCCAATCAGGTTTAGTTATACTCAAAAAGTTATTGGATCAAATTAATACTTTTAACATTAGAATAAAAATAGTTCACTACACAAAATTCATGTAAATGAAATTTGGAATCTTTTCTACACCACTGTAGTAAAAAAGTCATAACTCGCAGCTCATAAAACGAAATTGATATCTGTCAGAAGGGTTGGACAATAGACAGAATTCTCTACAGTTCATATTGACAAAATATTTTCATATACTGACCTTAATAGGGTCCAAACTACTGAATGAAAATGAGGTAACCGAAAATAAAGAATTGTTCCTCATACACAAATTAACATAGATCATACATAATTTGTCCAAATCATAACCAAACATGAAATATGGTGTACTAGATGTCCAAACAAATGGTATAGGGTATTTAACACATCTACAAAATGTATACTACAAATCACAAAACCAAGCACATGATATCATGAGAACAACACGCAAGTGTACATAAAGAAGTTGTCATCCCTAGTTTGGTTCATGTCATGGGTGTCATGTGGCAACTACGGGCGGGGAGACAAGATCAACAAGGTTTTTTATACAAAAATTATCTCTAGAACACAACTACACTACAAACGGTATTTAGTACTTGTATTACACAAAGAAAAGAATACAAGTTACTTGCCTTATAGTCGACGACGAGAATGGAGCAAGAACAAGAATAATGGGAATGGATTCCCGGGGCACGAACACGATACCAACAATCACGAACGAGATGATCACGAACAAGATGAACAACCGATCGCGAACAAGATGAAGACGATCGAGATCACGAACACAATCGGATGGCTAGATCCAAAAGATCAAAAGGTGATGATCGGATCAGATCGGACGACCAGAATCTGATCGGATGATCAAGATGATCAAGATCGGATGATGGATATGATGATCAGGATGATCACAGCAATCGGACGGCCCATAATACACTTGATCAAAAAGTAACCCATCAATGGCAATGGGGCTGCACTGGCTGGCGTGAGGGCTAGCGGCAAGGCGAGGGATGGCAGATGGTGTCTGCTAGTCTGGCCTGCCAATCAAGGAGGCCGACCAGGGGGTCACCGGGGGTGTTGTGACTGGATGGAGGGCCAGGAGTTTGTGCTGTCACTGGGTTGCTGCTCTCATGGCTGGCTGAAGGCGCTGCTGCTGGCATCGCTCGGGAGGAGGCATGGCCAGGTAGGTGTAGCTGTCGGTGCTGGCGGCGCTGCAGAAGGTGCGAGGGTTCGCGACCTGGCTGGCTACTGCGTCGCGGCTGGCTGCTGTCAGGAGGCAGGGCGCGCACAGGGGAAGGTCGCGACTGGAGCTGTTGTCGCGAGGTGGTCGCGACAGGGAGCTCGCAACTTGCTACGAGGTACTGCTGTCGTCGAGAGGTGGAAGTCGAGGCAAGGTGGTCGTCGCCACATGGAAGCGCTGCAGGAGGCAGGCGGCGCGTCGCTGGTAGACGAGAGGAGAAGGATAGGGGACACCGGGGGTTGCACAAGAGGAGGGCGGAGAGAAGGAGAGCAGGAGCAGGGGGAGACGAAAGGAGCGAGACGACGGGGGTGCACACAGGGAAAGGCGGGAGGATGGGTTGAGACGATGAGCTGGAAGAGGGAAGGTGATAGGGAAGACAAAATGGCTAGGGGTTAGGGATGAACAGGGATAGTAGGGTGTTATATATAGGTTTGAAATTTTAGGGTTTAGATGTGGCAGGGTAAAGTTAACGGGTAGGGTAGATATAGGGTAATGGGTTGGGGTAATAGCTAATGGGTTATAGGGTTTTAAAATTAGTAGTGGATTTTGGATTTAAAAATTCAATAGAAAAATAAAATAATCAATAAAAATATTGTTTATAATAAAAATATAATTTGCATTACAATATAGAAATTAGTAGAAAATAGTTACAAATAAAATTATCGATCAAAAATAGATTTTTAATAGAAGATCCAACAATACATTTTGACAAAAGAATTTGAAAGCGGAAAAAAATAATTTACGAAAATTTTAAATACACAAAATACACAGAAAATACGTATTTTGGGGAAACAGAAGTTACAATAGTTCATCAAGAAGAACAAAAGTAATTCATGAACAAAATTGATTAAGATGATCAGATAAAATAGAGTATTTTATTCAATGCAAATAAAATATTTCAAAAAGGGGGAAAAGTGAAAAGAACGAAAATGGTAGTTACATGGAGAATGAAAGAGTCAAGATGAATTTGATCACACAGTGTTGATAGCTTGAGTATACAATCCAAGTTGTAGATTGTAGGGATCGTGTATTGCATACTACCACTTTGTGAAGCCAACAACTACAGCGACAAGGCAATCAACGACAACACTGGCAGTCGACTACCTATGCTCTCTGTTTGAAGATGATAAAAAGTGGTTGAGTACCACTTTAGGCATTCAACTGACAGTGGCGACATGCAGCAATTAGGGGGTTTAGATTATCTATTTTGGGCCCAACTTCTCCTTCAAGTTTGATCGTATGGCTCCTATCGTGTCTCTTTATTCATGATATATCATACGGCTAATGTATCAAGATTACAACTTAGGGTTTCTCTAGATCTCTAAATATTATTGTACTGATCTCCTTGAGAGTCAAGAGAGATTACTTCATTGTAATGAGCGATTGAGAGAGTTCTCTATTGTAAATAACAAATTTTCTTCTAGTGAGCCTTGAGAGATAGATAGGTTCTTGGTGCGAGTCTAATACTTTGTTTCTTCCCTTGTTTTATAATATTTTCCTTATTTCTCCCCCGGATTAGGCGTTGCCCAATCAGGACAAATCATTGTGAGTTTTGTGAGCTTAGTTTGATCTACTTGTTTGAATGTTCGTCATCATTGGATTTACTATCGTTAAAATCAACAACAAATTCCTAACAGTAGGTTTGAAAGCATCAATTGTTCGAGCCCTTCTGGCGTGGCAGACCTTGGAAACCTTCTAATTCTTCAAGATTTGAGCCATTGGATTATTTAATGATAATCTAAAAATACAATTATAAATTTAGAAAATTAAATTAATAATTCCAATTGAGAATTATAAATTCAGGAAAATTAATTTAAAATTCTAAAAAATCATTATAAAATTTGGAAAATTAATTAAAAATTCTTTAAAATATTTGTAAATTCAAAAAAAATTAATTAAAATTTTCATAAAGTATTTACTGCCTTGAGAAGCTCCAAACAAGGTGCCAGGCATCCCCGGAGGTTACATATGTTCGCCGGTTGCTCGAAACAGAGCAAACTTGTAGCGCCTCGATTTCTGTATATCGGAAACTCGTTACACACTCCCAAAACCTTTACTTCAAATACGTACACAACACATTAAATCACAGAAAATTAAAAACTTTTATTGCCACAAATATCATTACAATGAGCAAAACCAAAAATTGTTTAACATAAGAAAATTACTTCATTAACTACATCGATAATTTGCATATTAAAAATGATTAATAATCTCTACTTGAATGCTCCATACAGCTCGAGTTCCGAGCTCTATGATTAACAATCCTGCAACTAATAAACAGTGGACACGTCGGTTGAATGCAACTGACACAATGTTGATGAAACCATCGATCCAAAAATCCTTAATAATCAATATTTGATGTAGAAGAAAAATGTGAAGTCAAACCATAGGTGTCAGTGTGCGCCATGACCTGGATTCTAATGCACAACTCAAAATGCACATGATGCTTCTACTCTAATGCAAACTTGATTTGAAAACATATGCATCCCATACTACATACTTCCCAAATTGAGTTCGTGCTCACCAGATGATAAGATTCGATCCCTTGCCATTCATCCTAGTCTTCTACTCTTTCCTGTTTCTGACTTTCATCTAGTCACTGGTAGAATCTGCAGTTTATACGGTCCACCCCCGCTACTACAGTCAGATCAAGTTCATTTCCACTCTGAACGACAGTGATCGCTCTGTTCGCTCAAATCAGTGGTTCCTTCTCCACTCTGCTGGATCAGTGGTTCCTATCCACTCCCGGTTAGGCTGGTGATCATTCGTCTTTCGCAGTAGCTCTGCCGAAATCAGTGGTTCATTTCCAGTCCTTATAACTCCCCATAATTTTTAAATATAATATTTTGAATTAATAAATAATTTTTTAATGAATTTATTTAATTATTTTGAATTTCTTTGAATGGTCGTTTTGCATGTGTAAAATACGTGCAAATATTTTTGAAATGTAAAATTAAAATTTTGAGTTACTAAATAAATTCTCTTATTTATTGCATATATTTCAATTTTTGGGATTTTTCTGAATAAGAGAAATTAGTTTTGTAAATATTTCGAAAGAAGGGGACTTATTTGCAAAAAGTTATTTGGCAGTAAAAATTTGAATTAAAAATTTGTTAGCCATATTGGGGGCCGGTTATTTTCAGTAGAAATATTCTGGGCCGGATATATAAATATTAGCAGTATGAATTTTGGCCTGCATTTCTTTTCCTATTTGTGGTGATTTCTTGAGTTATTGAGGAGTGTATCTGATGCTTGGAGGAGAAGGCTACTAGTTGTATAAATTTTCTTCAAGAGGTGGGTGACACTCCAACTCTCTTGCTATATTTTATCTCATAAATATATAATATCATGCTAAGGATGAACTCTTGTTAGTCATGAATTGTATGTAGCATGATTGTAGTATTTTAGAGATGTATGTATGATTTGCAATTGTTGATTATGAGGCATAAGATTTAATCTTGATTGTGTATGGATCTAAAATATTTTGTTCTTGAATAATCGAGAGTCTATGCATGAAAGATCAAGTTTTATCTATGCAAAAAGATCTAATGAACCTATATGTTGTTGTAGATGTGTAGATCTTATTGTATGATTCAAGAAACAAGATTTGAGTAATTAAAGATGGAAATTTTATGAAATATCTTTGGTTATTGTTGTGAGAATTTTGATGAATCAAAGATTGAAATTTTATACATTAACTCCATTAATATTGACTCATCTAGATTTTTAAGCACCAAAATGACTGATTGTAGGGTTGGACTTACTGGTTGGTGTGTGCTTGGGCGTTGGGTCTATGCTTGGTCGTGGGTTCGAAACTCGGGGGCTGTGTTTTTTTGTGGGATGATTAATTAATTAAATATCTATTATGTTTATATATATGGGAGATGAGTATATGTATGTATTTGAATCTAGTATTTTCATGAAGTTTAATTGATTCTTCCAGGTTTTTGTGGGAAAGTAGCTTCATATTTAATGTGATTAAATAATAATTTTGAGAATGCAAATCTATATTTTTTTATAGACAAAGTTCTCAGTACTGTGGAGATATATGTTCCTGTATTTAAAGTTTAAAATTTGCGATTTAAAGAGGGTTTATTTTCAGTTTCTAAAGAGGTGATATTTCATACTTTTAGAACTAAAGAACTTCAGATTTTAGGGATGAGATCCCAGAAAATAAAGATACTTGTTTCAGTTTAAGTTGATTAGATTGAAGAGAAATTTATTATGTTTTATGTATGTATGGAAAATGAGATTTAAAAGTGGAATTTAAAAGATTTTGTGGATTTGATTATTTTTCCATATAAGAAAGAATCTTTTCTGGTAGTAATGGTCTATTAAAAGGAGATGTGAATAATGGAGGGATTTATGGATGTACAAATGTTAATTTTTGGAATGAGATATTTCATGTTTGAGATTTTGATTCAAAGCCGTCGTGTTGTGGGAAAAGTTTTGTTTTTCAGAAAAAGGAATATGAAGAATATTTTCAACGATCGAACCAAGTGGGGGTTTTTTTATTGTGATTAGGGTTATTGTGAGAACACTGAATGGCCGCCTGAGGCATTGAGTTGTGAGCACTAAATGCTGAGCAAACCCAAGAATACCGGTAGTGGATATTTGATTGTAGAAAATTAGCCTGAGGGTTAGTGTTCTTGGTTTGGTAAGTGAAGGCCGGTAGGGTAGAGCTAGCTCAGGTTGTTATTATTACAAACCTAAGGACAGGCACTAGATTGGGAGTTGTGACGGAACTTGGGCAACATAAGTATGAGCTCGGTTTTCAGTCAGGCAAATGTATTTTAGGACTGTGTATTTGTTGTGTCACTAGATTGGGAGTTGTGACGGAACTTGGACAATGTAACTATGAGCTCGGTTTTCAGTCAGGCCAATGTATTTTAGGACTGTGTATTTGTTGTGTCACTATAGTATGTTCACGCATCGAAGGTCAGCAGGCCTATTCACGGAATGTCTAAAAGTGTGACGGATTTATTTTGTTCGCGTGTCGAGGGTCGGTAGGCCTATTCGCGGAATGTACGATATGTTTGCGCATTGAGGGTCGGCAGGCCTATTCGCGAAATGTACGGTGTATCGGCGCATTGAGGGTCGGCAAGCCTATTCACGGGGTATACAGCAGGGAGGTGATTCTCTAGAGTTAGAGCGATGCTTGCGAGATATTTGCATGTTTACACTTATACACTTGGCGGGTTGCGTACCGGGGCTGGGGTCTATTCACGGAGTGTCTAATCTTGTCTATGTCATTGGTGTAGTTTTCATGTTGCAGGATTGAACCCAAAAGGGTGGTGAACGCTAAGGGCTTGCCCTCGGACCTATCTAGATTGGGATGCATAGAATCCAAATAAGTATGCATTAGTGTGCTGTATTTTCTTGGATATTGTTTTATGCATTTTCCCTTTGTTTTCCCGACATACACTTATTCATTTAGTGTAGTTTCACTTGATGATTTTATGAGTCTTTTATCATTGTTTTATTTTATGTGGTGTGGCAAGTTTGTGATTATGAGACTTTGGAGGGTTACTATTATTATAGTATTGCGTCATATGTATTCAACTGACGTGCCCACTTTTCTAGTCAGTTTTGCAGGATTTGTGAGTAAGTGACTTGAGCAATGTTGAAGCATTGGACTTCGAGATCGCTGAAGTTAAATGTTAGACTTTGAGATGACTGAAATTAAATGTTGAGATGTGTTGTAATAAATATGTTTAATTTTCTGCTATGCATTGTAATAAAGAACTATTGTAAAGAAAAGTTATAATTTTCTCTATGTTTATACTGTGTTTGGATTACATTGAAGTAAAAATTTTGGAGTTGTGTCTCTATTATTGAAATTCGGTGCGCTACAGAAGTTGGTATAAGAGCATGCTTCAATAAGTAACACTAAACATGGTATACGGAATAAACCTAGGTGGACATTAGAGTGTGTGTATCTGTTTTGAGTCATGAATGTGAAGTTGTTTGAACTTGCATTCAAGATACTCGCTTCGTATACATTGATGTGATATTGTATGCGAGTTTTTTTTGCTTTTGTTTCACGAGAAATATGGTTGGTTTGAACTAGAATTTGTGATATTTTCTTTTTCTCTTTCCGTTGGATAGTGGATGGCCAAAGTCCTATGGAAGACTGAGAGAAAGAGGAACTTTTATGGATTTTGAGGAAGAATACGAGGAAGATCATGAGGAGGATCCTAAAGACGTAAATCTCGATGGAGACTTTCAGGTTATTCCATTGTTTTTCTCTTACCCTGTGTAGAGATCAACACAAGATGGCAGCATTTCGACGTCAGCTAGTCAAGTACCCGTGGAGGATGAGCCAGCTTGAGGAGCAACAATTGAAAGATCAGAGTGGCGCATTGGAAACGCGGTATGGAACCCAAGGTTTTTCCTGGCTGTGTTTTATCGGTAGCAACGCCGTCAGGAGAGGAGTTGATTGCTGATCAATATTACTTAGGGTGTGATATCGAGATTGTAGGAAGACTTTTTGGGATTGACCTCATCAAGCTGGATGTCTTTGGTGTAGATGTGATTATGTATTGGAGGAAGACTGTAGAGTACAAGCATAAGGAGGTGGTGGTGAAAGCACCGGGAGGACACGCGGTGACTTTTCAAGGGAAGAAGGGGAGCATGAAGGTGGTTCCGGCACTAGCAGAGAAGAGAATTCCGGAGGAAGTCAAGGCAATTCCTGTAGTTCGAGATTTTCCAACAGTGTTTTTGGATGAGCTATCGGGGTTACCACTGCAGCGTGATGTTGAGTTTTGCATCAACATTTATCCGGGTTGTCACGCCCCGCTTCTTAAAGTACGGAATACGAGCACATAACCGAGGCCCAGCGAATAATGTAAACATCATCCATAAGTTGTAGCAGTTTAACTCAATAATATGAACAAAATAACACAACCATGCATGGATAAACAATCATATAGACAATAAGTAGATTTTAATAACATGAAATAATTCACCAAAGTAATATCCAACTTCTAGGAATAACAAACTTCGGGCAATAAAGCCCGGAATCCAAAATATAGCAAATAACAATGCAGGAAATAAAGAAACATGAATCAAATTGTTATTATAGACTACTAAGTGGCTTCATCCACTAGAATGTTTGCTCACCCAATCCTTCATTAAGCTCACCTCGGGTTCTTGCGAACTCGTCAACTAAAGAGGGTAAAAAATTGTCCGTTAGAGCAAGTCACAGACAACAAGTAGTAAAATGTAAGGAGCAAACGAAGCATGGTACATCAAGAAAATGAACCAGAACAAAATCAAAAGCAATAACAAGGATTAAATGATGAGCTTAAGGTTCTAGAGTTATCGAGCAATAATCAATAGTTGCAACAATAATCAATGATTACGCGCAATAATCAATGCCAATGACAATAATCAAGATCTGGAAATGCAAGTATCAATTCTAAGTGTTTTAGTCTTTTATTATCCTATCTAATGCACGTAATACTGTGTCCAATACCAGAGGTTCGGTGCATGCAAACAGTGATCGTTTAGACTATAGTGGTGAACTATACAGATCGTGTACTCGGCACGATAACGATAACGATAACAAGAATCCACAATCCATGACAATAACGAGAATATATCCACAATCCATTATAATAATTTATCCACAATCTATGTCAATAAACAATCAAGAACAAGGGGCTCATTCTGAGTACAGTCTCTGATGATGTCCACTACTAAGTCGACCATTATTACCCCGGCTTGTTATTATTTTATTATATTCAATGTGAGCATGCATGGAGTATAGGAGCAGTGAGGCGATGTCAAGAGATGTCAAGGCAATGCAATGCATGGTATAACTAGTTCTATTCATTAGATGCAAGAAATCATACACGAATATGCTTTAAAACACAAAACACACATTCTGGACAGTAAGACTATGATGTACAAAAATTAGTTTCTCCATTGCTACAGGAAAGCAATTTAGGGTCCATCGGGGTTTCTTGAAACTAGACTCCCTACCGGTTCCAACGTAGATTTGCACGACATATTGTAAGTACAAGAATTTAGTCTACTGGCTAGTTCTTTACGGGTCTACTGTTCAGGCAGCAACTCAAAGTAAGAATTGTTATAGGTGTAAATCGATTAAAACTAGGCCAAAAACGCTCTCACAAAAATTACATTCTACTTTTTTGAATTGTTCATTAGCATTCTTGAATTTATTGGACACTAGTTAATAATTTTTCTTACTGTTTAAATTAGTTAAATAATATGACGTCCTTACAAAATAGTGAACCTGAAATCACTATAGTATAGTAGTAAAATCTGAGTACCTTGCAATCCAAGAGTCGGACAGCAAAATTGTCAGATGATCTACATCCCAGATTCACATAGCTACAACTTATGTTCAGCAAGTTCTAAAGTGATTCTCACTATAGCTAGGTCAATTAGTCTATTCTTTACAAGTTAAGCGTTCTGGCAGCAACTTAAAGTTAAAGTTTTGCATGCACAATGGGACTGTAAAGTCAATATGAAATCTTATAAAAAATGTAAGATGAAACCTAAACATGTCTAGCAAATCTCAATGAAAATTCACATATAAATTCTACTGTTAACATTATATATTTATTAGAAAACACATTGGTGTAGCATTAAACAGCAAGCCTGGAAATCAAAAGTCAGCAGTACTAAAAGTATGTTAACTTACAGGTTATAGGTCGGAATTTAGATCTGCCGAATGTTCTATTAACTAGACTCATAAGGCTAGAATTTATTTTTATATGGTTCTATTTGGTTTTAACAGCTATAGGGCCAAAAACTTAATGCAACATGGAACAACATGCAGAATAGTAGAAAACCCAATTCATATGTGTTCAACAAAAATACTCAACGCATATAAATCTATAGCATGAATTAAACTACCATTGATATTAGCAATTAATATGGATTCCTACAATCCACCCGACAAATCAACACTACTATAAATCAAGTTGCAAAATCATATTCAATCGATATACATTCAATCAATATATGAGCATTCCTAGTTTGTGTGTGTGTGGTGCATATGGGGATACAAAGCTTGGGATTGAGTGCAGTGGTATGGCACAAAAAAGAAAATACTACTTGGTTTCGCCGATGAATCCGTATTAGTCCCCTTGAAGGGTATCAAAGCAATTCATTACGATAATAGAAACACGAACTACTTGCAGAGATCAACGGTTCTTGAACTATAATAACAATAGTGTTCAAGGAGACTTGCCTTATACGACGATTAATCCGAATGTGATAGAATAACGGGATGAGGATCCCGACGGCAATGCAAGTGGCAACACGTGCAGCCAACGACACTCGGCGAGAGCACATGCAATCCACGTGCATAGCGAGAGGCAATGGCGATAGCAAGGAGGTGGTGCACTGGCGGTGGATGATGGGTGCAGCAACAACGAAGGTAGTAGCAATGCAAGGTAGGGGATGTTGGATGTCGGCATTAAGGGACGATGATGCTGGTGACTGTGGTGTTCGGGTTGAGCGGCGTTGAAGGTGGCAGTAGCAACGGGATGAAGATGATCGAAGGTGGCATAGGTGGCAGCGTCGGGCGATCAGAGGAGTGTTGAAGGGGTGGTGATGAGTGCAATGGTGAGTTCGGTCGACGAGGGGCTCGATGGAGGTGCAAGGCAGTCGCCTGTTGGTGCGGAAGGGATTCGTTAGAGGGTTGCAAGAGAGCCGAGAGGTAATGGCGATGGTGAAGACTGGGGAGAGGCGAAGGGGCTGCAGACGGTGGTGCTGGCGAGGAGCGAGGATGGTGACTGTAATAAGAGGCTTCGGGATTCAGTTGAGGGTTGAGAGGCGCTGGCGACAGGCTGCAATGGTGGAAGGTAGTGGCAAGGGACGAGGTATGATGCTGGCGGGGGGAGGAGTTCAGCACTGGTGGACTATAGTGGGGGGTGGCAATGGAGGTGGAAGGGAGCGGCAACGAGGGGGAATGGATGGCGGTGGTAGGTCGCAAGGCAGGGAGGATGCCGCGACAGTAATGGTGGTCGGGTGGCTTGGGCGACGAGGAGGAGCGGCGAGGAGGTGGAGAGGCAATGGCGGGTTGGGTTCTGTTTGGTTTCGGGAGAGAGAACGGGAAAGATGATGAGTGAGGAGAGAGAGAGAGCTGATTAATAAGGGGATTAGTTGAGATAATTAAGGGATTAATTAGTTATTAGATTAGTGGGATTTGATTAGGATTTAGTGAGGGAAATTGGTGGGGAATATGGAGAAAATAATGGGGATATTAGTTAGAGAGGATATTGGGGATTAGGAGATGGTTATTAGGCATTTGGAAAAATAGTGGGCTTGGGTTTTGGGATTAGATAGTTGGGCTTAACATTTAATAAAATAATAATAATATTGGGTTGGGTCTAGGCTTGGGTTTCTTTTACAAAAACAAAATAAAAATATTAATAAGCCTGGGCCAAAATTGAATTTAGGTTTGGATTTTGACCTATGGGCTTTACAATACCAACAACAACAACAACAACAACAACAACAACAATAATAATAATAATAATAATAATAATAATAATAATAAAAATCTGGTTATAAAATATAGAATGAATATGGAGTTTGGGCAAAATATATAATCATTCAAATAAGAAAATAATAAACTGATAGAATGGGATAAGATTTGTATTAAAGTATATAGTCATTTGAAAATAGTTACAAGTTCAATTACTGATTAGAAATGGACTTTATTAGGAGATCTAAAAATAAATTTAAAACAAAACAAGTTTAACAAAACAGAATTTTTTTTATAAATAATCAAAAACACAGAAAATACACAGTAAAATACGTAAAGTCGAAAACGGAGGTTACACGGGTAGTGCTTCGATATCTAAAGCTCCTTACAGGATGGTGCCTATAGAAGAATATGAAGTGAAGAAGAAGATCGAGGAGTTGTTGTGCAAGGGATTCATCTGACCAAGTGCTTGTCCCTGGGGTGAGCCGGTCTTGCTCGTAAAGAAGAATGATGGGTCAATGAGGATGTGCATTGACTATTGAGAACTGAACAAGGTGACGATTCAGAACAAATATCCGATTCCAAGGATTGATGATCTATTTGATTGACCACAGGGTGCAACTGTGTTCTCGAAGATTGATCTACGGTTGGGATACCATCAAATTTGAGTTAAAGAGGAAGATGTGCATAAGACAGCTTTCAAGATGCGGCATGGGCATTACAAGTTTCTGGTGATGCCGTTTGGAGTGACGAATGCGCCAGCGATATTTATGGATTTGATGAACACAGTTCTATGGCCGTTCATTGACTCTTTTGTCATGGTATATATCGACGATATCGTGGTGTACTCAAAGTCGGAGGAGGAACATGCTGAGCATTTAGCTGAAGTTCTGAAGAAGTTGCAGGAGAAGAAATTGTATGCAAAGTTGTGGAAGTGTGAGTTCTGGCAGTCTGAGGTGGCATTTCTGGGTCACATCCTTTGTAAGACAGGAGTGGTTACTGATCCTTAGAAGATTGAGGCGGTGCAGAGTTGGCCTAGACCGACCACTATGAAGGAGGTTCGGAATTTCTTGGGGTTGAATGGATACTGTCGGAATTTTATTCAAGGTTATGTGCAGATGGCAGTTCCATTGATAGGATTGACAAAGAAGAATGTGGAGTTCAAATGGACGGATAAGTTGAAGTCAGTTTCCAAGAATTGAAGGGGAAGTTGATGACAACACCTATTCTTGGAGAAGAACTATCCGACGAATGACTTGGAGCTTGTAGCTATTAATTTTGCCTTGAAGCAATAGAGGCACAATTTATATGGTGAGAAGGTCAATATTTACACAGATCACAAGAGTTTGAAGTACATCTATCGACAGAAGGATTTGAATCTACATCAGAAACGGTGGTTGGATGTTTTGGAGAACATTCAACCATAGATCAAGTATCACCCAGAAAAGCGAATATGGTGTAACATCCTAGAAATTTTGAATATATTTTTTTGGAGTTAATAAATTAGTTGTGACGAATTATTGGGATTTATTAAATATTTTTCTGAAATTTATTTTTTTGCACGTGCAAAACACATGCAAATATTTTTTTTTAAAAAGAAGTCAGAAAATTTATTTGGAAAAGTAATTCTAAATTTTCTGGATTTTTATTAATAATTTATGGCACATTTGCAAATATTTCAAAGTAAATGACTTTTTTGTAATATTGCCACTCAGAGGGAAATTTTTGAAAATTTGAATTCTGGGCTGCAGTGAGGCTCGGCCAGATTGGAGGAGTTAAGGGGGTTATATTTTTACTCTAATTGTTTTAACTAATTGATTTGGAAAGATCTATACATCTAAAAAACATATTTTCTTAGGGGACTTTTTTGCAAAATCTTCGTAAAAACCCTAGTAATCAGCCCCCGCCTGTAATTGCTGCTACTACAGCCACCCTCCACTGTGGTGTACAAAAAATTATCCTCTTTATTATTTCTTGAGTTTTGGAAGCTTGAATTTCTTAAATTTCGCATGGAGGAGGATGAGCTTTTCTTTTCTTCTTATTATTATCTTTCAATTGGTCTTCTTTGAGGTCGGTAATCTTCCAACTCTCTAGATGTGTTTTTTCTTTATCGTGAACAATATAGAAAATGCTAGGGTTTAGATTTTGTGAGATTACTAGTTTTGCCCGTTGACACGTGCCTACGGCACGTCTTCGGAACGATGCACCTTATTTGATCATATAAAATAGTTTTGGAGATCCAGAAAATTAATTGAAGTAGTAAACATATTATATGAGAAACTTTTGGGGTCCAGCAAAAAATATATTATATGATTTTTTTGATTTTTTTGAATTATTTTTAAAGTTTTTAATTTTTTTAATTTTTTTAGTTTTTAATTTTTTTAATTTTTTTAAATTTTTATTTTCTTAATTTTTTTGAATAGAAGAGGGAGGTAGAGAGGTAGAGAGAGAGAGAGAGAGGAAAAAAAAATTTAAATAAATATAGGAGTTGTTTTAGGTGGGGATTTGAATTTGAGTTTTGGGGGGAAACTTTTGGGGGGAAAAATATGTTTTGTGAGATTAGATCTTGGCCTTTAATTTTTGAAGGGAATGAATGAGAGCCACTTGATAGCTTTCTTTGTGTTTTATTATATAGATGATTATATTAGTAAGAACATGATGTTTTGTTTATGAGATGATTGTAGAGATGGATTGTTAGATAAAAATTGTCTATTAATATGATAAAAATCAAATCTTGATGACATGATACTCTTATTTTGATTCTCTCTAGTATGATGATTATTTTTTGCATGAAAGATCATGTTTTATTTGTGGGAATTGATTTTATGAACCCATGTATTATTTGAATGATTAGAGTTGTCATACGTTCTAAATATTTATATTGATATAAAATAGGTTGTTCTTAAATAATGGAGCTTCCATGCATGAAAGATTAATATTTTGTTTAAAGAAATAGATCTAATGAAAAATTTATGTGATTGTAGTTGTTCGATCTTGGTGGTTAATTCAAGAAGCATGTTTTGGACGATTAAAAGAGGAGATTTTTAGTGTTTATTTCTCTGTTTTCATACAAATAAAATATTGATGATAAACCATAAGATTGTGCATGCAATGTGAATATGGAATGAAATTTATATATATATACATTCAATACATTGGGGGCTAGGGTTGTAAGGTCAAAACCCTAGGTTAGGGTTTTGGTCTTGGGGGTCACCCAAGGCTGCTGTTTTTGGCATTCGGGTTTTGGGGTTGGCTCGATTTTTGAGGAGCTGTTGTAAGGGGGGTTGTATGCTAGGGTTTGAGGATATTAGTGTACACATATAGAAGTGCATTTGTATGTATTTAATCTAATAATTATGTGAGATTCGATTGAGTTTGGTTGAGTTTTGAAATTGTTAAATTTCAGATTTTTTGTTGAATCTAGTTCCATGTTTTTGATATATATTCAAACAATGTTTTGAAGGAAATAAATCTATGTTTTGGGAGATTAAATTCTCAGTTTTGAGGGGGACTATTCATTTCAGTTTCTAAAGATGAAAACCTGTAGTTCTAAAGGGGTATTTTTAATTCTAAAAGAGGCTAGTTTCATATTTTAATAAAAATGATGAGTTTCAGTTTATTGATAATTTGGAGATACTACGTTCGTGCGAATGGTTTATAAATTTGGCTACAAATTCTATCTTTATGGAGTAAATATAACCTCATTTTTTCAGAATTTATTGTTCACTTTTAAATGGACTGCTCATAAGGATAAGAAGGCATAAGTTTCAGATTTAAGAAGAAAAAAGTTTTTAGTTTTTAGCAAGTTTGAGTTGCTATTTCGAATGTATAAAAGTAAAATTTAGTGCAAGAAATTCTCAGTTTTGAGGGGAGTATATGTTTCAGTTTTAAAGAGGTGTAAATTTCAGATCTTGAAAATTACGAAATTTCAGATTTTGGGACATGATCCCACATGACTAAGAGACTTGTATCAGTTGAGATTGAATGAATTTCTAGTAGAATTAATTGAATTGTATGGATATATGTAAAGTGATATGTAAAAGTTGTTTTATAGAATTTTTGTAAGTTGGATATGTTTCCATATATGAACGAGTCTTTTATGGTAGTATCGGTTGATTAAAAGGAATGTGATTAATGATGAGTATTTTGCATAATTGAACCATTGGACTTTGATTTGAGATTTAGGTCTATGTTGTGGACCCTAGAAAGTTAGCTGAAGATTTTTGTGTTGTGAGCACTAGAAGTTGAGCAGGACCCAGAATTACCGGCAGTGAAATAATTGATTGTGAGACTTGGTTAGGAAGGGTAAGTGTTCCTAGTTTTGTGGGTTTAAGTCCGATAGGGTGGAGCTCGCATTAGGTGGCTCGGTTACTTATATGTATGCATAAGAACAGGCACTAGGCGATGACATGATAAAATGGGAGCAAACGTGAGTATGAGGGCCTCAAGATGATCTGCGATGTGAGATAGTCCCTGAAATTATCGAGGTGTGAGTGAAATAGTCTCCGGAATTACCTGCATTGTGGGACTTATCTCCAAAATTATCGGGATCGAGGCGATGCTCATGGGACGTCTATATGTGGTGAGGCTCCATTGCTTGCGGTGTGGAGTATTCTCGAAAATTCCCAGGTGTAAGTAAAATAGTCTCCGAAATTATCTGTTGATGGAGATTGACCTACGAAATTATCGGGGCATGGGCTAGGTACGCGCAGAATGTTTGAATCTCGTAGTAGTTATAGTAGTAGGTTGCATGACGAGGGACTGAGCCATATAAAGTGGAGGACGATAATGGCTTGCCCTCGGACCTATGTAGTATGGGATGTATAGAATCCGAACAAGTGTGCATTAGTGTGTATCATGGGCATTGTGTTTTCTTGGACATTGTTTTTTATGCATTTTATTGTCCTTGTTTTCTCGCCACACTTATTCATTTAGTTAGTTTCACTTGTTGATTTTTTTTGAACCATCTATTGTTGTTTTATTTTATGTTGTGTGATAAGTTTGTGATTGCGAGACTTTGGAAGGTTTCTATTACTATAGTATTGCGTCAGTTGCCTTCAACTGACGTGCCCCCTCAGTTTATTTTGTAGGATTTGCAAGTCAGTTGCCCAAGCAAAGTGGAAGCTTGGATTTCAGATGATTAAAGTTTAAGTGTTGGGTTAAGTTGTAATAAATGTATTTATTTTTCGATGTGCAATTGTAAGAAAGAACTGTTGTAATAAAAAGTTTTAATTTTTCCATGTATTTGATACTGTGTTTATAATTGCGATTGAAGTTGATTCTGAAAATTGTGCCACTTAATTTCAAATTTTATTTATTGAAAATTCGGGGCGCTGTAGTTGTTGGGGGGCTTTCCTTGATGAGTTCAGGGATCACTATTTTCCCTTGGACATTGAGGAGAAGAAGGCGATGGAGTTCTTGAACCTGCAACAGGGCAGTATGTCGGTGCACGAGTATGAGACTAAGTTCACGCAGTTGTCGAGGTATGCGCTGGAGCTGGTTGTTCTTGAGGGAAAGAAGGCAAGAAAATTCGAGCAGTGCTTGAGGCCTAATTTGAGGTCCCAGATGATACCGTTGGGGATCAGGAGGTTCGATAAACTTGTTCGGAGGGCAGCCATGACAGAGGAGGACATGAATCAGTTCCAGAAGAAGAGGAAAACCTGGAACAAAAATAAAAGGCCAGCAGCAACAAATCAAAGGGGGAAAGAAGTTCCCGGAGAAGAAAGGAAGATTCAGTGGGCCTGATCAGAAGGGGACTGCAGTTCAAGGGTGTGACTTTCTATAATTGTGGAAAGACGGGCCACTTTAGGACCTCATGTCCTAAGTTAGAAAATACGTGGAGTTGTTTCCAGTGCGGCAAGGAAGGACATATCAGGCCTGATTGCCCGCAAAAGAAGCAAGGTGGTGCGAGTGGCGACAAGCATCACAAGGAAAGGTGAGTATTTGCATTAACTGAGGAGGATGCTGGTAACTCAGAAGATGTAATACAGGGTATGCAAGAATTTTAATTTATTTATTGGATGTATCAAATAAGACTTTGTTTAAGAATAAAATTAAGTTTTGAGTATCATTCTTCATGTATCAGGATATGTTTTGATTAATGGAATAAAAGCAAAGGTTTTATTTGACACTGGTTCTTCGCATACATCTGTGTCGCCCAATTTTGCTATAGTGTTTAGGTGTGGAACCTAAGATTTTTCCAGGTAGAATCTTGTCAGTGGCAACGCCAGCAGGGGAGGAGTTGATTGCTGATCGATATTACGGGAATTGTGATATCAAGATCGGTGGGAGGCCTTTCGGAATTGATCTCTTCGAACTGCAGGTTTTGGGTGTAGATGTGATTGTGGACATTGATTGGATGGAAATTTATGATGCTATAATTGAATGCAAGAGTACAGAAATTACAGTGAAGGCATCAGGAGGACCCGCAGTAACTTTTCAAGGGAAGAAGGGAGACTCGAAGGTGATTGCAGCCATATCTATAGCGCCCCGAATTTCCAATATAATATCTCAGAAATACGTGGCACAATTTCCAGCATCAACCTCAATTGTAATAGTAAATATAGCCAAAACACAGAATTTTTTTTTCAAATTTTATTACATTAATACTTTACAAAGCACAGCGGAAAACAAACACATTGAATTACAAATTATTTATTTTACAACACATTCTTTTACAATTTACATAAGCCATAACACCATTCTATCTCATGCATCCAAATCTCAAGCTATAGGTACCTACCTGTAAAACATGAGGCTAGAGATAACCCTAACCCCTTACAGGGGTCAACCATAACGGTGTGAGTGACATAAAAATAAATGCAACATAAATAAAACATAAGGCATAGAGTCACAAATAGCATGTATCAACAGCAAGAATAAATGAAAAAATAAATAACAATATATAAAACATGAAAACATCAAGTGAAACTAGACTAAGTGTCATTTGTAGGAAAACAGGAAACAACATGCATAAAACCTAGTCAAGAAAACACCAATACTATATGCTGACTCTCTAATACATACTTGTCGGATTCTATGCATCCCACTCTACATAGGTCCGGTGCAAGCCCTTATCGTTCTCCACTTGATAGGTTTAAATCCCCCGCTATGCAACTAATCCTACTACGATGACTACTACGAGATTTAGACATTCTGCAAGTATCGGTTCTCATCCTTGGAATACTGGAGGCCAATCCCACTCTGTAGATCATTCTGTGGCCCTTACGTCCATCGTCCTGAAACCCTCATTGTACAAACATCCCATGAACGTCGCTCTCGTCCTTAGAAAACTGGAGATCAATCCCACTCCGCAGATCACTCTGTGTCCCTTACGTCCATCGTCCTGAATTACTGGGGAATATCTCACTCCTTGGATCATCCTAGAGTCCATAACTCACGTTTGCTCTCATTTCATCATATCACCATCTAGTGCTTTGTCCTTATCATGTTAAGTTATTTAATTATTTAATAGATTTCGAATCTCTTAGAGTTGGTGTACCCTACCGGGCTTAACTCAACTGAAAAACAACCCAAAATCTCAACTGCCGGTAGCTAAGGCTCCACTCAATCTCTAAAGACTCATATCTCAACCATCAATACCGAAACTTTCAATAAAACTCATAAATCCATCATCAAAACGTTTATACAAAGAAAACTTCTTAAATCAACAAAAGTCCAAATTTATATAATGTACTCATAAAATTCCAGCATTCAAATAAAATATTAAATCCATTAAATAATAGATTTTAAAATCATATTTTTAAGTTGTAGGATATCACAAAACATCAATTACTTTAAAGAAAAAATATATATTTTACTATATGAGGTTATAGAAATACAAGCTAGAAGTCTATTATAAACAAAATACAACTCTTTGTAAAATACTGTAATCTGTAGCAAAACATTATCTAAAACAGTAGACTAATAATCCATAATATCGAAGAAATAATAGTTTAAAGAAAACATTAGAAAACACAAGAAATCCATCAGCCGGAGCAATGACAGTCGACTGTCGCAAAAGGCCAGTCGAATGTCCTACGAAAATCCGAAAACTCAAGAAAACCCATCAGCCAGGACAGTGACAATCGATTGTCGAAAATGGCCAGTCGACTGTCTTGTGAAAAATCGAAAAGTCAAGAAAATCCATCAGCTAGGACAGTGACATTCGATTGTCGAAAATGGCCAGTCGATTGTTCTGTGAAAATTCGAAAACTCAAGAACCGATAGTCGACTGTCGGCTTCAGTTCAAAGACAAAACAGTCTACTGTTATTGCTAAGAAAATCCAAAATTCAATAACTGACAGTAGACAGTCGACTTCAGTTCGGTCGACTGTCAATCACATTAGGTTGCAGTTTTGAAATCCTGTGCATGTTTTAAACTGATATGTCAATAAATCTTTGTAAAACCAAAATTAAACTTTCTGAGATGATCAAATATAAGTTGTATGACATATAGGAATTTATAAAACACATCAAAACATATCAAGATCTCATAAGAGTAAATCTTTCACAAAATTCTTCAAAAATCAGTAAAAGTGTATCTGTGTATATAGATCAGTTAAAGCTTTGAAATCTCATCAATTAAAAGTAGTATAACGTCCAAATCAAATTCAGAATCAAAACAAATCATTCTAAATCGAAAACTTCATAAAAATTCACAAAACTCAAATTTGGCTGAAAGCATCAGCCCCGAAATTCAACCCTCTTTCTAATGCTTCTAAACTTGATCTTTTAATCCAATAACTACTTCTACAACTTGTGATACATACACCCCCAACTGATTACACTAGCAACAAATGAACACATGCACTTACAACATGTAATTAATCAGGTTTTATTCATCGAAATATCAATAACAAAACAACTTATGCATACACACAGTAAAGTTCATCTTAAATCAATTTTGTTCACCTTCATGCAATAATATCATACAAGACAATTTGTGTGTTCAAACCAGCAACAATATGATTGAAAACATCCTAATCATGATTTCTATTAGGTTCTTTAACAATCTCAAGTCATCAAATTAGGGTTTTTATCATCAATAGTATAGTTTCATGAAAATATTCGCTTTTTAGTTCATCTACTCATCAATTTTCATTATATATTCATACTATCATCTAACATATTTTCTAATGGACAAATCATCACATACAACATGCTTAGAACAAGAAGAAAACAAACATATGTCACTCACCTTATTGAAGAATCAGCCGAAGATAATAAAGAAATAAGAAAAATCCCTTCTTTCGCAAAAAAAACAAGATCCTCGCTTCTTTATCAAAACTTACAAAAAGACCCTTCTAAGTGGCAATTTTGCAAAAAGACCATTCTTTATCAAAACTTACAAAATAAAGGAATTTTTTTAAAAAAGAAAGTAAACTCATTATCTCTGAGTTGACTAAGCATCATGCCAAGCCCAAAAATCAAAAAATCTGAAGTTTTCACTCAAAGTGGTAATTTTGCACAAAAGTTCCTCTTTTTGTAATATTTGCAAGTAGGTCCAATAATTATAAAAAAAATCCAATAAATTTACAAATAATATCTAATAATAAAAATTGTGTTTCCCCAAAATAATTTTTGATTTTGGACTTTCCAAGAAAATATTTCAACGTGTAAAAAGGTAAATTTTCAGAAATATATTTATTGAATCACCAAAAATCATTTTAATTCATTTATTAATATTAAAAGAATTATTTAGAAACCTGGGTTATTACATCACTCCCTCCTTAGAATAGTTCTGTCCTCAGAACTACTACTAATAGGGTCCAAACAAAATAAGTAAAAGGAATTGAAATCTCATAAATGGGAAATAGTTTAAGAAATACCATTGCACAAGCCAATGTAATCTAATAAAAGAAATACAACTCAACTCAGAGAGTACAATCATAGAAAAGAATACAATCATACAAAAAGATCAGGAAAATTCTTCTGCATGCGATCCTCCGGCTCCCAAGTAGCCTCCTCGCACTGTTGGTTCCTTCACAACACCTTGACCATAGGTATCACCTTGCTCCTCAAAACCTTCTCCCTATGATCAACAATCTCTACAGGCTGCTTCTTGTAACTCAAATGCACATGTAGACCTTCACGCACTTCTACCAACTGATGACTCTGATCTGGCACATACTTCCTCAACAACGACACATGGAACACATCATGCACCTGTGCCAACTCCTCCGAAAGTTCCAACCTATATGCCATTTTACCAACCCGCCCCAAAAATCCTGTATGGCCCAATATACCTTGGCACCAACTTGCCTCCCTTACCAAACCTGGTCACTCCTTTGGTCAGAGATACCTTGAGAAAGACTGCATCCCCAACCTAAAACTCCAAGTCCCTTCTTCGAGTGTTTGCATAACTCTTCTGCAGACTCTAAGCCTTGAACAACCTTTTGTGAATCAACTCAATCTTCTCTGATGTTTGCTGCACAATCTCGGGCCCAAACATCTGCCTCTCGCCAACTTTAAACCAACAAACAAGCATCCTGCACTTCCTCCCAGACAGAGCTTCGTATGGAGCCATCCCGATACTCGCATAGTAACTGTTGTTATAAGCAAACTCAACCAATGCCAAGTACCTCTCCAAGTTACCACCGAAATCCATAACACAAGCCCACAGCATATCTTCCAATACCTGATTCACCATATCAGTCTGACCATTAGTCTGCGGATGAAAAGCAGTACTGAAATTGGTTCTTGTACCCAAAGCTGCTTGCAGACTCTTTCAAAACCTCGAAGTGAACCTCGCATCCCTATTGGACACAATTGACACAGGAACTCCATGAACCCTTACAATCTCATCAATGTACAGCTCTGCCAATTTATCCAAAGACCAAGTAATCTTCATAGACAGAAAGTGAGCTGAGTTGGTCAAACGGTCAATAATAACCCAAATCGAGTCATTGCCCTTCGCACTCCTTGGCAAACCAGTAATGAAATCAATGCTATTCTCCAAGTTCCATTCTGGAATGGGAAAAGGCTACAACAAATGTCCAGGTCTCTGACTTTTTGCTTTGATCTACTGATAAGTCAGACACCTCGCCTCAAAATCTGCCACATCCTTCTTCATACCAGACCACCAAAAGTGCTGTTTGATGTCCTTGTACATCTTTGTGTCTCCAAGATGTACTAACAACAAAGTGTTGTGTGCCTCCTGCAAGATACTCTCCCTCAGATCTGCATTCTCCAGAACACACAACCTCTCACCCATCCAAATAACTCTATCTTGGACATGGAACTCTGACAACTTGCCTTCGGAAACTTGCTGCAACATCTTCTGAATCTTTGCATCTAATTTCTGACCCTCCACAATCTGCTCTCTCAAAGAAGGCTGCAGCCTCAACTGAGCCAAAGACGCTCCCAAACCTTGCAATACCACCTTAGTACCTGCCTGATCAATCTTTGTTGCCAACTCACTCTGAGTAGTGATCAAGCTCGCCAAACTGTTCTTCCGACTAAGCCCATCAACTACCACATTCGCCTTTTCCAGATGATACTTGATCTCATGACGAATGTCTTCGAACACTTCCAACCACCTCCTCTGCCGAAGATTTAGATCCTTCTGCTGATAAATGTACTTCAAGCTCTTGAGGCCGGTATACATGTTGACCTTCTCACTTGTAACATCCCGAATCCCAAATCACTGAGTTCGAGATGTTCTACAGGATCTTTTCACTTTCTTTGAGTACAATTTTACAAGGAAATTCAAACTTTTCTTTTTACATCAGAGTTTACATCATATTACATTTACATTTGCACAGCGGAAGCAAAATATACAACAGTTACATGAATATACAACACCATGATAAAATCTTTATGCATCCATTCCTCTTTACATGTAATTTATCCTGCATACAAAACTGTGGGTACGTCAGTTTATTCAACCGACGATAGTTATACATGACCATCCTCTCTATGCCAGAAACAGTATAACGAATCTCGTTTCTTAACAAATCACAAACTTGTTCATAATAAAAATATAAATCAAATGGGAACTTTTTATGATGTCGTGTCGTGATTGTGCACTTGATCCTTAATGCAATTATTTAATTTACATGACACTAATGCGCACTTGTTCGGATTCTATGCATCCCATACTACATAGGTCCGAGGGCAAGCCTCTTAATCGTTCTTCATTTTTATAGGGTTCAATCCCTCGCCATGATTTACTCTACTTCTGTAATTACGGTGAGTATCTTAAATGGTCTATGAGTACAAGCTCGTGCACTGGACCCTGGAGGGGAACCCCACGCCATGTCTTGACTCATCAAGCATGCATTCTGTGGCAATTCAAGCCTCCTCCCTGAACACGATCCTCTTACAGTCACCAAACATCCCACAAGTGTGAGTAGAGTCCGATCATTCTGAGTTGTGCCCGCGCCATGTCTTGACTCATCAAGCATGCATTCTGCGGCTCACACACCCGCACCGTAAACTCTAGTTCTCATACTCATGTTTTTCTCTCACTTTCATCACCTCCTTACTATGTACTAAAGTTATTAGAATCATGAATCAAAATCAAAGCTCTAGAGTTAGTCTCTCCACCAAACCGGACTTATCATTTCATTTACACATGACCAACCTTGGTCTTCTTTCAATATCATTTCATTTCACTGCCGAGGGAGACTTAGCTACTCTTTCATTTCAATTTCAAGTTCACAATTTCCAATTGAGCACTTTCAGCTCATAATTCATCTTAGAGTCTCACATACTTTTTCATCATGATCTTAGCCTTTCATATTCATTTAATTCTCAATTCATATCTATGATTCTTTTCACATAATTTCATACAGTCATAAGAATTCATTGACTTCAATCATAAAGTTCACAACTTCCAGCAGCAATAAATAAAACGAAATCTCATACATATCAAAGTCCACTCTGTACAGTCGACTTGGAAGAATACCAGTCGAATCATACAGTCAAATATAGGTTCATCATAATTACTCGGGAGAGTCGACTGCTGTACACGACCAGTCGGCTGTCCCGCAACTTTTCATGTTCACAGTATCATCCACGTGACAGTCGACTGTTCATCTACCAGTCGTCTGTTCTGGGATTTTTAATAGTACAATTCTAAGTTCAGCTCAGTCGACTGGCTACACACACTAAGTCGACTGATCAGTTCCAGAATTCAACAAAGGAATTATCTTTTCCACCGTTCTCACATGCATTTTCATCACATCATACATACATTCATATTTCATAAACACCACACTTCTTACTTGTTCAGAAACATCGTAGCATGGAATTTCAAGTTACTAATATGCTCTTTTCTTTAAAGAAATATTTTAAACAGGCATTGACACTCTTCATAACTTTCTTACGAAGATGAAGATATAATTCTCAAATCATTACACTAGATCAACATGATGGAATATCTCATTACATGGAATTTCCAAATAATCATAATTAAATCGAAGCACCAGTCGGCTGAACACGGTGTCAGTCGACTGCTCCGACAGTTCTTAATTTTGTTAATCATCGCTAGTTCTTTTCATCCATTTACCTTCCCTCCATCATATGTGTCATAGGGAAATACAAACTTAGTAATCACACTGTTATGTCTATTTGCATACATGTTTATCACCACATCACAAAATATAATTGTCTCGTACCAGTCGGCTGATTCATGCGACAGTCGACTGTACCGACACTTTCGTTTTTACTATCAACAGCATGTTCAGGCAATTTCTAATACATTCCATTCACTTTCATAACATGGTAGCAATCATACTAATCATGGTATAATTCCTACATTAGAAGTCCTGAGAAACACCCACCTTATTTGAAGAAATAATCGAATCCAGCAAAGTTCCTCAATATAGTGCCGCACTCCTTGCTCCTTGCTCCTTGTTCCACACCGGCACCTTCAGAATGCTACTCGGTCTCCCACAGAAAAGCACACACACAACTCTCACAAATACTTCTCTTACAATAATAATTTTAGTGTAAAAGAAATAGAGAATGGGAGGGGGTATTTATACACAAATTAGAGTGAGATGGAGGGTTAGGATGCACTAGGGAGTTGGAAGATCAAGGGCTAGAATTCACTAGGAAGTTGCAAAACTACCCACACCTCCAAAGTAACCGCCCATGGTCCTATCCCATTACTTACTCCAACCGGCCAACAAAGAGTGTGCTCCACACGTGTATGCAACATGCACGTGTGTGCACCAATCACCCTATGAAACTTGTACATAAAAATAATAAGTCGTTTTAAAAGAGATATTACACATACAAGTTGTAGAAAATAATAAAAGGGTTTAAATCCATGGGCTTAAATTTAGTTGGGCCAAAAATAAATATTTTTAAAAGAAAGATAAGTAAATTATCATTTGGGCTTTAGGGAAAATCCTTATAGAATACAATATGCTTATTCATCATGTTGAAAATAATAGCCAAAATATTACACGTGCATACCACGTGCAATAAAATAAATAATCTTTATATATTAGGAAAAATCGGGGTATTACATCACTATATACATAATGCTTCCACTGCTTCACGGCAAAGATAATAGCTACTAACTCCAGATCATGCGTCAGATAATTCCTCTCATGCGGACGCAACTGCCTCGAACCATAGGCAATAACCTTGTCTTCCTGCATCAAGACACACCCCAAGCATCTGAGAGATGCATCACTGAAGATATCATAATCCTTTCCAGCTTGTAGCAAAGCTTAGATAGGCACAGTCGTCAACCTCTCCTTTAGCTCAAGGAAACTCGCCTCACACTTATCAGTCCATGTGAATGTCACATTCTTCCGAGTTAACACTATCAAAGGAACTGCAATCTGTGCATAACCCTGAATGAATCTCCTGTAATACCCAGCCTAACCCAAGAAACTCCTGACTTCCTTCACTACTTCAACCTTCTGAGGATCAGTGGCCACTCCCTCCTTAGAAAGGATATGACCAAGAAAAGCTACCTTAATCTTCCAAAACACACACTTCGACAGCTTGGCATACAATTTATGCTCCTGCAACTTCTGTAACACCTCTGTCAAGTGCATGGAATGCTTTTCCTCCGACTTCGAATACACCAAAATATCATCAATGAAAACAACTACGAAGGAATCAATAAATGGCCACAAGATCCGATTCATCATATCCATGAATACTACCGGTGCATTCGTCACTCCGAATGGCATTACCAAAAACTCATAGAGTCCATGATGAGTCCTGAAAGCTGTTTTACTCACATCTTCCTCCTTAACTCGAACCTGATGATACACTGATCTCACATCAATCTTCGAAAACGCAACTGCTCCCTGAAGCCTATCGAACAGATCATCAATCCATGGAAGCAGATACTTATTCTGAATAGTCACCATATTCAACTCCCGATAGTCAATGCACATTCTCATTGACCCATCCTTCTTCTTGACCAACAACACTGGTGCACCCCACAGTGAAGAACTCTGCCTGATGAAACCCTTACTCAGTAATTCCTCATTCTGCTTTTTAACTTCATGCTGCTCTACAGGTGCCATCCTGTACGGAGCATTAGAAATCAGAGCACTCCACGGCTGAACATTAATACAAAACTCTACATCTTGCTGCGGCGGCAATCTTGAAAAATCTTCCAAGAACACCGTAGGAAAATCCCTAACAATTGGAATGCCTCTGACTTCATCTGGAACCATCAACTTAGACACCACTGTAGCCACTTTCGGGTCTTTCATCTTCCCCTGAAAAGTCACTGTGGGACCACCTGGTGCCTTCACCAACACCTCCTTCTTCTTGCATGTGGCATCATATATTGCCATCCAATCAATGCCTACAATCACATGCACACTGAGAACTTGCAGCTCAATAAGATCAATGCCAAATAATCTCCTACCAATCTTAGTATCACAGCCCTCGTAATATCAATCAGCAACCAATTCTTCTCCTGACGGTGTTGCCACTGAAAAGACTGTCGGGAAACAACTTAGGTTCCACACCTAAGACTTTTGCAAAATTGGGCGACACAAATGTATGCGAAGCACCAATATCAAATAAAACTTCTGCTTTTATTCCATTAACCAAAACAAATCATGTTAAATGAAGAATGATACTAAAATCTCCAACTTATTCTCAAACAAAGTTTTACTTATTACATTTAATAAATAATAATTCAAAATTCTTGCATACCTTGGATCACATCCTTCGAGTTACCCACATCCTCCTCAGTCAATGCGAACACTCGCCCTTGCCTCTAAAATTTGCCTCCACCTGCACCACCCTTCTTCAACTGTGGACAAAAAAGCTTAGTATGCCCCACTTGCCTACACTGAAAACAAGCCTGCTTCGCCAATTTAAGACATGTTGACTTGAAGTGACCTGCCTCCTTACAGTAGTAACAAGCCACCTCCTGAGTTGCAGGTGCCCTCTGCTCTGGCCTACTGAAATTGCCCTGCTTCACTGGAAACTTCTTGCCACTCTGACTAGCTACTGGCCTTTTGCTCCTGTTCCAGATCTCTTGCTTCTTCTCAAACTGCTCCATATCCTCTTCTGTCAAAGCTGCTCTCCTGACCAGCCTATCAAACCTCCTTATGCCTAACGAAATCATTCTCGACCTCAAATTTGGCCTCAAGCCCTACTCGAATTTCTTGGCCTTCTTCCCTTTATCAACAATCAGATCCGGTGCATACCTTGACAGCTGAGCAAACTTAGTCTCATATTCACGCACTGTCATATTGCCTTGCTGAAGATTCAAGAATACCGTTACCTTCTTCTCTTGAATATCCAGAGGAAAGAAATGATCCCTGAATTCATCCATAAAAGCTTCCCAAGTCACTTTCTGGTCTCCAAAAGTCCTATTCATTGACTGCCACCAGACGCCAGCATCCTTCTTTAACTGCATAGTAGCCAATTTCACCTTATTGACTGCTAGGGTTTCTAAGACTTCGAAGACCATCTCCATCTATCCAATCTAATCATCAGCCTCATTTGGATCAGACTGCCCCTCAAACACTAACGGCTTTATCCGCTTGAAGGACTCAACCTGCTTGATCAGATTAGCATTGACAAACACTGATATAATCCCCTGATTCTAATTCTGAATCTGTGCTATATTAGTTACCATGAATGAATTCAAGGTATGATACACCCTAGCAATCTCAGTCTCAAAGATCAAGTCCGGTCCCATGGGAACTTCCAGCCCCATCACCATTACCATTCCTGGTACTCGGTCCTGCAATTACTGAATACTGCAAAATGAGGGTAAAATTAGAGCATCACAACAAAATTCACATTCACATCAATCCCTCATGGTAAAACCTCAACCACACCCAAAACCAAAACATCATGTTCAAACTCTATGATACTCACACTCTAATGTCCACACCTAGATACTCACGCTCTAATGTCCACACCTTGGATTATTTTTATACCATGTTTAATTTTACTATTGAAGCATGCTCTGATACCAACCTCTGTAGTGCCCCAAATTTTCAAAATAATAACTCACAAAATGCGTGGCATATTTTCCAGCATCAACCTCAATTGTAATAGTAAACATAGCCAAAACACAGGAAAAAAATTTCAACTTTTATTACATTAATTCTTTACAAAACAGAGCAGAAAACAAACACATTGCATTACAAATTCTTTCTTTTACAACACATTATTTTACAATTTACATAAGCCATAACACCATTCTATCTCATGCATCCAAATTCCAAGCTATAGGTACCTACCTATAAAATATGAGGTTAGAGATAATCCTAACCCCCAAAACTATAGGGGTCAGCCATAACGGTGTGAGTGACATAAAAATAAATGCAACATAAATAAAACATAAGGCATAAAGTCACAAAAAACATGTATCCACTGCAAGAATAAATGAAATAAGAAATAACAATAAATAAAACATGAAAACATCAAGGGAAACTAGACTAAGTGTCAAGTGTCGGAAAACAGGAAACAACATGCATAAAACCAAGTCAAGAAAATACCAATGCTACATGCTGACTCTCTAATGCATACTTGTCGGGTTCTATGCATCTCACTCTACATAGGTCTGGTGCAAGCCCTTATCGTTCTCCACTTGATAGGGTTAAATCTCCCGCTATGCAACTAATCCTACTATGATATTTAAACATTCTACAAGTATTGGTTCACGTCTTTGGAATATTAGAGGCCAATCCCACTCCACAGATCATTCTGTGGCCCTTACGTCTATCATCCCGAAAAATAGGGATTGCCTCACTCCGCTGGTCATCCTGGAACCCTCATTGCACAAACATCCCATGAGCATCGCTCTCATCCTCGGAATACTAGAGATCAATCCCACTCCGCAGATCACTCTGTGGCCCTTACGTCCATCGTCCTGAAATACTGGGGAATATCTCCCTCCTTGGATCATCCTGGAGTCCATAACTTATGTTTGCTCTCATTTCATCATATCACCATCTAATGCCTGTCCTTATCATGTTAATAGATTTCGAATCTCTTAGAGTTGGTGTACCCTATCGGGCTTAACTCAACTGAACAACAATCCAAAATCTCAACCGCCGGTAGCTAAGGCACCACTCAATCTCTAAAGACTCGTATCTCAACCATCAATACCAAAACTTTCAATAAAACTCATAAATCCATCATCAAAATGTTTAAATAAAGAAAAATTCTTAAATCAACAAAAATCCAAATTTATATAATGTACTTATAAAATTTCAGAATTCAAATAAAATATTAAATCCAAATAACAGAAAAATCATATTTTTTAAGTCGTAGGATATAACAAAACATCAATTACTTTAAAGAAAATATATATATATTTTACTATATGAGGTTATAGAAGTACAAGTTAGAAGTCTATTACAAACAAAATACAACTCTTTGTAAAATACTGTAATCTGTAGCAAAACATCATCTAAAACAATAGACTAATAATCCATAATATCGAAAAAATAACCATTTAAAGAAAACATGAGAAAACTCAAGAAATTCATCAGCCAGGGCAATGACAGTCGACTGTCGCAAATGGCCAGTTGACTGTCTTGCGAATATCCGAAAACTCAAAAAAATCCATTAGCCAGGACAGTGACAGTCGATTGTCGAAAATGGCCAGTCGACTATCTTGCAAAAATTTGAAAACTCAAGAAAATCCATCAGCCAGGACAGTGACATTTGACTGTCGAAAATGGCCAGTCGATTGTCCTGTAAAAATTCGAAAACTCAAGAACCGACAGTCGACTGTCGGCTTCAATTCAAAGAAAAAACAGTCGACTGTAATTGCAAACAAAATCCAAAATTCAATAACTGACAGTAGACTGTCGACTTCAGTTCGGTCGATTGTCAATAATATCAGGTCGGAGTTTTGAAAACTTGTGCTTGTTTTAAACTGATACGTTGATAAATCTTTGTAAAACCAAAATTAAACTTCTTGAGATGATTAAATATAACTTTTATGACATATAGGAGTTTATAAAACACATCAAAACATATCAAGATCTCAAAAGAGTAAATCTTTCACAAAATTCTTCAAAAATCAGTAAAAGTGTATATGTGTGTATATAGATCAGTTAAAGCTTTGAAATCTCATCAATTAAAAGTAGTATAACGTTCAAATCAAATTCAGAACCAAAACAAATCAATCTAAATTGAAAACTTCATAAAAAGTCACAAAACTCAAATTTGGCTGATAGCATCAGCCCCGAAATTCAACCCACTTTTTAATGATTCAAAACTTGATCTTTTAATCCAATAACTACTTCTACAACTTGTGATACTTAAACCCAAACTGATTACACTAGTTACTCATGAACATATGCACTCACAATATGCAATTAATCAGGTTTTATTCATCGAAATATCAATAACAAAACAACTTATGCATACACACAGTAAAGTTCATCTTAAATCAATTTTGTTCACCTTCATGCAATAATATCATTCAACTCAACATATGTGTTCAAATCAGCAACAATATGATTGAAAACATCCTACTCATGATTTCTATTAGGTTCTTTAACAATCTCACGTCATCAAATTAGGGTTTTTATCATCAATAGTATAGTTTCATGAAAAGATTCGCTTTTTAGTTCATTTACTCATCAATTTTCATTATATCTTCATACCATCATCTAACATGTTTTCTAATGGACAAATCATTACATACAACATGCTTAGAACAAGAAGAAAACAAACATATGTTACTCACCTTATTGAAGAGTCAGCCAAAGATAATAAAGAAATAAAAAAAATCCCTCCTTTCGCAAGAAAACCAAGATCCTCGCTTCATACTCCAAGAAAATAATAATAAGAAATCTGTTTGTGTTGTGCAGCAAAGAGACGGTTGCACCCCACCCTTTATAGGCCGGAATTTTGGGTTTTGAATAGATTTGCAAAATATCACCTTTAAATATACCTTTACATATATTGATCCGTATACATCGAAATTAAATAAAGCCATCTTAATTGAGATTTAAAAGCAAAAATAATCCCTCTATTTTCAGTCGGCAGTGTTTTGAAAACCCAGAAAAACGAAATTGCACTTTTGCCCCTCTAAGTGGCAATTTTGTAAAAAGTCTCTTCTTTATCAAAACTTACAAAATAAACCAAATTTATTAAAACAAAAAGTAAACTCTTTACCTCTGAGTTAACTAAGCATCACTCCGAGTGGTAATTTTGCACAAAAATTCCTCTTTTTGTAATATTTGCAAATAGGTCCAATAATTATCAGAAAAAATTCAGAAAATTCACATATAATATCTAATAATAAATCATGGGTTTTCCCAAAATAATTTTTAAATTTGGACTTCCCAAGAAAAATATTTGCATGTGTTTTGCACGTGTAAAAGGTAAATTTTCAGAAAAATATTTATTAAATCACCAAAAATCATTTTAATTCATTTATTAATCTTAAAAGCATTATTTAAAAATCTGGGGTATTACAATATCGAAGTTGATGATTCCAAATGAGTTCAGGGGGTTCCAGTTGTCAGAGATTTACCTACTGTGTTCTTGGAAGATCTGCCGGGGTAACCACCGCAGCGAGATATTGAGTTCTGCATCAATGTTCAGCCAGGAAGTGCTCCAATATCTAAGGCACCATACAGGATGGTACCTATAGAGCAAGATGAGGTAAAGAAACAGATTGAGAAATTGCTAAGTAAGGCATTCATCAGGCCGAGTACTTTGCCATGGGGTGCGCCGGTGTTGCTAGTAAAGAAGAAGGATGGGTCAATGAGGATGTGCACTGACTACCGAAAAGTGAACAAGGTGACCATTCAGAAAAAGTACGCTCTTCCGCAGACTGGTGATCTGTTTGATAGGCTTCAGGGGGTGGAAGTATTTTTGAAGATTGATCTGCGGCCAGGTTATCATTAGGTCTAAGTTAAGGAGGAAAATGTGAGGAAGACAGCTTCAGAACTCGGCACGAACTTTATGAGTTTTTGCTGATGCCATTCAGGGTGTCGAATGCGCCGGCAGTGTTTATTGATATGATGAATCGAATTTTGTGGTCGTTCATCAATTCTTTCATGGTGGTGTTCATTGATGATATACTGGTTTATTTGAAGTCAGAGAAAGAGCATGCTGTGCACTTAGCAGAAGTGTTGAAGAAGTTGCAGGAACAAGATTTATATGCCAAGCTATCGAAGTGTGAATTTTAGAAGTCAGAGGTGGCATTCCTTGGTCATATCCTTTCTAAAGGAGGGAGTGGCCACTAATCCTAAAAAAATTGAAGTAGTGAAGATTTGGTCTAGACTGACGACTGTGAAGGAGTTCAGAAGTTTTTTAGGATTGGTAGGGTATTACAGGCGGATCATTCAAGGCTATGCACAGATTGCGGTACCATTGACAAAATTGACCAAAAAGAATGCGAGGCGTGTTTTCTTGAACTGCTAAATGTGAGGCGAGTTTTCTGGAGTTGAAGGAGAGGTTGATGACTGTAGCTTTTCTTGCTTTGCCGTAAGCTGGAAAGGATTATGATATGTACAGTGATGCGTCGCTCAGAGATTTGGGTTACGTCTTAGGGAAAGGTTATTGCTTATGGATCGAGGCAGTTACGTCCTCATGAGAAGAACTATCTGACGGACGATCTAGAGATTGCAGCTATTATCTTTGCCTTAAAGCAGTGGAGGCACTATGTATTTGGAGAGAAGATCAATTTGTTTACTGATCATAAGAGCTTGAAGTACATTTATCAACAAAGGGATCTGAATCTTCGATAGAGAAGGTGGTTGGAGGTTTTGGAGGACATTCGTCTGGAGATCATGTACCATCCAGGCTAGGAGAATGTGGTGGCTGATGGGCTCAGCCGGAAGAGTAGTCTATCAAGTTTCATCACGGCACAGAAGGAGTTAGCAGCAGAGTTTGATCAGGCAGGTATCGAAGAGGTACTACAAGGATTGGGAGCGTCATTGGCACAATTGAGGTTTCAGCCTTCATTGAGGGAACAGATTATAGAGGGCCAAAAATCATATGCAGAGATTCAGAGAATGTTACAGCAGATTTCCGATACCAAACTATCAGAATATCATGTCGAAGATGGAGTTCTATGGATGGGTGAAAGATTGTGTCTGCCGGAGAGTGCAGATTTGAAGGAGAGCATCTTACATGAAGCACACAGTACCTTATTATCGGTACATCCTGGAAGTAGAAAAATTTATATGGACATTTAGCAGCACTTTTGGTGGCCATGAATGAAGAGGCAGGTTGCAGAGTTTGTAGCGAGAAGTTTGGCTTGCCAGCAAGTCAAAGCAGAGAACCAGAAGCCTGGAGGTTTGTTGCAGTCTTTGCCTATACCAGAGTGTAAGTGGGAGAACATTAGTATGGATTTTATCACTGGTTTGCCAAGTATTCCGAAGGGCAATGACTCGATTTGGTTCATTGTGCATCGTTTGACAAAGTCGGCTCATTTCTTATCTATGCAGATTACATAGCCTTTGGCGAAGCTAGCAGAGCTTTACATCGAAGAGATTGTGAGACTTCATGTAGTTCCCATGTCTATTGTTTTCCGACAGGGATGCGAGGTTCACATCGAGATTTGGGAGGAGTTTGCAAACAGCTTTGGGTACCAGAACCGACTTTAGTACTGCTTTTCATCCACAGACCGACGGTCAAACTGAGAGGGTGAATCGAGTATTGGAGGATATGCTGAGGTCTTGCGTCATGAATTTTGGTGGCAGTTGGGAGAGGTTTCTGGCATTGGTTGAGTTCGCTTACAACAATAGTTACCATGCAAGCATCAGTATGACACCTTATGAAGCTTTGTACAGGAAGAATTGCAGAACACCTATCTGTTGGTACGAGGTTGGGGAGAGGTAGATGTTTGGGCCAGAAATTATGCAGCAGACATTAGAGAGGATCGAGCTGATTCGAAAGAGATTGGTCGAAGCCCAGGGCGGGCAGAAGAGTTATGCAGATACTCGGCGTAGGGACTTGGAGTTCGAAGTTGGGGATGCAGTGTTCCTCAAAGTATCTCAGACAAAGGGAGTAATTAGATTTGGGAAAGGAGGCAAGTTGGTGCCGAGGTACATTGTGCCATTCATAATTTTGAGTCGAATCGGTAAGACGGCGTACATGTTGGAATTACCAGAAGAGTTGGCTCAAGTGCATGATTTATTCCATGTATCAATGTTGAGGAGTATGTGTCAGATCAGAGTGCGTAATTGACGGAAGTGCCCGATGGATTGTAGCTGAACTTGAGCTATAAGGAGCAGCCTGTGGAGATTGTTGATCAGCGGGAGAAGGTGTGGCGGAGTAAAGTCATACCTATGGTCAAGATATTGTGGAGGAATCAGTTGTTCGAGGAGGTCACTTGGGAGCCGGAGGACTGCATGAAGAATGTTTTTCCAGAACTCTTTGTGTAATTTTATTCTTGTGCTTGAAGTCATTTCTTTTCCCTATTAGCGGTAGTTCTAAGGACAAAACTATTCTAAGGATGGAGTAAGGTAACATCCTAGAAATTCTAAATTTTTTTTTTGGAATTAATAAATAAAATTTGATGAATTTTTGGGATTTATTAAATATTTTTGGCAATTTATCTTTTTGCACGTGCAAATATGTTTCCTGGAATTTTAAAAAAAAAGTTAGAGAATTTATTTGCAAAATGTAATCTTTATTAGTAAATAGTAATTCTAAATTTTCTGGATTTTTATGAATAATTTATGGCATATTTGCAAATATTTCAAAGTGAAAATTTCCACTCAAAGGCAAATTTTTGAAAATTTGAAATTCTTGGCTGCATCGAGGGTCGGCCAGATTGGAAGAGTTAGGGGGGGTTAGTTTTATACTCCAATTGATTTGGTTTGATTTAACTAATTAATTTGGAAAAATCTAAACATGTAAAAAACATATTTTCTTAAGGGGCTTTTTTGCAAAATCTTCGTAAAAATAGTAGTGTTCAGCCCCGGCCTATAATTGCTGCTCCTATAGCTGCCCTCCACTGTGGTGAACAAAAAATTATCCTCTTTATTATTTTTTCAAGTTTTGGAGGCTTGAATTTCTCAAATTTCACAAGGAGGAAGAGGAGCTTTTCTTTTCTTATTATTATTATCTTTCAGTTGGTCTTCTTTGAGGTGGGTAATCTTCGAACTCTCTAGATGTGTTTTTTTTTCTTTCTCATGAACACTATAGAATCATGCTAGGGTTTAGATTTTGTGAGATTATGATTATATTATCATGAACATGATATTTTGTTTATGAGATGATTGTAGAGATGAATTTTTAGATAAAATTGTCTATTAATATGCAAAAAATTAAATCTTGTTGGCATCATACACTTATTTTGATTCTCTCTAGTATGATGATTATTTTGTGCATGAAAGATCATGTTTTATTTGTGGGAATTGATTTTATGAACCCATGTATTATTGTGAATGATTAGAGTTGTCATACATTTTAAATATTCATGTTGATCTAAAATAGGTTTTTTCTTGAATAATGGAGTTTTTATGCATGAAAGATTAATATTTTGTTTAAAGAAATAGATCTAATGAAAATATATGTGACTACATTTGTTGGAACTTTATGGTTAATTCAAGAAGCATGTTTTTGAACGATTAAAAGATGAGATTTGTTGTGTTTATTTAGCTATTTTAATACAAATAAAATTTTGATGATAAACCCTAATTGATTGTGCATGCAATGAGAATATGGAATGAAATATATATAGAAAATACATTCAATACATTGGGGGCTAGGGTTGTAAGGTCGAAACCCTAGGTTAGGTTTTTGGTATCGGGGGTTGAACAGGAAGTAACTCGAGGGTTACTATTCACTCGAGGCTGCTGTTTTTGGCCTTCGGTTTTTGGGGTTAGCTTGATTTTTTAGGAGTTGTTGTGAGGGGGGTTTTGTGCTAGGGTTTGAGGATACTATTGTACACATATAGAAGTGCATATGTATGTATTTAATCAAATATTTATGTGAGATTCGATTGAGTTTTGGTTGAGTTTCGAAATTGTTAAATTTCAGATTTTGGTTATCTCTAGTTCCAAGTTTTTGATATATTCAAATAATGTTTTGAAGAAAATAAATCTATGTTTTGGGAGATTAAATTATCAGTTTTGAAGGGGCTATTTATTTTAGTTTCTAGAGTTGAAAACTTTTAGTTCTAATGGAGTATTTTTCAAATTCTAAAAGAGGCAAGTTTCAGATTTTATAAATAAGGGTGAGTTTCAGTTTATTGATGATTTGGAGCTACCATTTTCATGTGAATGGTTTATAAATTTGTCAACGAATTCTATGTTTATGAAGTAAATATAAACTAAATTTTTCAGAATTTAATATTCACTTTTAAATGGAGTGCTCTTAAGGATAAGAAGACCTAAGTTTCAGATTTAAGGAGAAATGAGTTTTTAGTTTTTGGCATGTTTGAGTTGCGATTTCGAATGTATAAAACTACAACTTTGTGGAAGAAATTCTCAGTTTTGAGAGGAGTATATGTTTCAGTTTTGAAGGATAATTATTTCAGAATTTTAAGAGTTATTTTCAGTTTTAAAGATGTGTAAATTTCAAATTTTGAAAATTACGAAATTTCAGATCTTGGGACGAGATCCCACATGACTAAGAGACTTGTTACAGTTGAGATTGAATGAATTTATAGTAGAATTAATTGAATTGTATGGATGGATGGAAAGTGATATTTTAAATTTTAAAGATTTTTTGTAAGTTGGATATGTTTCCATATATGAAAGAGTCTTTTATGGCAATATCGGTTGATTAAGAGGAATGTGATTCGTGAAGAGTATTTTGTATAACTGAACCAAGTTGAACTTTGATTTGAGATTTGGGGTATTTGTTGTGTCTAACTTTTATAAAAATATTTCTACTCATTTACCCATAAAAATTGCTTGTATTCGTCTATCTTGTGAATAATTTATCTTATTTCCATAGATTTCAGTTAATTAATTATTTTTGAAGGAATAAGATTTTTTTAATGCAAAAGGTGAATATTTTCAGTAAAAATTAACAAAGAAAATAAGGAGAATGATTGATTAATTTTTATTGAAAGAAATATGGGATTAGCAAGGTGAAATCCCATAATATTTTCCATAATTTGGGGATTTTTTTCTACAACTGGGAAAAATAGATTTTTTTTAATGGAGTTATAAATTGTATGGGATTAACTAGGTGAAATAAAAAACCTAGAATTAATTTTGCTATTAACAAACAACCAAAATTCAGATTCCGTTCATTTTAATTAGTTTATTTCTTTCATTTAGATTAATTTAATTTAGTTTCTATTTTTTATCACCATTTCGATCTTCCAAAAAGTAGTTAATCGAGTAGTTTCGGTACTAGATAAAATAATTAGTCCTTGTGGGTTCGACACTCTTTTTACTTAACTGTACTACCTATTACGATTTTGTATACTTGCAAATAAACCACAACAAGTTTTTGGCATCGTTGCCGAGGACTAATTATTCTTTTATTGATATTGATAATTTCTAGATTGTTACTAATTTGGATTTTTCTTATTATTTTTAATATTTTTACTTTATTTTTAGTTTTTCTATTTTTTTTTAATAGTGACATTTCAGGACATAGAAGTGTATCCATCCTGGCAAACGAGGGTAATGGAGAAGAAAATAAGGCTTTGAGAGACTATGCTATGCCCTTGCTTAATGGAGCAACATCAAGCATAAAGAGGCCGGTTATACAAGTTAATAATTTTGAGATTTAACCGGCAATTATTCAAATGGTTCAACAAATTTTTAATTTGGGGGACTATCGCACGAGGATCCTTATGTTAACATTGCAAACTTTCTAGAAATTTATGACACTTTTAAGCACACTGGAGTATCAGATGATGCAATTTGATTGAGTGTAACTACCGTTTCCGCTATTTTCAATTTTTTTCCTTTTTGTAATATTTTATTTGTAATTGAATAAAATACCCTATTTTTGTTCCTTGATTATTTTTAATTTAAAGTTTGTTCATGAAATTCTTCGTTCCTCATGATTGAGCTATTCTTATTGATTCTATTTTCTTGTATTTATTGTGGGTATTTTTATGTGAACCCTATTGATTTAGATCTGTCTCCTATTGAACCCTAAGACCTAATTTCATTTGTTCTTAACCGAAAACTGCTATTATTGGATCCTAAACCACTAACCCAATATCCTAATTGTACCCTATAAATACAACTCTGCTGCAAACCCTAAAATTGCACACAATTGAAACCCTAGCTTCTTATTTTCTCTCTCCCCTTTCTCTCTCCTCGCCGCTCTCTCTCCCCATCCAAAATCCTGCCAAAATTCTCTAACCCATTACTGCTTCTTCTCCGATCACCTTCCCCGACCATCTCCGGTGCCCCCCTGGTCATTGAGCCCTCCCGTCAACGCCCACACCGCCGCTCGACCCAACCCCGATCTCCCTTAGTCGTCGCCCTCAGCCAGCAACACCATCGTCGTCGCCCTTGCTGTTTCCATTGCTAACTCTGTTGCAATGGGTTTGGGTTTTATCTTTTCACTTTTGACTTCTTATTTCTATAAGAATAGTCTCACTATTTTCTCACGTTTTGGGATTAATTGTGTATTCAATTGGATTTCTTATACTTTTGCCATGTCAGTTTCCACCTTTTACTCTTCGAGCTATAATTATATTTACCTAATAATTAAGCCTAACTAAAATAATGATAAGAGTAAATTTTCGAAACTGTCTTGTAAGTTTTGTATTTTGTTTTCTTTTGCTTAGAGTAATTCTGAGGACAGAACTATTCTAAGGGGGGGAGGGGGTGATGTAACACCCTTCAAAATAAAATGATTTAATTTGCATCATCAAATAATATTAAATTGGTAATGTTCACTATTTTGACTGTTTTCTTGAAATTGCAATTTTACACGTCCAACACACGTTCAAAGTTAGAAAATTTTGAATTCTTAAAATTTTATGGTTAATAATTGACTTTCCTAATTTATTTATGATATTTTAATTTTTCAGATTTATTTGAATTAATTGGGCTATTGTATGAATTTGTCAGTTTTGCACGTGCAAAACACGTGCAAATAAAATTTTAGGGGAAACACAAAGTCAAGAAATTTATTTGGAGGATATGACATTGTTGGTGAATAATGATTTCAATTTTCTGGATTTTGTATAAATTATTTTGGGTATTTTTGCAAATATTGTTAAATGAAGAGTCTTTTTGCAAAAATGCCACTTGGAGGCAATTTTTAAAAAGGAGTTGGGTTTTCTGGGCTGCATGAGACCGGCCAGTAATTAGGGGAATTTGGGAGTTTAAATCTCACCTTATTTGGATTTCTAACTACCTTATATATTGGATCTAGTTATGGAAAGATTTTCTTTAAAGAGTATTTCACAAAATCTTCTCAAAACCGTAAGAAAATATCAATTTTGGCTACTAAACTACTGCAGCACCCCCCCCCCCCCCCCCCCCTTCGGGAAACCCGAAAACTCTAACTGCATCATATTTTGGTGTTGGATCTTGGAGTTTTGCAAAAGAGAGGAAGAGAAGGCTTTCTTGTTGCTTTTTTTCTTCAAAATTCAATCTTCTTTCAAAAGGCGAGTGATGTTTCTGCTCTTTATTCATTGAATATAATGACTTGTCTAGTAGGATGCATGCCAAAGGGCATTTTTATGGTTGATGCAATGAATGGTTGTGATGGATAACGGGAAACTCCTTAATTGGTCATCTATATAATGAGTTGATTATATGATTGTGAAAATGAGATGATATTGAATAGATTACATGTTGAAATTTTTATTGGAATATAAATTGACAGATCTAAGTGAACCAAAACTCGAAAACAACATCATCGTGAAGAAAATCTGAAATTTTTGTTTCATCCATTTGGTATGGTTGGCCGAAATTCATTTTTTTGCACAAATCAAAATTTTTATACCATGCTTGATTATTCATGTATGAATCGATGTGGAATGTGTGTGAGACTTGTAGATTTTGACATGTAGTTGATAAAGATAATTTTTACTTGTATGAGAAGTAGTTTTTCTAAATTGTCAAACTATTGTTATGTGTGACTAGTGTGCAAATTCAACAATAGTTTATTTTATGCATATGGGAGAAGGATGAACAATTAGTTGCTATTTTTTTCTCTTCTATTTTCTGATTTGTTTGGGATGAGGAGAAGAGTTGTGTTTGGGTTGGATCTATTGAGATAAGTGAAGAAAAATGAGTTTTGTGAAATGGAGATTTGGAATATATGTTAACGAAGGTCTTTTCTCGACAAATCTAGATTTTTGATTTGTATGTGTATTCACTTTTCTGTGGAAGAAGAAATTGTCACTGAGTTTACTGATGATTCAGCGATTTCATGAAAAAGTTTCTTTAAATCATTTGTTTAATACTATGATTCAAAATTGAGATCTTGTGAAGATAGGGAAAAGTTTTGATTAAAGTACGAACTGAGATAGTTTTGGACAAGTTTGTGCCTATTGAATTATAGATTTTATCTTGAGAAAAGTACGTATTTATTCATACATAAACCTGTGTCAGTTTTCGAAGAAATTGCAAATCTGGCTTTTGCAGATTTTGACATTACGGTCGACTGCATCGCTTTTGAATGTGTTTTGATAGTCGAATGACATGCCCCAATTGTAGCCTATCGAAGAGACAGTCGACTGCAGTGTTTTGTGCTTTGGCTATCGGTCGACTGCCATGTGTTGATTTCCACATTTATCTTTTGCTGCAGTTTTTGATTGTTTATTCCTCTTTTATCAATGTTAAATCTTTGTTCTTTAGAGAGTTTAGACTCATATTACTTGTATTTCCAGAAAGTAGGTGTTCTCAAATTATTGTGCATTAAAATCTTATGTTGGTGGTTTTAAAAGAGTATTGTATTTTCGAGATTGAAGAGTATTTCGTTACGAGTTATCTTCTACTAGTTATTTACAGTCTGGATTGAGATTGTTTCAGTTTTTAGTGAGTAAATTATACTGTTGTGACTGCACGTGGAAGTGCTTTGTTTGATGGTTGGATTTTATAGAAATTCTCTTAACTTTTCCAACAAATTCGAGAGATTTGAGTTGTTGTGATAACTTTGGATTTTGTTTGAGACTCTAGAGGTTGAGTGGGACCCTAGTATACCGGCAGTTGAGATTTTGTGGTTTATTGCCAGTTTGGGTCTTGATGTTTGTTCGTTGAGTTAAGTCCGGTAGGGTACACAAACTCTTGGAGTTTTGTGGTTAATTAAATGAACTTAATAAGATAAGGACAGACACTAGATGGTGATATGATCAAATGAGTACAAACATGAGTTATGGACCTCAGTATGATCTGCGGTGTGAGATAGTCCCCAAAATTATTGAGGTGTGAGTGAAATAGTCTCCAAAATTACTTGCGCTTTGGGATTGATCTCCGAAATTATTGGGGTCGAGGCAATGCTCATGGGGTATTCGTGTGATGAGGCACTATAACTTGCAGTATGGGGTATTCTCAAAGATTCCCAGGTGTGAGTGAAATAGTTTTCGGAATTATCTGTGGATAGGGATTGACCTCTTGAATTATCGGGGCATGGGCTAGATATATCTAAATCTCGTAGTAGTCATCGTAGTAGGAGAGTTGCATAACGTGAGATCGAACCCTATCAAGAGGAGAATGATAAGGGCTTGCACCAGACCTATGTATTGTGGAATGCATAGAATCCGACAAGTATACATTAGTAATCATCATAAGCATTGTGTTTTCTAGAAATGTATTATATATGCTTGTTTTCTTTGTTTTTCTTACACTTGACACTTAGCCTAGTTTCACTTGATGATTTAGACTCTTTTTATTGTTATTTTATATTTCATTCGTTATTACCATGTTAATATATTGACTATGGTTTTGTTCTCTATGTTTCATTTAAGATGTATTTCTTTTGAAATATCACTCACACCGTTATGGCTAACCCTTGTAGTTTTGGGAGTTAGGGATATGTCTAGCCCCATGTTTCACAGGTAGGAACCATTAGCAAGGAGGTGGGAGCATGTGGTAGAATGTTTAAATGTTTTTGCATATGTTGTAAAAAGATTGATCGTAAAGAGTAAATTTGTATTTATGATGTTGTATTGTAAAAAGAATTGTAATTTAGGGTGTTTAATTTCTTATGTGCTTGTAAAAGAAATGATGTAATAAAAGTTTTAAATTTTCTTGTGCTTTGTACTATGTTCATTATTGCAATTGAAGTTGATGCTGGGAATTTGTGCCACGTATCCTGATTTTATTTATTGGAAATTCGGGGTGTTACATCTGCCCCTGAGTGCCTCCAGCAGACAGGTCTAGTCAACATAATCGTAAGCTTTTTCGAAGTCTAACTTAAGCAGTTAACTCTTGCTATTCGCAATATGGCACTTATAACACCCTGGCCCCGCTCAGCGATTTTTCTAACAACTGCCCACAACAGGCTCGCCTCATAAAAGGTGTTATAGCTTATTGGTGACCTCTAATCCCAGGCAATTATATATATATATATGTATAGATATTCACAATTAATCTCAAATCTCCCCAATATGGGATAAATAATCCCATACCCGAGACTCCTCTAAAGTGTGTTAACGTACACAGCAATCCCCCCAAGGGGGGCCGACAGCCATGTCACCACACACAGTAGCAACATTGCTGCACATTTCCACAAACCAGGCCCTACATGCTGCCAAGCAAAGTAACCCCCCTCATTCTCATTTTAATTATTTCCAGTAAATCCCATAGGAATCCTCCCATGGAAATCTCTATAGGGCAATTTTTAATTAATTTTCTATATATATATATATATATATATATATATATATATATATATTCTTAAATATGGAGTGTTACACACCCCCCTTAAGAATTCAGCGTTCTCGCTGAAGCCGGGACATGCAACCTAGTGCAGGATCTCCTTTCTAGCCGATGTGGAGTGGAGTACCCTGATTCTGCTAGCTGTACAGCCCTACCTGGGACTCTGGTTACCTAAATGTGTACATCTACTAACTCCATCTCAGGCATACATCTAACCCACTCTTACCCACAATCGATGTTGAAAGTCAGCTCTGATACCATTTGTAACACCCTGGGCACGCTATGTGATTTTTCTAACAACTTCCCACCACAGGCTTGCCTCATAAAATGTTCTATAGCTTATTGGTGACCTTTAATCCCAGGCAATTATATATATATATATATATATATATATATATATATATATATATATATATTGTAACGCCTCGAACTTCCTATATGGAGAATTCGTGACACGAGCCAGGACATTTTCTTCAATTAGTCGCAATACACAGAAAAACAGGAGAATGTAAAACTTTTTATTCAACACCCAATGTATTACAAGTCTGAATATCATATAACTGCAATACATTACGATAGTGTTACAATAGTACCTTTACATTCCCAAGTGTTACAACTTTCAACAACTTACATCAGAGTACAAAGAATGAAGAACAACACTTGGTAACTCTCACTTGAGTACTTTCCCAAAATAGAAAATCAACGTAATTATTACAGCGGAAACTAAAACATGACATTGACTCCTCACTTTCCTTGCCTTGAGTCCTCATGAATCTCGCACCTGTACTTCTGCGATCCAGTACCTATTGAAGTGGGGACGTCAGTATTCACTGACGCTTTATGGCTAATAACTTAGCAGCGAATCTCCCAAAACAACATACAGAAACATGACAACTGTGTCGGTGTAGTTGAAGTGTTCGTGAGTGCTATGACTAAAATCTAATGTAATATTAACTAGGCTAAGATGATCTTATTCTAATGCTAGCAAGTCTCCGAAGAAACATGCAGCCCATACTACATGCGCCCATCTCAAGCCGTCTCTTCATATATAGGGATTTGAACCCGTGCCATGTATTCTACTTTGGTACCCATCTTGTTCCTGACATAATACAACGTGACTGATGAGGATGCAGATACGGTCTAGTCCCGTTACTGCAGTCAATAGTGGTGTCCTTGTTTGCCACTATTGCCCAGTCGCACCGGACCCCGCTCCAAAGCCAACACGAACTACTAGATACTTTTCAACCATCTTCTGTGCCCTCAACTGGTCATGAGAAGGCATAGAACCTGACGGAACCGTAGGGTCTATTTCCCTAGGAAACCCTCTCATTCTTATCATGGCACATTCAGGAATTAACAATCAAGATACGAAACCCGTGCTCCCAACTCGTCATGAAAAGCACCGTCCGTATCCCTTTGACAGGGGAATACATCCCAATAACACCCCCTAGTGTCAACCTATAGGAGAGGTTAGATTATAGGGTATCACCCTTAACACCAACTCTCACCTTTTGGCAATTCATAGATGAAAATGGTTAAGTAACCGTTACTACCCTAACGATGTCACTAACCCTAACCAAACAAGCGAGACATGCCACTGTGCTTCCAACTAGACATGAAAAAGCACCGTATGTATCCCTCTTCTAACCAAACAAGAGAGACACGGCACTGTGCTTCCAACTCGGCATGAAAAAGCACTGTACGTGTTCCTCTTCTAACCAAACAAGCGATACACGGCACTGTGCTTCCAACTCGGCATGAAAACCACCGTACGTATCCCTCTTCTAGAGGGTGCAACAATTAACTTGTCTTAACCTAGACTTCTCAAGATCTCATCGGATCCACTCACAGCCTACAATACCTACATACAAGCCAATTAAGCTATGTATGAGACCAACCGTTACATACGGCCCAGGTGAGCCATGTATGAGACAAACTACATACAATGCAACCAAACATGTAATCGAACCTAGAAGTAACCAAACGTGCTTACTAGCAAACTTGATCTTCTATAATTAGAAGCAACAGAAGAATCTACTAACAGTCTAAAATAAGAATTCTACCAATGAGAAGCCCCGCGACATAACAGCTTTAATCGAGCTAACAATTTCTAGTGACCTTCCCAACCCTTATTACCCATAAGGATGAGGAATATCCCCATGATATGATCCAATTCAATTGGAACCTCCCACGGCTAGAATCCACGGTTTTCCTTCCCAAATTGAACTTGAACTATATGCAACTAGATTTTCGGGTTCTTTCTCAAATTGGAGCTAGAATCACCTAGGAGCTAGATGCATGGGTTCATGATTCCTTTTTGATCCTTCGCTACCATATATAATTCAAGCATGGTCCTTTTAGCTAGAATGCTACAATACCCCATTCGAGCGTGCATGGCTCCAACTATGTAATCTTAACCATGTAATTCCTTCTAGAGGGTTAACTAGAACTACTTTACAACACAATATTGCAACTACAACATCGCGGTTCTTCACTAACACCACAACTACCACATGCTAGTTCTTTACCAATACAATTTACTACAACATGATAGTTAATACTACAACTACAATGTGATAGTTACGACTATAACTACAACATGAATAATTTCTTTGCCTAACACTACAACTACAAGCATGAATACCACTTAAGTAGAAAGCTACTAGATTTTAGCATGGATATCCCCTACTACTTTAAGCATGACCTATAATTCAAGCACAATGTTACTACGTCTTAAGCATGAATGTCTACTACTTTAAGCATGTATATATACTACCATCTTAAGCATGGATCTTTACTACTTAAGCATGATTAATCGTCACAACTCAAACATGGATATATACCTAGCATGAACCTAAATCTAAGCATGGTATATAATTTTCCTACAATAATCCAAACATGGTATAAAATTTTCCTACACCATCTAAACATGGATGCTTATGGAAAATTGCTACAACTAAGCATGGATGCTTACCTTAATTCCTACAACAAGTTAAGCATAGAAGAAAGCATGAGTACCAATTTTACAACAATCTAACATGGTATATTATTTTCCTACTACAATCTAAGCACGGTATAATAATTCCTACAACAATCTAAGGATGTATAATGGCTCCTACTACAATCTAAGCATGGTATATATTTTTTCTACAATGATCCAAGCATGATATAAGACTTTCCTATCATAATCTAAACATGGTATTTACTTTTCCTACAACATGTATACAACATAAGCATGGTTCTTTTCTACATTAAACTTACAACATGGTATACACTTCAAGAATGAATTTTCTACAACATGATACATATCATAAACATGGCTCCATTAACCTACAACATGGTAGACATTAAAACATGGACTTTCTACAAAAATATAAACACAACATAAACATCAACCTATAACTATTTAACCATGGATATCTACTACAATGGGAGCACGGGTTACTACCATACTTCTAAACAAAATGTCATTTACTACTTCAACATGACCTTACTTATATATAAACATAAACATCTACTACAACTTTACTTAAGCATTAAACATCTACTACTACTTTATTTAGACATAAACATCTACTACTACTATTTTTCTTAAGAATAAGCATCTATTTCTTACCTATTTAAGCATGAACTACAATACTACAAGTAATCTACCTTTTTTTAATTAATTACAAGCCCTATATAAAACAACATTATTTCTTTAACCCCTTATTTCTTACATACCACAAACCTATCTTTTTATTAACTAAGAGTTAACAAGATTTTGTTAACTATCAAAGTAGAGGGCAAAAACCAAGAAAGAATTACTTTTAATAGTCCACAACCCCAAAATGGGTAGTAATTAGTTCTATGTGCCAAAAATCATATGCTTGTGCCAAGTCCTTATTTTAGTCCTACATCCCAAATGGGTATGTACTCAATAGTCATATGCATATGTGTATGTCCAATGTCAAGTCCTACAACCCCAAAATGAGTGTATACACAAGTCATCATGTGTTTATGTTCTTAGTCCAAACAACAACAAGAACAACCATTTCAACAACCAAAAGAGTCAATCTTTATGTTTATTTGGTACTACTACTTATCACATTTCTTTTTATCCATATTATGCTACAACATACAACAACATTATCACAAGAACAAGCACCCCAAAACAAAAGAAAACAAAACAAGGAAGATAAGGAGAAGAAGGAATCAAAACAACAACTCAAACAACCAAAAACAAGTGGAGAATCCCCACCTTAGTTCTTTTTTTGATGGAAGAACTAGACTAGCTCCTTCTCCTTCCCCTTAGCTCCTAGGAACTCCTAATAAACCTACAAGAAAAACTCTCAAGTTAGGAGTTCACTCTTTCTTTTCCTTTCTTTCTTTTTGTCTTTCTAAAAAATGAGACAAAGGTGAAGGGAGGGGTTTTTATAGGGTTGGAGAGAGGGTGGAGAGTGTAAAATTGCACATACATAATGCAAGAACCCCCTTCCTTGATTTGGGGCCGGCCTCACCTAAGGAAGGCATGGGTGAGGTGGAGGTATGGGTGTGAGGGTGAGGTGGAAGAGTGAGGTGGAAGAGAGAAGGTTTCTAGAAGAGTTTCCTTAATCTCTTCATGCATACTTAATCTAGGTTAACCACTTAAAAACCTTAATAATCTAATAGGTTTTGTCATAACAAAGACAAATATTTTGTCCAAAAATACACAACACACAATTTGTATAATGTACTAATCGACATATTACATACAAGTGTGTATATATATGCGTATACCAAAAATCTTCGCATAATCCGTATAAAAATAATTTAATTTCGGAAATAATAATAAAATAAATTTTATTATTAGTTCGGAAGATCACGGTACCAATTTGATACAATACGGATGTATACTGACCGGTATCTGGGTACAGATAATGTCTATGAACAAATCGGGTGAAAATCACCAAAATATTCCAATTCTGGAATTAAAACAAAATAATAATAAAATAATAATTTATACAATGTAATATCCGCCCGGGATATTATATATATATATATATACATATATATATATATATATATACACAATTAATCTCAAATCTCCCCGATATGGGATAAATAATCCCACACCCAAGTCTCTTCTCGCGTGCGTTAACGTACACAACAATCCCCCAAGGGGGGCCCACTGCCATGTCACCACACACAGCAGCAACATTGCTGCACACCTCCACAAACTGGGCCCCACATGCTGCCAAGCACAGTAAACCCCTCATTCTCATTTTAATTTATTCCATTAAATCCCATAGGAATCCTACCATGGAAATCTCTATAGGGCAATTTTTAATTAATTATATATATATATATATATGTATATATATATTCTTAAATACGGGGTGTTACAACACTAATGAATAACTTCCTCAGTAGTAGCCACGCATTCCAGGATACACCGTCCTTTGATAAATCCGGACTGCTCACGACTGATCAAACCATTCATCACCTTTGCTAATCTTTTTGCTATGATTTTGGTGATGATCTTGACTGAGCAATTGAGAATTTTGATGGGATGGAAGTAACAAACTTTATAAGAGTCTTCCTTTTTGGGGATCTTAACCACCTCGACAAAGTTTAGCTTTCCATGTTGCAGGCTATGGTCGTAGAATTCCAACATAACTGCCATGACATCATCCTTAATTTCTTCCCAGAATGTCTCGCAGAAGATGATAAGGGATCCGTCTGGGCCAAGTGCTTTGTCACGACCCATTTTGTCACGCCCCGCTTTCCAAAAAGGAGAATACAGAATACAGATACGTGACTAAGCTCAGCGAATGATTTTTGTCATCCATAAGCTGTCAGGAACTTTATAACATTTCAAAAGAATAATTAGAGTCGGAAGTAAGAAAAGTCAACCAAGCATGCATATATGAATCAAAATACCAAGAGGAATACTTGAAACAAAATATATTAATCTCAAATAAACCAGATCTGAACAAGTCAATTATCCTGGGTCACATTGCCCAAATACAAATAATCCAAGTAATCAAGTACAATTGTTCAAAATAAGCAGCACAAAATAATAATAGCAAAATTTCAGCAACTAGAATCTCATATCACCAACTCCATCAGGCAGCTGATCTCCAAAATCTGCAATTTAACAAAATTGCAGGAAGAGAAAAAAGGAAAACAAACACCTGTCAATGCAAGTTACGGGCCGCTTGTAGTGCAGGATACAAGTACATGGGAAAGAATAACAAATAGCGTGGAATAGGCATGATAACAAAATAGAACAACTAGCATGAATTATGAACAAAATCAAGTAACATAATATACTATCAGGTACAGGTAACATGTATCAAGTGTCAAGCAAGCAGGTAAACAGGTAACAGATGAACAGGTATGCAGGTAACATGTAACAGGTAAGCATGTAACAGTTATTCATGTATCAGGTATTATGTCATGTCAAGTCTTGTATTATTACTATCTAGGTAGCACTTCATGCATCTATCCTTTCACTACAAGGTTGCTACATTCAAACAAGTTGCATTTAGGCCTAGTGGTGGGATTCTATAGGACCGTGTACTCAGGCATCAAGTCAAGTAACAAGTAACAAATAAACAGGCATGAATCACTTAGTGAAATCGTGGCAATAGAAACAAGCATGAATCATGTAGTCATGAAATATGGCAACAGGTAATAACAGGCATGAATCAAGTAATCATAAAACATGACAACATATAATAATAACAGGCATGAATCATGTAATTGTGAGTTCATAGAAGAATATAATAATAACAGTCATGAATCATGCAAGCATGAAACATCGCAACAGATAATGGGATCACGACCCCCTTCTGAGTACACATACCTATATTGTCCCCTACTAAGGTTTTTCCCTTAACCCCGGCTTGATTATTTATTATTATTATTAAACATGCATGTACGTGTCACAAAATGGAGCAAGAATATCATATCATAAACAAGTAACAGGTTCAGGTTGTAAGGTAAACATGTACACGTGATAGATAACTCATAAAAGAATAGAACAACGAAAATTCTAGTTCAGGACAACAAGACAGTACTGCACTAAATCTGGAATTCCTGTTGCTACTAAAATGCAAATCTAGATCCGTCAAAGAATCTAAAAAATAGACTCCCGACCGAATCCAGCAAATATATATAAGTCATATGGTATTTTACAAGAACAAGTCTCAAAACAGATTTGAATCCAGAAAACACATTCACCCAGTTGTATTCAAAGTCAGGAAAACAGCATCGAAACTAATTAATTAAATCCACGAAAAATTTGGGGTATTCCACTATATGTATAGTAACAGAAAAACAAGTTTCATAATTTTCCAAAAAAATAGAGTAGTCAAGTAAAATAAAAAAATAGCAAGACACTACGGTTTTGTAAATCTGGAATCACAAACACTGCAGTACGAAAATAGCAATATCTCAAAACCCATAAATCGAAATCCAAATCCGAAAAAAGGGTAATAAAATAGATACAGTATGATAACTTTCATATTCACAAATATTTAACAAATAGCAATTAGAATTAGGACGAAAATCAGGTTCTTTACAGAACAGCGAGAAAAATCTGCTAGTATAATAATTGTTTGGAAACATAAAATAGCTTGTAAAACTCATCAAATAAATTCACAAAAATTCAGGGTTAATCCCAATCAACTCTAGTTGTATTGTGCAACATATTTGATCAAAATAACACTTTTAACATCATGATAAAAATAGGTTACTCTTCAGAATTAATAGAAAATACAATCTGGAAATCTTTCTACACCTCTGTAGTAAAACAGATATAACTCACAACTTGTAAAACGAAACTGAGATTCGTCAAAAGGGTTAGAAAATAGACAGAAATCTCTACAGTTCATATTCAAAAATATTTTTAATATACTGACCATAATATGGTCTAAAATACTGATAAAGAACTGAAAACTAGCAAAACAGAAAATATCTCTCTTGTACAAAGTCCACTAGTTCACATAGAACTCATCCAAATCATAACCAAACATGAAATATAGTGTACTAGATATCCAAACAACATAGTATAGGGTATTTTGCAAGTATTCGACAAGTATATCACGAATAACACATCAAGCACAAATATCTCAAAGTAGCATGAACATGTACATCAAAAGTAGTCAACCCTAGGTTGTTTCATGTGATATATGTCATGAGGCAACTATAGTCGAATTAACACAATAGAGACAATATCAACCAGGGATTTCACACACGAATTGTCTTTAGAACCCAACTACACTACAGGCGGTATTTAGCACTTTTATTACACAAAGAAAAGATTACAAGTTACTTGCCTGAGAGACTACGATGGAAACAACGAACAAGGAGCAAGAATAACGGAACGGATTCCCGGGCAACGATCACAATGATCGAACCAACACACGAACACGAACCCACGAACAAAAACCCGAACCAACACACGCAATTCACGCACGTGCAACAAGGAGAGAGTGGATGGGGAGCGCAGTGAGGGAAGCTCGTCGTGGCTGTCGTTGGCCGTTGTGCTTGCTGTCGGGCATCGGAGGGGAAGGAACGGCACACCGGTGCTGCTGTCGGAAGTCAGAGGGGACGACTGTGGGGTCACTGGCAGACTACAGTCGAGAGGACGAGGAGAGGAGCTGCTGACGATGCTGCTGTTGTTGCTGACTGAAGGTGCTGCGGTGGAGCGACTGGGCTGAGGGCAGCGCAAGAGGTTGCAACAGGCTGGCTAGGGCTCGCTGGCTGGCGAGTGCTGCTATCGTGCGAGAGGCAGGGCGCGTACAGGGACGGGAAGGAGGGCGCTACGACACCAGGGCACGCCGGAGAGGGAGAGGGCAGGAGTCGAAAAAGCTCGGGAGGATGGGTGTAGGGAGAGGGAGAAAAGGAGGGAAGGTGGAGGAGATAGTCAGCTTAGGGTTAGCAGGGAAGATGAACAGGCTTCGTGGGACAAAATATATAGGTAGGGGAAAATATATTAGGGTTAAGAGCTGATAGGGGTTTCGGGTAGAGGGTAGTAAACGGGTTTGGGTAGATAGGGGCTTATAACTTAAATAGAAAAATAACCAATACAAAAATTGTTTATAATAAAAAGGTAATTTGCATTACGAAATAGGATTTATCTAAAATACTACAAATACAGTTAGTAAATAAAAATGAATTTTTAATAACCAGTCAAAAATATCAATAATAACAATAATACTAATAACAATAATAATAATAAGAAAATGATAAAATAATAATGGTAATAATAATAGCAGAAATAATAATAATAAGAGTAATAATAACAAAAAAAATACGAATTGTGTTACAATATAAAAATCATAGAAATAGTTACAAATAAAATTATTGATCGAAAACAGATGTTAATAGGAGATCCAATAGTACAATTTGACAAAAGAAATTGAAGCGGTAAAAATAATTTACCAAAATTTTAAATACAGAAAATACATGAAAAATACATATTTGGGGAAACAGGGGTTACAAATCCTACCCACATCATAAGGAAATTTCGTCCTCGAAATTTCCTTGGGCAGTACATAGGATAAGGCAAAAGCAAACTGGGGGGTAACGAAGCAGAGAATTAAAAGGAAAAGAACAAAGCAGTGGCAATACTAGAAAAAGAAGTGGATAACAATGAGGTCAAATGGGATGCATGAAAGAGAATAAACAGTATCAAAAGGAAAGAAACAACTCAAGGTAACAAAACAAGATAAGGAGTAGATAGAACTGGAATCAAAGAGAGAATGAATAGGGAAGAATTGAATCAAATAATGAATTGGTGCATGATGGCAAAATGGAATGCAAGAAAGATGTAACCGGTGTAAAAAAATGAAGAAGAAACAACACAAGACTTGCAAGATAACAAGGCAAAGAGATAAAGAAATAGATAGAGCTGGAATCGAAGAAAGGATGGACAAGGAAGAGATGAACCAAGCAATGAGTCAACGGATGAAGACGAATACAAGGAATAGAGAAAGCAAAAAATGCAGGAAAGAAGAAACAACAAAAGAATCTTGGGACTTGTGGGTTATGGGCCCACACACTCCCGCTGCAGACATGTCGTTATAGAACCAGCAATGCCGAACAACGAACCAAGCAAGAAGAAAAGAATGGATGACACCAAAAATCAGAAAGATATGGGTACGAAAAGAATAGATTCATACCCAAGAAGAAATCATTCAAAGAGGACGACTAAAAAAGACGGAAGAATCAAGGAATCAAGGAGTAAGAAGGCACCAAAATGAATAAAACATGACTAGTATCCAGATCAATGTTGATTATGATTCATTCATGCATTCGTGGTCTGTGTACTATTGTGCCAATCCCAGATTGAGCCAAGCTTGTCTAATATATCAGTCAAACTAATACATTAGCCAAACCTGGAGCTCTGATACCACTAAAAACCTTGTCATGCCCCGCTTCTCAAAAAGGAGAATACAGAATACGGATACGTGACTAAGCCCAGCGAATGATTTTCATCATCCATAAGTTGTCAGGATTTTTATAATATTTCACAAGAATAATCAGAGTCGGAAGCAAGAAAAGTCAACCAAACATGCATATATGAATCAAAATACCAACAGGAATACTTAAAACAAAATATATTAATCTCAAATAAACCAGATCTGAACAAGTCAATAATCCTGAGTCACATTGCCTTAATACTAATAATCCAAGTAATCAAGTACAATTGTTCAAAATAAGCAACAAGAAATAATAATAGCGATATTCCAGCAACTAGAATCTCATATCACCAACTTCATCAGGCAGCTGATCTCCAAAATCTGCAATTTAACAAAATTGTAGGAAGAGGAAAAAAAGAAAACAAACTCCCGTCAATACAAGTTACGGGCCGCTTGTAGTGCAGGATACAAGTACATGAGAAAGAATAACAAATAGCATGGAATAGGCATGATAACAAAATAGAATAACTAGCATGAATCATGAACAAAATCAAGTAATATAATATACTAACAGGTACAGGTAACATGTATCAAGTGTCAAGCAAGCAGGTAAACAGCTAACAGATGAACAGGTATGCAGGTAACATGTTAAAGGCATGCATGTAATAGGTATTCATGCATCAGGTATTATGTCATGTCAAGTCTTGTATTATTACTATCTAGGTAGCACTTCATGCATCCATCCTTTCACTACATGGTTGTTACATTCAAACAAGTTGCGTTTAGGCCTAGTGGTGGGTTTCTATAGGGCTGTGTACTCAGGCGTCAAGTCAAGTAACAAGTAACAGGTAAATAGGCACAAATTACATAGTGAAATATTGGCAACAGAAACAGGCATGAATCATATAATCATGAAACATGGCAACAGGTAATAACAGACATGAATCATGTAATCATGAAACATGGTAAGATATAATAATAACAGGTATGAATCATGTAGTCGTGAGTTCATGGCAGAATATAATGATAACAGACATGAATCATACACGCATGAAACATGGAAACAGATAATGGGATCACGGGCCCCGTTCTGAGTACACATACATATATTGTCTACTACTAAGGTCTTTCCCTTAACCCCGGCTTGATTATTTGTTATTATTATTAAACAGGCATGTACGTATCACAAAACGGAGCAAGAATATCATGTCATAATTAAGTAACAGGTTCAGGTTGCATGATAAACATGTATAGGTGATAGATAACTCATAAAAGAATAGAATAACGAAAATTCTACTTCAGAACAACAAGACAGTACTGCACTAAATCTGAAATTTCCGTTGCTAAAAAAAATGCAAATCTGGATCTGTCAAAGAATCTGGAAAATATACTCCCGGTCGAATCCAGTAAATATATATAAGTCATATGGTATTTCACAAAAACAAGTCTCAAAATTGATTTGAATCCAAAAAACACATTAAGACAAAAATCAGAAGATTGTATTCAAAGTCAAGAAAACAACATGGAAACTCATTAATTAAATCCACGAAACATCTGGGGTATTCCCCTATATGTATAGTTACAGAAAAAAAAGTTTTATAATTTTCCTACAAAAATAGAATAGTCAAGTAAAATCAGAAAATTGCAAGACACGATGGTTTTGTAAATCAGGAATTACAAACACTGCAATACGAAAACAGCAATATCTCACAACCCATAAAACGAAATCCAAATCCGTCAAAAGGGTGATAAAATAGATACAGTAGGATAAATTTCATATTCACAAATATTTTACAAATAGCAAGTATAATTAGGACAAAAATCTGGATCTTTACAGAACAACAAGAAAAAATTGCTAGTATAGTAACTGTTTGGAAACATAAAACGGCTTGTAAAACTCATCAAATAAATTTACAAAAATTATGGGTTAATCCCAATCAAGTTCAGTTGTATTGTAGAAAATATTGGATCAAAATAATACTTTTAGTATCATGATAAAAATAGGTTACTCTTCAGAATTCGTAGAAAACACAATCTGGAAATCTTTCTACACCTCTGTAGTTAAACAGACATAACTCACAACTCGTAAAACGAAACTGAGATCCATCAAAAGGGTTAGAAAATAAACAGAATTCTCTACAGTTAATTTTCACAAATATTTTTAATATACTGATCTTAATATGGTCTAAAATACTGATCAAAAACTGAAAACCAGCAAAACAGAAAATACTTCTCATCTACAAATTCCACTAGTTCACATAGAACTCATCCAAATCATAACCAAACATGAAATATTGCGTACTAGATGTCCAAACAACATGGTATATGGTATTTTGCAAGTATTCGACAAGTATATCATGAATAACACATCAAGCACAGATATTTCAAAGTAGCATGAACATGCACATCAAAAAGTGGTTGTTTCATATCATATATGTCGTGAGACAACTATGGTCGAATCAATACAATAGAGACAATATAAACAATAGGTTTCACACACGAATTGTCTCTAGAACTCAACTACACTACAGGCAGTATTTAGTACTTGTATTACACAAAGAAAAGAATACAAGTTACTTGCCTGAGAGACTAGGACGGAAACGACGAAGAATAAGCAAGAATAACTGGAACAGATTCTCGAGCAACGATCACAACGATCGAACCAACACACGAACACGAACCCACAAACAAAAACCCGAACCAACACGCGCAACTCACGCACGAGCAACATGGAGAGAGCGGACAGGGAGACGACGGACAACGGCGATGGGGAAGGCAGCGAGGGAAGCTTGTTGTGGTTGTCGTTGGCCGCTGTGCTTGCTGTCAGGCATCAAAGGGGAGGAACGGCACACCGGTGCTGATGTCGGATGTCGAAGGGGAGGACTGTAGGGTCGCTGGCAAACTGTAGTCGACAGGGGGAGGAGAGGAGCCATTGACAACGCTGCTGTCATTGCTGACTGAAGGTGCTGCGGTGGAGCGACTGGGCTGAGGGCAGCGCAGGAGGTCACAACAGGCTGGCGGGAGCTCGCTGGCTGGCGAGCGCTACTGTCGTGCTAGGGGGTGTTTTTTTTATTTGAACTCTATTGATTTAGATCTATCTCTTATTGAACTCTAAAACCCAATTCCATTTGTTCTTGACCCAAAACCACTTTTATTGGACCCTAAATCACCAACCCAGTACCCAAATTGTATCCTATAAATGCAACTCTACTGTAAACCCTAAAAATTGCACACAATCAAAACCCTAGCCACTAATTCTCTCTCCTTGCCGTTCTCTCACTCCTTGTGTTTTCCTGCCCAAACCAGCCAAGCCCCCCTTTCGTCGTCTTCTCCGGCCATCCCCCTACTCCGGCGACCTCCCTTCATCGCCACTCCCTCCCATCGACCTCCTGTCGATACTGCCGCTGCTTGGACACCCCCGAAACCCCCCTGCTCCTTCTTTTCTGCTCTCGTCGACAGCAGCGCCAGACCCACCAAATCCCGATTGTCAAGCCCCGCTTCCCAAAAGAGAATACGGAATACGGATATGTGACTAAGCCTAACGAATGATTTTTATCATCCATAAACTATTTAAGAATCTTTACAACATTTCACAAGAATAATCAGAGTCGGAAGCAGGAAAAGTTAACCAAGCATGCACATATGAACCAAAATAGCAACAAGAATACTTGAAACCAAAATATATTAATCTCAAATAATCCAGATCAGATCAAGTCACATATCCTGGGTCACATTGCCCAAATACAAATAAATCCAAGTACAAGATACAATTGTTCAAAATAAGCAAATAATAATAATAACAAGAAATCATGATAGTAAAACTCCAGTAACTAGTATCTCATCTCGCCTATTCCATCTGGCAGCTAATCTCCAAAATCTGCAATTTAATAAATTGCAGGAAGAGCAAAAAGAAAACAAACTCCCGTTAATGCAAGTTACGGGCCGCTTGTAGTGCAGGATACAAGTACATAGGGAAGAATAACAAATATAGAATAACAGCAGAAATAAACATAGCATGGTATAGGCAGGTCAACAGAACAGAATATCTAACATGAATCAGGCAAACAGAATCAAGTAGCATGGTATACTAACAGGTACAGGTAACATGTATCAGGTGTCAAGCAAGCAGGTAAACAGGTAAACATGTAACAGGTATACAGGTGTCAAGTATCCTGTATCAGGTATCAGGTAGCATGTACAGGTAATCATGTAACAGGTAAGCATGTATGTCAAGTTATGTCATGTCAAGTCTTGTATTTATTACTATCTAGGTAGCACTTCATGCAGCTTATACTACATAGTTACTACATTCAAATAGTTTCGTTTAGATTTCGTAGTGGAGGCTATAGGGCCGTGTACTCCCGGATCAGGAAAACAGAAACAGGAAACAGGTTCATGAATCAAACAGGTACACAAATCATCCAATTCATGCATAAGCAAGTTCATGAATTAATACGTACACGATCAACGGTCCGTGTATCAACAAGTAACAGGTACAGGAACCAACTGGTCCATGCATCAATAGGTAACAGGTACATGAACCAACAGGTCCATGCATCAATAGGTAACAGGTACATGAACAAATAGGTCCATGCATCAACAGGTTCATGCATCAACATGAATGAAAATGGGAAACAAGGGCCCCCTTCTAAGTACACATTTCTATATTTTCCACTACTGGATCTTTTCCTTAACCAAGGCTTGATTATTTTGGCATGTATGTATCACAAACAGGACAAGTATATCATAGCATGATCAAGTAACAAGTTCAAGTTGCAATATAAACATGTATGGGTGAAAAATAACACACAAAAAGGATAAAATAACCAAATTTCTAGTTCAGGACAGCAAGACCAAACTTCAGTAAAACTGAGATTCCCGGTGTTATAAACATGCAAACCTGAATCCTTCAAAAGGTCTAGAAAATAGACTCCCAACCGAATCTAGCGAACATGTATAAGTCACATAGTAATTCACAAAAACATAACTCAAAACTGATTTGAATCCAGAAAACACGTTCAGCCAGAAATCAGAGGATCGTATTCAAGAACAGGAAAACAGTATCAAAACACCTCAAATAAATCTAGGAAAAATCTGGGGTATTGCCCTATATCTCTAGTATCAGAATATAAAGTTTCATAATTTTTTAATACGATTAGTTTAGCCAACAAATATCAGAAAACATCAAGAAATAGTAGTTTGGCAAATCTGGAATTCCCAACACTGCTGTACGAAAACTGTGATATCTCGTAAATCACGAAATGAAATTCAAATTCGTCAAAGGGAGATGAAAATAGACAAAATAAGATAACTTTCAGATTTCATAAATATTTTTCATACAGGAAAAGGAATTAGGGAGAAAATACAAATCTTTTCAGAACAGTGAGCAAAATCCAGCAAGTATAGTTTTTATAAACGAGCATGAAATGGTTTATAAAACTCATCAATAAAATCCATCAAAATTCTGGGTAATCCCTAAATAGATATAGAAATACTGTGCAAAATTTCAGATCAAAATAATATGCTTAGCACTAGTATCAAAATAGTTTAGTCATCGAAATCATCAAGAAACGAAATCCCAAAATGAAATATACCTCTGTAGTAAAACAATCATATCTCACACATAAGAAAATGAAATCTATCAAGGTTCGAGAGTTCGGAAAGAAGACAAATTTCTCTAAAAATCATGATTAATACTGAAGTTAAGATACTGACATTAAATAGCAATCAAAACTGATCACTGACAAAATACAGGTTTTTCTCTCAACAACAAATCAACATACAACATACGAAACTCGTCCCAAACACAACAAACATGTTAGTCAAAAGGGTATGTAGCACTCCACATGTTTGGACATGCTAGTCAAAAGGAAAATAAAGATGTAAAATAATAATAAAATAAAAATAATTACAAAAATCCAAACTAGCAATAATCTAGCAATTTTCAATATCAACAAAAGAATAACTAGTCCCCGGCAGTGGCGCCAAAAACTTGGTGTGAATTTTTGCAAGTGTACAAAATCGCACAAGTAATATAGATAGGTGAGTAGAGTGTCGAACCCACAGGGACTAGATATTTTACTGAGTACCGATATCACTAGATGAATCACTATTTGGAAGATCGAACTTTTTAAGGAAAAAATAACTGAATTAAATTAATCTAACTAAATTGGTGAAGAGGGAGAGGGCTGTGAAACGATGAAGCACTTGTACTTTATTTAATGGTAAAATTAGTTCTAGGGCTTTTGGTTCACCTTGTTTATCACACACACAAATTATTAGTCCTTATGAATTAAAGATATTATCTTTCCAAATTGTCGACCAAAATCCTAAAGATATTAACCACTCTATCCACGTAGTCTAAAAATTATTCTCAACTAATTCTTCGCCTATCCATCAAATTATTAATTGAGAAATTGGATTTCTTAACGGTCACGTGCTCCAATATACGGTGTTAATTTTTATTAATCACAAATAACCTGTTCGGTCTCTTTATGATTTAGAAGATCATACAAATGTCTATCCACCATGTTGTATGCATAAATAATAAAAATTAAAACACAATCAGGAAAAATAGAGTAAAAATAAGGAATTAAAATTTGTGTTCTACAAAACTTGGCTACACCTTAGCCTCTAGAACAATAAATTTAGTTCATGTTTGTTTAGGATTGCATCTAAAAATTGGAGAAAAAGAGATACAAAAAAATATATAAAAATAATGCAAACCGAAGTTTTTATCTCTCTTCTGTCTCTATGTCAGTCAGAGTCGCCACATCAGCGTTCAGGCCTGTCACACCCGTGCCTCGTCTCATGGCTTCTCTGGTGTCGTATAGTCCACGCCCAGTCAGATCGTCAAAGCAGTCTCGTCGAGGTCGCTGTCGACAGCTGTCTTATCGCCACGTCACCACGCGTTGAGCTTGTGAGCCGCACGCGCAAGGGAGAAGAAGACAGCGCACGTCAGCTGTCTCTTCGAAGTCGCTGACTTGCTCCAATGCCGCACGCCAGGAGGGTGAAGAAGTCGCCACGTCGGCTAGCTGTCACGTCGTCAGCACGTGCACTTCTCTCTGGTCCTGAAGTGCGATACGAAGAAGAAACCCTGTCAAAGTAGGTACTGTAGCCACCTACCCCTCTGCTTTCTTAATCCGAACAGAGAGAGAGCCTCTTACTTTCTTTTCTTTTCTTTTCTTTTTATGAATGTATTAGCCGTCACCTCCTGAATTCTTCTCTCTCCCTTTGCTTGTATTTATAGGAAACGGGAGAGAACAATTAGGGTTTGCACTTTTGCAGAAAACCCCACTATTTTCCTTTATTTCATTCCTTAATTGATCTGAATTTTATTTCTTTCTCTTTTCTTCTTTTCTTCCTTTTCTTTCAACCACGTGCTTCTGCATACACAAAATAAGACCAAAATTTAGGATTTAAAAATAAAATAAAATAAATTAGTTCAAAATTAATTAAACTAACTAAAAATCATAATAGCTCATTAAAATCGTTCTAAAATTATTTGTCGCACTTTTAACTCAACAAAACAATAAAAATTGATAAATCCATTATTTTACTTTGTTTGTTGATTTTTTCCACAAATCTTTACCTTTTGCATCAAAAATATTATTTCTTCAAAAATAATTAATTAAATGAAATCCTATAGAAATAAGATGAATTATAGACACTATCAATGAAAACAAGCCATTTTTATTGGTAAATGAGTACAGATATTTGTATGTAAATTAGACACATCAAATACCTCCAAACTTAAGATTTTGCTTGTCCTCGAGCAAAAAGTAGAACCATGAACAAGGGAATAATAATAGTAGACTCAACCCATCACACTAGGAGATCATATCATGCAAGCATCAAAATTTCAATTAAAAATATAAACATTAGCAAATAAAGTAAACCTAAGCATACCCACTTTCTCCAGTGCAATTATTTATTCATAATTCCCAACCCAATCGTATTTGTCATGCAATTAATGTAATTATAGTATGCAACAGCTCAATTTGTGATTATCCCTTCTCTCTACTACAAACCGAGTAGCAAACTAGAGTTTTTTTTTTTTTTTTTTTTTTAGGAATAATTTTTTTCAGTCTCTTCTCTAAGTTGTCACTTGCCTTTTGACGTGAATGCAAAATATTTGTGATGAATTCACCCGGTTACTCAACAAGTCACAAACTTAAAGTGCTTTGCATACTCATATTTCAAGTTGCCGTTTTACGTAAAAGTAAACATTGGTGATGAATACCCCTAGTTACTAAGCAACACAAAACATTGGAGTAGATTGACTTTATTCATAAATTTTTTTTCTTTTCATTATTACTCTATTTACTTAAACCCTGTTTAGGACTAGATCAAAGGGGATAATCACCAGAAAACCCATCACATTTGTCTTTTATGTATAATAGCATGAGTCACACATCTTTGTAAGGAATTTTGAAACTCAATAATTCTAAAGTAAATAAGTATGCTTACTCTTGCTTTATAAAAAAAATTGTTTATCCCAAAAAAATTGTTTCAATGCTTATCACAATAAGGAACTCAAAAGTGTAAAGGTAAGCCTAATTATAATCCTTTTGTTTTGTTTTTCTTTTCAAAAATAATAAAAATAAAAATGAATTTGCAAACCTTGCCCCCAAACTTGAATATCACATTGTCCTCAATGGGAAAGAAAAACAAAAACAAAAAGAATGTAAAAAGTTTAGAATATCTCCCCTGATTCGTCTTTAAATTTCTGCACGCGCAGTGTTCAATATTTTGACGATATCTGGAGCTGTAGATGTCCAAATGGGATGATTTTTCTTTCGCTGGAAAGCTAAGAAAATAGGCTACAACTTCTTTTTGAATCACTTTTCCAGATTTTGACTCCAAGCTGCTCAAAAAAAGCCATCAATGCATGTGTTCAAAACAGCTCCGCCCGGCCACTTCCAAAATTTATGCAATCCTGCAAAATAAAATCAAAAATTAAAATAAAATAAACTAAAAGATAAGTCAAAACTAAATGCAATAAAATAAAACATGGGTTGCCTCCCTAGAAGCGCTAAGTTTTAAGTCTTCAGCGAGACATGGGGGTGAGATGGTTAAGTAACGCCAAGATCCAACAACATTAACACATCTTTTCTAATTTTTCTCTTCAGATGTGGATCTGGTTCAAGCTCCAATTTGAGGCATTTTCTTCGTGATGATGATGTCATTGATTCTCCCACCTCTTTGAATTTATGCTGCAAAAATGAATAAATAGAAGGTTCAGCATCCAAATTCATGACATATTCTGAAATTTTTTCTTTCTGAGATTCAAAAGTTTCTGAATTTATTGGACATACTTCGATTGGTGAATTTTCAAATTTAGCCTTATGTTTCTTGCCCACAATTAAATCAGTTTCACTTACTTGAATAGATGACTGTTCTTCAGGAGGAAAATTTATAGAATTAAAAACATCATACATTACTTGCTCATGCTGAATTTGTTCCTCCACAATTTGTTCACGCTCACTTTGCTTTTCAACCACATTCTGTTCGCCATTTTCTTCATGTGGTTGTTCAATTGTCCCCCCGCTTCCTAGTGTTATAGCCTCGACATGCTCCTTGGGATGGACAACTATATTGCGTAGTAATGTTCCTGCAGTTTTTTCATTAAGAATATTTGAAAATTGACTAATTTGTACCTCAAGATTGTGAATGGAAGCCGAAGTTGAATTTGCAACATTTTGGATTGCCAAATCTGTCTTTTGTATGTATTGTTCTGCCCTTTGCATGTAGTGCATAAACATGTCTTCAAGTGTCGGCTTCTTTTCTTGTTGTAGAAAATTTTGAGGTTGTATAACTGCTCCTTAATTGTTGTTCCATGGATAATTGGGGGTGTTTCTCCATTCTTGATTGTATGTGTTTGCATAATGATTGTTTTGCATTTGAAAGTTTGACACAAAATTTTCATGTTCGGTATTTGATGGAGCAAAAGGGTTCCCCACTTGACAATCTGAACTTGAATGATTTCATGCACAAAGATCACAAATAATATTAGATTGATTAACATTAAAATTCATATTTTCTACTTGTTTAGATAAAATATCATTTTTTGTATTTAAAGTAGAAAAAGGATCAAGTTCAAAAACTCTAGCCACTTTTTTTGGCATTGTTCTCTCTGAAGACCACTGGTAATGATTTGATGCCATCTCCTCTAAAATCTCATAGGTTGCTTCATAAGTTCTTCTCATGAGTGCACCACCAGCTGCTGTATCAACCATAGATCTATGTATAACTCCCAAATCATTATAGAATGTTTGCATTTGCAGCCATTTCGGTAGTTCATGATTAGGACACTTTCTTAATAACTCTTTGTACCTTTCCCATGTATCATACAAAGACTCGGTCTCAAATTGAGTAAATGTGCAAATATCATTTCTTAGCCTTGCGGTCTTTGCTGGTGGAAAATACTTGGCTAGAAACTTTTGTGCAAGTCCCTCCCAAGTAGTAATACTACCGGGTGGTAGATAATGTAGCCAAGCCTTCGCCTTATCTCGTAGGGAAAAAGAAAAGAGTCTCAGTCTAATTGCATCGTCTGATACACCGTTGTGCTTGAAAGTGTCACAAATTTCTAGAAAATCTGTAATGTGAGCGTAAGGATCCTCGTGTGGTAGTCCCCAAAATTGAACAGTCTGTTGAATCAATAGAATAATCTCCGGTTCAATCTCAAAATCGTTAGCTTCAATAACCGGCTTCTTTATGCTTGACACATAAATTGAGGGCATAGCGTAGTCTTTCAAAGGCCTATTTTCATTGTTCCCCGTGATAATGTACGTGTATGTCCTGCAATATGAGTATCGAAAAAGAAAAAAATAAAAAAACTAAAAAAAACTAAAATAAGAAAAATAAAAAAAAAGTAAACGTTAGTCAAAAGGAAAATAAAGATTTAAAATAATAATAAAATAAAAATAATTACAAAAAATCCAAACTAGCAATAATCTAGCAATTTTCAATATCAATAAAAGAATAACTAGTCCCCGGCAGCGGCGCCAAAAACTTGGTGTGAATTTTTGCAAGTGTACAAAATCGCACAAGTAATATAGATAGGTGAGTAGAGTGTCGAACCCACAGGGACTAGATATTTTACTGAGTACCGATATCACTAGATGAATCACTATTTGGAAGATCGAACTTTTTAAGGAAAAAATAACTGAATTAAATTAATCTAACTAAATTGGTGAAGAGGGAGAGGGCTGTGAAACGATGAAGCACTTGTACTTTATTTAATGGTAAAATTAGTTCTAGGGCTTTTGGTTCACCTTGTTTATCACACACACAAATTATTACTCCTTATGAATTAAAGATATTATCTTTCCAAATTGTCGACCAAAATCCTAAAGATATTAACCACTCTATCCACGTAGTCTAAAAATTATTCTCAACTAATTCTTCGCCTATCCATCAAATTATTAATTGAGAAATTGGATTTCTTAACGGTCACGTGCTCCAATATACGGTGTTAATTTTTATTAATCACAAATAACCTGTTCGGTCTCTTTATGATTTAGAAGATCATACAAATGTCTATCCACCATGTTGTATGCATAAATAATAAAAATTAAAACACAATCAGGAAAAATAGAGTAAAAATAAGGAATTAAAATTTGTGTTCTACAAAACTTGGCTACACCTTAGCCTCTAGAACAATAAATTTAGTTCATGTTTGTTTAGGATTGCATCTAAAAATTGGAGAAAAAGAGATACAAAAAAATATATAAAAATAATGCAAACCGAAGTTTTTATCTCTCTTCTGTCTCTATGTCAGTCAGAGTCGCCACATCAGCGTTCAGGCCTGTCACACCCGTGCCTCGTCTCATGGCTTCTCTGGTGTCGTATAGTCCACGCCCAGTCAGATCGTCAAAGCAGTCTCGTCGAGGTCGCTGTCGACAGCTGTCTTATCGCCACGTCACCACGCGTTGAGCTTGTGAGCCGCACGCGCAAGGGAGAAGAAGACAGCGCACGTCAGCTGTCTCTTCGAAGTCGCTGACTTGCTCCAATGCCGCACGCCAGGAGGGTGAAGAAGTCGCCACGTCGGCTAGCTGTCACGTCGTCAGCACGTGCACTTCTCTCTGGTCCTGAAGTGCGATACGAAGAAGAAACCCTGTCAAAGTAGGTACTGTAGCCACCTACCCCTCTGCTTTCTTAATCCGAACAGAGAGAGAGCCTCTTACTTTCTTTTCTTTTCTTTTCTTTTTTATGAATGTATTAGCCGTCACCTCCTGAATTCTTCTCTCTCCCTTTGCTTGTATTTATAGGAAACGGGAGAGAACAATTAGGGTTTGCACTTTTGCAGAAAACCCCACTCTTTTCCGTTATTTCATTCCTTAATTGATCTGAATTTTATTTCTTTCTCTTTTCTTCTTTTCTTCCTTTTCTTTCAACCACGTGCTTCTGCATACACAAAATAAGACCAAAATTTAGGATTTAAAAATAAAATAAAATTAATTAGTTCAAAATTAATTAAACTAACTAAAAATCATAATAGCTCATTACATCCTTCTAAAATTATTTGTCGCACTTTTAACTCAGCAAAACAATAAAAAATGATAAATCCATTATTTTACTTTGTTTGTTGATTTTTTCCACAAATCTTTACTTTTTGCATCAAAAATATTATTTCTTCAAAAATAATTAATTAGATGAAATCCTATAGAAATAAGATGAATTATAGACACTATCAATGAAAACAAGCCATTTTTATTGGTAAATGAGTACAGATATTTGTATGTAAATTAGACACATCAAATACCCCCAAACTTAAGATTTTGCTTGTCCTCGAGCAAAAAGTAGAACCATGAACAAGGGAATAATAATAGTAGACTCAACCCATCACACTAGGAGATCATATCATGCAAGCATCAAAATTTCAATTAAAAATATAAACAATTGCAAATAAGGTAAACCTAAGCATACCCACTTTCTCCAGTGCAATTATTTATTCATAATTCCCAACCCAATCGCATTTGTCATGCAATTAATGTAATTATAGTATGCAACAGCTCAATCTGTGATTATCCCTTCTCTCTACTTGTAAGGTCATGATCCAAGGTCATGATCGAGACCAAGGGAACATGATCATCCAAGGTCATGATCAAGACCAAGGGAACATGATCATCCAAGATCATGATCAAGACCAAGGGAACATGATCAAGACCACATCCAAGGTCGGACGGGTCATGATCAAGACCAAGGGAACATGATCATCAAGATGATAAAGAAGATCGGACGGCCGAGATGAACATGATCAAAACTCCACTTGATCAAATAGCCAACGAAAATGAGGGCACTGGCTACTCGGACGGTGGATGGCAGGGTGGTGTGCACGGCGATGGTAGGGAGACAGGCTAGGGGGTTGCTGTCGTAGTGCGACTGGGGGCAGCACTGGTATGGAGGAAGCAGCGGGAAGAGAACGGAGTCGCGAGAGGTAGACGAAGTAGAGCAGGGAGGTGAGCGGCTGAGGGCGGCACGGTGGCTGGGCATCACAAGGGAGAGGCAGCACGAAGGCGGAAGAGTCGAGAGAGAGAGACGAGAGGCGGCAGGGTATAGGGAAGGTGAAAAGGCAATGCATGGGTTTAAATAAAAGAGGCAGAGTTAGGGTTGAGGGAAAGCTTATCGGGTTTGGGGTGTTAATAACAGGGTAGGGGTTTTGAACGGGTTGGGTTCTGATGGGTTGCAAACGGGTTGGGTAGCATGCTGGGTTTCGGGTAGGGTATAGGTTAAACGGGTTTTTGGGTTAATAAAAAAATAGGTTTTGGGTTAAAATAGAAATAGGGTTTTAAATAAAAATCTAATAAGAAAATTAAATAACCAATAAAACATAATTTATAAAATAATGTAATTTAAATTACAATATAGACTTTATTTAAAATAACTACAAATATAATTTATAAATAGAACTAGGTTTTTAATAACCAATCAAAGTAATAACCATAATAAAAATGGTAATAAAAATAACAATAATAATAATAATAGTAATAATTACTGCAAACAAATAAAATTATTGAAAGATTTAAAAAGAAGATCCAATAGTACAATTTGACAAAAGAATTTTTAAAACCGAAAAAAATAATTTGCGAAAATTTTAAATACAGAAAATACACAAAAATACATTTTTGGGAAAACAGGGGTTACACCAATGCCTTTCCCTATTCCGTTGCGTCGCAGCCACGCCGCCGCCATCGCCCACGTCGTCTCGTCGACCCTGTCGCCGCCCTCAGCCAGTGTCGTCACCGCCCTTGGCCTGGCGTTGTTGCTGCTGTCTTGTTGCTGTCTTTTTGAGTTGCTGTGCTATTATTGCTCTTGCTATTATTGCTCTTGGGATTCTATTGTACGTATATTGCACGTGCTATTGGTGGATTGTGTTAATTCGTGGGTTCGTTGCTTCAGGATTCTTATCCCGTTATTCTTGGTATTCGTTTTTGTCGTTTATAAGGCAAGTTACTGTCCTCTTAAATTGTTAATTGTATCAAATTCACGTTTTGTTGAAATTCTTGCAAGTAGATCCCTTGTTTATCGTATTATACTTTGTTCATCTCTTCGTTGGATCTATTGAGGGTTTACACGAGCTAACCCCCAATATTCTTGACATCATACCACTTTTGACTCTAAAGATTGGATTTTTCATGCATTCATGTAGAATTGATAATAGGATTAACCGTATAATCATAACACAATTAATTATTGTAGAAACACTACTAGGTTGATTGTTTGGTTGATTGTTTGTTATTTGATTGATGATAATTTAGTATATGCATATGATTTTAGTCTTATTCATCATGTTATTACACCCATTATGTAGATTACACAGTTTATTGACTAAAGAATCAATACCCATCATGTTTAATTAATTTATTTCACGAAACTACACAAATCCTGTAAATTGCGTGCTGACCTGTATGTTGACTGCTAGTTTTGAACCAGTAAATGATCTTAAAAGGAATTACTTTCTGAATATGAATTGTAGCCTTATTTTTCTAGTTTTCAGAAAATCTTGAATTTTTGAATTCTGAGTTTTGTAGCAAAAGTTCTGTCCGTTTTACTACAGTTGTGTTTTTACTTCTAAATTTTTAGATTCTTGTATCTTGCATGTTTAAATGATAAAATTTTACTCTAAAAATTTTTAGATTGTTGCTTAACATGTTTAGGAGTTTAGAAATTTTTTATGAATTTAATACTTAGTTTTTGTTGTTTCTAAAATTATAACATGATATCGAAATACTGCCTGAACATGAAATATGTAAACAACAATGTGTTTGACCTGGCTACTGTTGTCGGATTTTGAACTTTAAATATGCGTTGCAACCGTGGAAGTCTAGTTTCTAGAATTTCTGACGGATTCAGTTTTCGAGTTCTGAAACAGCGGAAAACTGCATTTTTGTACAAACTACTCTTGCTGTCCAGAATTTTATATTTCAATTTTTAATAGTATAACTATTCCTATATCGTACTATTGTATGAATTAATGTGTGTATATGCATTACATAATCCCAATGTCTTATTGTCATCGTTCCAATTGTCCTATTGCATGTTATCACCTTATTGTTCCCTTATTGTTACTATGGTTCACCCCATCTCTCAAATTGTATATTATATTGTTGCATTAATAAAATAATTAATAAGCCGGAGTTTAATAGAATGACTTGAGTAGTGAATAATATGGTGTCTGTGTCGGCTTGTGTTTATCGACTGATTGTGGAGCGCTAACTACGGCATCCCAATCTTTCGTGTATTGCATCAATGAATCGTATCAATAAATCAGTGAATCATCGTAATGTATCGTGCAACAATATTATTTCGTATCAGTGATTATCGTACCGACACATGATCTATAAAATTCACCACTCGGTTTAAACGAAATTGATTGTATGCATCAAACCTGTAGTAAGGGATGCAGTAGAACATGGATTAGTTAGGATTAAAATGATTAATAGACATAAGAATTGACACAACATCGACATTACATATTATACATCATTGTTCCTATTGATCCCAAATATTGTTTCAGTATTATTGATACCATTGAAAAGTGTTAGTGAATATTGAATCATTGTTCCTATTGATCCCAAATATTGTTTAAGTATTATTGATACCGTTGAAAAGTGTTATTGAATATTGAATCATTGTTTATACCAATACATCGTTTACCATGATATTGTTTATTGTTATTGTCCCATATTATTGACTCCTATTGATCTATTGATTTATTGTTATACGATTATTCCATTGTTCCTTGCTTTCTCTACTTGCTGTCCATGAATTGCTCTAAGGACACACTACAAAAGAAAGTAGCTTTCCCGACGCTTTTTTCCGTCTATACCGGCGTTTTTTTACGCCGGGGAAAACTTTCACCGGCGTTTACAATAACGCCAGTCCAACTGCCGCCGAAGCGGGCATCGCTGAAACGAAGGGGTCTACACCTGCATTTTTTGTGGACGCCGGTAAATGTTAGGACTACACCGGCGGTCATCAAACGCCGGTGTATATCGGTTTCTGGGTGCCGTTCTTGTGCACCTATATACATACACCGGCGGTCGTAAACCGCCGGTATTTAGCCATTCACCGGCGTAAATGAAAACGCCGGTGTAGATCGAAAGTATACCGGCGGTCAAGAAATGCCGGTGTATGTACGTTTATGAGCGCCTGCTTTTCCCTGTTTACGAACACCGGCGCGACCAAAAAACGCCGGTGTAGTTATATACGCCGGCATTTACAAAACGCCGGTGTACGCCTGTGCCGTTACAGCTGAAAACTTTCACCGGCGTGCGTTGAAACGCCGGTGTATCACACACTCCAACAATTAAATTATATAGACTGCCGTTTTTTAAAACGCCGTTCTGGCTATGCCCGTTTATTTTCGATACTCCGCTTTTCCGTTCGATTTCAATTCACAGTTTCATTTACAAAACTTGTAAACTAATTCTCACAACTGATTCAATCAATTTCGTTGCATACTACTGCGCAAACAACAACCAAACACAAGAATAATTAAAGATAATCAAGTTTCACACGTGTCATATCAACGTCCAAATTCATTGATTAATTAACAGTGTCATAATTAACAAATTAATATAGAGACTAACATCCAAAATATCCAAACAAACCAGTCTGACAAATATCCAAAATATCCCAAATTCAAAGTATGACATAACTCTCATAAAAAAAACCAGTCTGATATAACAACAGCAAGGAGGAGGACATAAGAACAACAACCATACAGCAAGGAGGACATAAGAACAGCAAGGAGGACCGCAGATTCATACCCCTCGAGTAGCTTCAGCTCTGATCATCAGAATTTCCTTCATCTTGACGACCGCTCTGTGAAAAAAAAACAATAGTTTAATTGAACAGTAGATCACAATACAGAATATACATATTTTTTGAACTTGCAAAAAGAACTACCTGTGTCTCGAATTATAAGATCAAAGTGCCAACTGCAAATGGAATTGTTAATGATATATACAGAGGTAAAATAATTACATTGCAATGCTAAAAATTCCGTACTTAATTTTGTTTTTAAATATATCTAAAATAACAAAACAAATGAAAATTCAGTATCTAACTTGAAACCTTTATATTCTCCTCTGATTGGGAATATCCACTATCTAAAACAATAAAACAAATGAAAATTCAGTATCTAAGCATGTCCTTCATGGATTGTTCAGACAATCCATGAAACTGTCATCGTGGACGGAAACCAAATATAAGAAAAATAAGAAAAATAAGATAGGGCTCATATCAAGTGTATTTTTAGGAAACTGTCATCGTGGAAGGAAACCAAATATATATAGAAGCCAGAAATGGAAACAGAAAGAAGAAAGGTAGAGACTTTGGATACACCAGGCTACCATAGCGGCATTTTCCTCATCTCTCTCTCATCCCTTATTTCCCTTCAGCACACGAACAGAAAGAGACATCAGCAACCACCTTAAGCAACCACCTTAAGAGCGACAAGAACAACAATAATAATAAATTATTATGAACAAGATGTCTCTATATGGGTTTCCAGATCTCCACTCGAGCCCACTCTTTCTAATCACAGCCCAATTAAGAACATAGACAACATCCACTAAACAATCCAATCATAGCCCAGTCAAAATTTGCCATCCTGGATCTTAATGAAATACGCTTCATTAACAGTGAAAGAAAATGAGGTAGCAGCATACTTAGTTTGGAAGTGAACCCATTTTTTGTTAAAAAATCATGCCAAAGATGGCAATCAGCTTCATTAACAGTATCTGAAAATGAAAATTTCCATTAACTGAGCTTATATGTTGCTCTAGTAATTCACTGTGCCCAACTAAATCTAAAACCCAATTGTTGTGCGTATCCGGAGGATTTTGGCATACGTACCTATAGCATCCTCAGTTCACAGTAAACCCGTTTTGGTCAAAAAAACATGCCAAGATCACAATCAGATCCATGAAAATAAGCTTCACTAACAACAAAAGAAGAACTGAGGATGCTATGCAGCATACTTAGTTTGGAAGTGAACCCATTTTGTGTTAAACAATCAGGTTACATTGACAGTATCTGAAAATGAAAATTTCTCCCTTATTTGAGCTTATATGTTGCTCTACTACTTTTTCAGCACAACTATATCGCAAAACCCAAGTGTTGTGCATATCCGGCCGGAGGATTTTGGCATACGTACCATATAATGTCCTCAGTTCACAGTGAACCCATTTTTGTTATAAAAACATACATGCCAAGAAGACAATCAGGTGCTTGAAATCAGGTTCACTAGCAGTTAGTGAAAATGGGACCATAAAATAGCTTAAGAAGACCATCAGGTTTGTGAAATAAGCTTCACTAACAGTGAAAGAAACTGGGGATGCTATGCAGCATACTCATTTTGGAAGTGAACCCATTTTGTGTTAAAAAAACCATGCCAAAGATTGCAAGCAGGTTACATTGACAGTATCTGAACATGAAAATTTCTCCATTATCTGAGCTTATATGTTGCTCTACTACTTTTTCAGCCCAACTATATCGCAAAACCCAAGTGTTGTGCATATCCGGCCGGAGGATTTTGGCATACGTACCTATATAATGTCCTCAGTTCACAGTGAACCCATTTTTGTTATAAAAACATACATGCCAAGAAGACAATCAGGTGCTTGAAATCAGGTTCACTAGCAGTTAGTGAAAATGGGACCATAAAATAGCTTAAGAAGACCATCAGGTTTGTGAAATAAGCTTCACTAACAGTGAAAGAAACTGGGGATGCTATGCAGCATACTCATTTTGGAAGTGAACCCATTTTGTGTTAAAAAAACCATGCCAAAGATTGCAAGCAGGTTACATTGACAGTATCTGAAAATGAAAATTTCACCATTATATGAGCTTATATGTTGCTCTACTACTTTTTCAGCCCAACTATATCGCAAAACCCAAGTGTTGTGCATATCCGGCCGGAGGATTTTGGCATACGTACCTATATAATGTCCTCAGTTCACAGTGAACCCATTTTTGTTATAAAAACATACATGCCAAGAAGACAATCAGGTGCTTGAAATCAGGTTCACTAGCAGTTAGTGAAAATGGGACCATAAAATAGCTTAAGAAGACCATCAGGTTTGTGAAATAAGCTTCACTAACAGTGAAAGAAACTGGGGATGCTATGCAGCATACTCATTTTGGAAGTGAACCCATTTTGTGTTAAAAAAACCATGCCAAAGATTGCAAGCAGGTTACATTGACAGTGTCTAAAAATGAAAATTTCTCCATTATCTGAGCTTATATGTTGCTCTACTACTTTTTTAGCCCAACTATATCGCAAAACCCAAGTGTTGTGCTTATCCGGCCGGAGAATTTTGGCATACGTACCTATATACCATCCTCAGTTCACAGTGAACCCATTTTTGTTATAAAAACATACATGCCAAGAAGACAATCAGGTGCTTGAAATCAGGTTCACTAGCAGTTAGTGAAAATGGGACCATAAAATAGCTTAAGAAGACCATCAGGTTTGTGAAATAAGCTTCACTAACAGTGAAAGAAACTGGGGATGCTATGCAGCATACTCATTTTGGAAGTGAACCCATTTTGTGTTAAAAAGACCATGCCAAAGATTGCAAGCAGGTTACATTGACAGTGTCTGAAAATGAAAATTTCTCCATTATCTGAGCTTATATGTTGCTCTACTACTTTTTTAGCCCAACTATATCGCAAAACCCAAGTGTTGTGCATATCCGGCCGGAGAATTTTGGCATACGTACCTATATACCATCCTCAGTTCACAGTGAACCCATTTTTGTTATAAAAACATACATGCCAAGAAGACAATCAGGTGCTTGAAATCAGGTTCACTAGCAGTTAGTGAAAATGGGACCATAAAATAGCTTAAGAAGACCATCAGGTTTGTGAAATAAGCTTCACTAACAGTGAAAGAAACTGGGGATGCTATGCAGCATACTTATTTTGGAAGTGAACCCATTTTGTGTTAAAAAAACCATGCCAAAGATTGCAATCAGGTTACATTGACAGTGTCTGAAAATGAAAATTTCTCCATTATCTGAGCTTATATGTTGCTCTACTACTTTTTTAGCCCAACTATATCGCAAAACCCAAGTGTGGTGCATATCCGGCCGGAGAATTTTGGCATACGTACCTATACAATATCCTCAGTTCACAGTGAACCCATTTTTGGTATAAAAACATACATGCCAAGAAGACAATCAGGTGCTTGAAATCAGCTTCACTAACAGTTAGTGAAAATGGGACCATAAAATAGCTTAAGAAGACCATCAGGTTTGTGAAGTAACCTTCACTAACAGTGAAAGAAACTGGGGATGCTATGCAGCATACTCATTTTGGAAGTGAACCCATTTTGTGTTAAAAAAACCGGTTACATTGACAGTATTTGAAAATGAAAATTTCTCCATCATCTGAGCTTATATGTTGCTCTACTACTTTTTTAGCCCAACCATATCGCAAAATCCAAGTGTTGTGCGTATCCGGCCGGAGGATTTTGGCATACGTACCTATATAATATCTGATGACCACAGTGAACCCATTTTTGGTATAAAAACATACATGCCAAGAAGACAATCAGGTGCTTGAAATCAGCTTCACTAACAGTTAGTGAAAATGGGACCATAAAATAGCTTAAGAAGACCATCAGGTTTGTGAAATAAGCTTCACTAACAGTGAAAGAAACTGGGGATGCTATGCAGCATACTCATTTTGGAAGTGAACCCATTTTGTGTTAAAAAAACCATGCCAAAGATTGCAATCAGGTTACATTGACAGTATCTGAAAATGAAAATTTCTCCATTATCTGAGCTTATATGTTGCTCTACTACTTTTTTAGCCCAACTATATCGCAAAACCCAAGTGTTGTGCATATCCGGCCGGAGGATTTTGGCATACGTACCTATATACCATCCTCAGTTCATGGAAGAAAAATACGAATAGGGCTCATAGCAAGTGTAGTTTTAACTGGAATTGTCATCGTGGAAGGAAACCAAATATAGAAGCCAGAAAGAGGAATGGTAGAGAATGAGGATACACCAGGCTAGCATAGCGGCATTTTCCTCATCTCTCTCTCACCCCTTCTTTCCCTTCTCCACTCCAACTCGTCTCTTTCTAATCACAGCCCAATTAAGAACAATTGTTCACAGTCACTGTTAAAGAAACATATATGCTCAGATTATGAAAAATTTATATGCTCAGATTATGGAAATTTTCAGTCACTGTTAAAGAAACTAAGTAGGCTGCATAGCATCCCCAGTTTCTTTCACTGTTAGTGAAGCTTGTTTGGAAAATTGTTCACTCAAACATGCCCCTTGTTTCTGAACTCAAACATGACATTAATAAACATCTTTTCTAATAATGGCTACACTTGTGGAAGCTCTCTCTAAGCCTCAATTCTTCAAGGTTTTGTTGCCTACTTCTTTACAGAAGTTGGTACTCTATTCTCCTCTCTTTAAAGAACAATAGAGTACCAGCTTCTGTAAAGAAGTAGGCAACAAAACCTTGAAGAATTGAGGCTTAGAGAGAGCTTCCACAAGTGTAGCCATTATTAGAAAAGATGTTTATTAATGTGATGTTTGAGTTCAGATACAAGGGGCATGTTTGAGTGAACAATTGGGTTTTGAATGGAGATTGTAGTCATAGATCAATTCTTCATGGAAGAAAAATACGAATAGGGCTCATAGCAAGTGTAGTTTTAACTGGAATTGTCATCGTGGAAGGAAACCAAATATAGAAGCCAGAAAGAGGAATGGTAGAGAATGAGGATACACCAGGCTAACATAGCGGCATTTTCCTCATCTCTCTCTCATCCCTTCTTTCCCTTCAGCACACGAACACATAGAGACATCAGCAACAACAGCAAGAGCGACAAGAACAACAACAATAATAAATTATTATGAACAAGATGTCTCTATATGGGTTTCCAGATCTCCACTCCAACTCGTCTATTTCTAATCACAGCCCAATTAAGAACAATTGTTCACAGTCACTGTTAAAGAAACATATATGCTCAGATTATGAAAAATTTTCATTTTCAGATACTGTTAAAGAAGCTGATTTCATGCATCTGATTGCAATCTTTGGCATGGTTTTTTTAACACAAAATGGGACTACTTCCAAACTAAGTATGCTGCATAGCATCCCCAGTTTCTTTCACTGTTAGTGAAGCTTATTTCACAAACCTGATGGTCTTCTTAAGCTATTTTATGGTCCCATTTTCACCTCCTCCAAATCAGTACAATGTCATCTATACCAGGTTATGTGCCAAAATGGGTTTGGGCATACGATGCAAGGCCGACAAGTATTAGTTGTTTGTGAGTATGCAATAGGATGCAGCTATGAACATGGGCTCATATCAAGTGTAGTATTACGGACTGTCATCGTGGAAGGAAACCAATTTAATATAGAAGCCATATATGGAGCCAGAAAGAGGGATGGTAGAGAATGAGGATACACCAGGCTAACATAGCGGCATTTTTCTCATCTCTCTCTCATCCCTTCATTCTCTTCAACACACGCACACAAAGAGACATCAGCAACAACAGCAAGAGGGGGTTGGTCCAACAATAAGTGTAGATTATAATAAACGAGATGTCTCTATTTTGGGTTTCCAGATCTCCACTCCAGCCCTTTCTTTCTAATCACAGCCCACTTAAGAAACATAGACGAAATGCTTATAGACGACAGCCACAATGCAGACTCACAAACACTAGTACGTGTCTTTCATGCATTCAAGTAACATAATCTCTTTAAAAATACCAATTTTAAGACTTACCGATGTTTTTTGACAGTGGGCGGCGTGCTACCCTCACTCTCATATGTTTGCCTGCCACTATTATTTAGTGGCTGCTCATCCCCATGGCTCTCGTTGCCATCATTTATATTTACCCTCTTTCCACGCCTCGGCATGTTGTACCTGTCAAGGATCCGATAACTTGGTTCAAATGATAGTTTGGTTCAAATGACAACGATAGTTTGGTTCAAATGACACTAAGCATAGTTTAATGTAAATAATACCAAGCAGTAGAAAATAGAAAGACAATTAAACCAGTGTATTAAATTCACAATAAACATATTCGAAATTACAGACATAATATTACAACAAGATTTAAGACATAAAATTAGAGACATATAATAAACTCAATTGAAAATCATGTAAACTACAATACGACATCTTCCAGTACATCGCCCTCTTCTCCATCCTTGCGGAGCCAAGTCCCGCAAATTCCAACATCGGTTGTGTTTACATCAAACACAGGAAACTCAGAAGCAATGTAACTGTTCATGTCTTCACCGTCTTCATCGTCTGAAGTATCGCCCAGTTGGAATACATCTCTTGGTTGCATAGGGATAGCCACATACGATTTTGGCAGGGTTGGATCTGCAATGTAGAACACTTGTTGCACTTGGGATGGAAACAGAAATGGCTCATGGCTAATGTGTGTACCGATGTGAATCAATTTTGAGAAGTTTACAACTGTGAAGCCAAGCTTGTCCTTGTTGTTAGCAAAATTCCTATCAAACTCAGCCCAATCCCCACGAAATAAGAACACGGAAATGGCCAAAATAATTCAACTCAATGATATCCGTGAGCACTCCATAGTAGTCGAGATCCCCATCTACAGGCCTCGTGTCCGATTTGGAAGCATAACTTCTAGTCTTAGACGTCACTACCATTCCACTATTTTGAGACTTCAAATTAGATTCACGATCCTTAGTACGAAATCTAAAACCATTGAATATGTATCCTCCGTATCTTTTGACCATCTGATAGGGACCTTTGGCAAGTACTTGTATTTCAGATGACGCACCTTCAGGACCCAAAGAATGTACCTATTAATTTTGCGCAAATCGTATCAACACCATAGAAAATGTAGATATAATAAAGATTAACTTGCATAACTGTAATTCACCTACATGAGATTTAAACCACTTATGAAAATTTTCATTCATCAGCTTGTTTTGTTCACGTGGTGGTAGTCTTCTTGGTCTAGCCCTTCGTTTGATGTCGCTGACAAATTCGCTAAAAAACAAGCAATTGAAATTAGGAATAACAAAAGTATCAAAAATATCGAACTCCGCGGTTTTCACTGTATTCGATTTACATTTAAAAGCAACTTACCTTCGAAATGGTTCCACTGATGCATGATGGTCTAGCACATATCGATGTGCCTGTTCCCACGCTAAGCTATCGAGCTCAAATGCATCAACTTTACCAACAGTGGTGCCAGCGGTATCAAAAAGATATTGTGCACCATCAAGGTTGGAAATGTCTGGATTTCTACGTGGTCTACTGGAAGATGTCTCCACACCAGGCAAATACCTGGAAAAAAAAATGTGAGCACTCCTCTGATAGATATCCCTGGGCTATTGACCCTTCAGGATATGCTCTATTTTTCACATAACCCTTTAGCCGGTATAGGTACCTGAACATGTACAATTAATAAACTAGAGCGGATTGGGGGATTAAAAGAAATGAGCTTTTGAAAATTCAATTTCGTAAGATGAACGAATTATTTTACCTCTCAATGGGGTACATCCACCGATAGTGAACAGGACCACCGATTCTGGCTTCACCAGCAAGGTGGATTATCAAGTGAATCATAATAGTGAAAAACGATGGAGGAAATATCATCTCCATTTTACTAAGTGTCAATGCCGCCTGCTGCTCCAATTGGTCCAGATCTTCAACACGAAGCATTCTTGAGCAAATACCTTTATATATGCTACAAAGATCTTTCAGGACAGTAGTGACTTGCTCACACATTGAAGACCTTAGGGCCACAGGAAGGAGATCCTGCATTAGGATGTGGTAGTCGTGTGACTTTAGCCCCTGAAGCCTCTTCTCTTTAAAGTTGACACATTTTGCCATGTTAGAAGAATAGCTATCGGGGACTTTCAGTTCAAGTAGTACTTTGCAAAACAACTCCAACTCCGATTTTGATATTGAATAGATTGCAGGAGGTAGGAGCACTTTCCCGTTCGGCAATTCTTCTGGGTGCAACTCATGTCGGATGCCCATTGACTTCAAATCAAGTCGGCTCTTGAGATTGTCCTTTGTCTTCCGATCATCTCCCATAACTGTTCCTATACAATTCTCACCAATATTTTTTCCGATATGCATCACATCTAAATTATGTCTCAGTAAGTTGAATTCCCAATACGGCAACTTGAAGAAAATACTCTTCTTCTTCCATGCACCTAAACTCGTCAAGTTTTGATCCTCATCCTCGCCATATAGATCGGTCTCCTCATCTTGCTCCGGCCTTGCCCTTTTCTTGCCCTTTGTCCTGACTTCTGGTTCCTTTCCATATTTGAATTGATGACCATCTACCCGCCTCAAAATATCTGAACCAGAGGAAGACCCAGGAGCATGTTCCCACTCGTCGGTGCCATCAAATGTCGCTGCCTCTGCCCGAAATATGTGTGTCAGGCAACCATCTCCTATGACCCATATAGCAAAACTTTCTGCCATTGTACAACCACCTTGAACTAGTTTGGTCAGCACAACATGGACATGCATAACGTCCTTTAGTACTATATCCAGATAAATTTGCATATGCTGGAAAATCATTGATTGTCCAAGACAACACGGCACGAAGAGAAAATGTTTCTTTAGCCACAGCATCATAGGTTGGAACACCCACCCACAACTTCTGAAGTTCATCTATTAACGGTTGTAGGTACACATCTATATCATTTCCAGGACCTTTCGGTCCAGGAACTATCATGGACAAAATAAATGAGGACTGCTTCATGCATTTCCAAGGCGGCAAATTGTATGGTATCAACACAACCGGCCATATGCTGTATGTACTACTCATTTGCCTGAAAGGGTTGAAACCATCACTAGCTAGTCCAAGTCTCACATTTCGAGGATCTTCCGCAAAATCAGGATATCTTTCATCAAATCTTTTCCAAGAATGAGAATCAGCAGGATGTCTAAGAATCCCATCATTAGTGCGGCCTTCAGCATGCCATTTCATATCAGAAGAAGTTTTCGTGGACATAAACAACCTTTGTAGCCTAGGAATCAGAGGAAAGTAACGCAATGTTTTGGCAGGCTTCTTTTTCCTACTTCGCTTAGTAGATCCACTGGCTCCCTCGTCTTGATTTGGTCTTTCTTTCCATTTCGAAGAACCACATACTTCGCAATTCTCCAGACTTTCCTTACCACTCGTGAAAAGCATACAGTCATTTGGACATGTTGCTATCTTCTCATATCCTAGATCGAGAGAACTTAGGAATTTTTTGATTTTATAGACTGAGTTTGGAATACAGATTTCAGGAAATGCTTCATTCAACAATTCAAGTAGCATAGTGAAGGACTTAGCAGACCACCCGTTTAAACATTTAATCTGAAATAGTCTGACAATAAATGAGAACTTAGAAAATTTGGTGCAGTCGCGGTACAACGGGATACTAGCATCTTCAAGTAACTTAGCGAAGGATTCTTGCTGCTTATTATTTTCATGGGTGGGGCCAGACATTTCCTCGTCCACCCCGCCACCAATCTGGTTTGTTTCTATTGACTCATTGTGAACTTCGGTTGTTGGGTCATTGGTGTGGAAAGGAACATTATGAATCCCCATGGCATCTTGTAACAAAGCATGCATCTCATCGGGAACGCTTAAGTCTTCGTTCACTAAGGGCTCAGCCTCATTTTCTAATACAACCGGACGAACAGGAGCTACCGTATGATCCTCTCCATGACAAAACCACCTTGTGTACCCTTGAAGAAAACCGTTGACAGCCAAGTGTGTATGTACTACGTCACATGTCCTCAGCATACAATTTGTACAGCGAAGGCATGGACAAAGGATTAGGTTGGGATCACGGGAATGTCGTTTGGCAAAGATAATAAAATCTTTAATACCATCACGGTACTCCTTGGATAATCGTGGTTTACTAATCCAACTTCTATCCATTATATCAATAGCACACAGTCTGAAATTAAAATTTGATATATTAAATAGTAATAACAGTAAAAGGCATTTTGTATATTAAATTTCACCTATTTGAAAACCATCCCTAGCTGCAAATAAATAAACGATATAATCTTTAACTGTAAAATAAAGAAATTGTGGCTCCAAAAAATGTACCAAAAAAAAACTACTTCTTAACACAATCTACTCTATTCACCAAACCCTAAACGACCTTTTGTGGAAATGATCACAACCACCTTAGACGGTATTTTATCGCACACCCTATGTTCGAGCATAAAAAAAAATCGACTATAGTCTCCCCTGTATTTGGCTTTCCGTTCAAGGAGATGATGATGGTAAAGGGTATTTTGCTGATGAAGAGGAATCGGCCGAATAATGAGCGCGTCGTGTTGTAACTACGGTAACAAGAAGATCTGATGACTCATGAACTATTCTGTTCATGACTACTAATAATCACTTATCTCATAATAATAATAATAATAATAATAATAATAATAATAATACTAAACAAAAGAAACAGTAAAAGAAAAATTAAAATGTCTAGTATGTAAGCATATATTTTGCAGACTGAACCAATTGTTGTACATAGCCGGAGGATTTTGGCATAGAGCTATAGCATCCTCAGTTCACAGTGAACCCAGTTTGGTCAAAAAAACATGCCAAAATGACAATCAGATGCATGGGATAAGCTTCAATTAATTAACAGTGAAAGAAACTGGGGATGCTATGCAGCATACTTAGTTACGAAGTGAACCCATTTTGTTAAAAAACCATGCCAAGGATTGCAGTCAGGTTACTTTAACAGTATCTGAAAATGAAAAATTTCCCATTATCTGAGCTTATATGTTGCTCTACTACTTCTTCATCCCAACTAAATCTAAAACCCAATTGTAGCCGCATATCCGGCCGGAGGATTTTGGCATACGTACCTATACCATCCTCAGTTCACAGTGAACCCATTTTGGTAAAAAAAATATGCGAAGATGACAATCAGATGCATGAAAATAAGCTTCACTAACAACAAAAAAAGAAAATGGGGATGCTAGCAGCATACTTAGATTGGAAGTTAACCCATTTTCGTATAAAAAACCATGCCAAAGATTGACAATCAGGTTACTTTAACAGTATTTGAAAATGATAAATTTTCCATTATCAGAGCTTATATGTTGCTATACTACTTCTTCAACCCAACTAAATCTAAAACCCAATTGTTGTGCGTATCCGAAGGATTTTGGCATACGTACCTATAGCATCCTCAGTTCACTTAGTCTAGAAGTGAACCTATAGAAACTGGGGATGCTATGCAGCATACTTAGTTTGGAAGTGAACCCATTTTGTGTTAAAAAACCATGCCAAAGATTGCAATCAGGTTACTTTAACAGTATCTGAAAATGAAAATTTCCCATTATCTGAGCTTATATGTTGCTCTACTACTTCTTTAGCCCAACTAAATCTAAAATCCAATTGTTGTGCATATCCGGCCGGAGGATTCTGACATACGTACCTATAGCATCCTCAGTTCACAGTGAACCCATTTTGGGTAAAAAAACATGCATGCCAAGAAGACAATCAGATGCATGAAATCAGCTTCATTAACAGTGAAAGAAAACGGGTATGCTATGCAGCATACTTAGTTTGGAAGTGAACCCATTTTGTGTTAAAAAACCATGCAAAAGATTGCAATCAGGTTACTTTAACAGTATCTGAAAATGAAAATTTCCCATTAACTGAGCTTATATGTTGCTCTACTAATTCACTGTGCCCAACTAAATCTAAAATCCAATTGTTGTGCATATCCGGCCGGAGGATATTGGCATACGTACCTATATACCATCCTCAGTTCACAGTGAACCCATTTTGGGTAAAAAAACAAACATGCCATGAAGACAATCAGATGCATGAAATCAGCTTCATTAACAGTAAAAGAAGATGAAAATTTCCATTATCTAAGCATATATTTTTCTATTAATTCTTCATCTCAACTAAACCGTTCATGCTAAGGAAATCGAAATGAATAAACTCAAAAAAGCTGCCTTTTTTGGAAAATAAGGGAAATCAAGAGATCATACCGAAGAGAGAGGGAGGGAGCGGGGCGACGAGGGCGGGGGCGTAGGAGAGAGAGAGAGAGGGGGCGACCGCCGATTCACCTCCAAATAGAGAGAGCGAAGAAGGAAATCGAAAAGGACGAAGGGAATAAGGGACGATTTCGAATGGTCGAAGGCCGTCGAAGAGGACGACGCGGCGGAGGCAAACGCGCGGGAAATAGAGCGAGGAAGGAGGGAAACGAAGCGCCTATTTCCCTTTTTTTTTTTGGGGTAATGGGAAAATGGCGAGCGAAAGATTAGGGTTCGCGGGTTTTATTCCCAGTTATTCACCGGCGTTTTAATTGGAAACGCCGGTGAATGTCCCCGTATATTCGCCGGCGTTTATAATAAAAAACGCCGGTGAATAATAAACTTCACCGGCGTGTTTAGGTAAAACGCCGGTGAATACTAACATACGCCGGCGTTTTAAATCGACCGCCGGTGTATGACCATCCCATCTGGCGCCCAATTCCTACTCGCTCCCTACCCCGGAGCTACTAGTAAAACGCCGGGGAATAATCGCCGGTAAAAGCAGTATCTTTTGTAGTGACAATTTTTCTTCTCATTTTAGATGAAGTGTATACAGGTAATGAAGGAGAATTGCCTACTGGGATCGGAGAACAAAGATTTTGATGCTTTTAATTGCTTATTATTTTATTGAACTTATTGTATTGAGACTTGTTACTATTGTATTTGGGATATATTATTGTATTGGGCTTATATTCCGGATTTGATTATTGTTTCCAGACGTTGGTTTATTGTATTTGGATATTTCATATTACTTCATTCCAAGTACTATTGTTCATGAGATTATTATTATTGCTTGCACAATTGTTCTGTATTGGTTATATTGTTGAGTTGATCGATTAAATAGCTTATGGGTGACGTTAATCATTCGCTTGGCCAATGTCATGTGGTCATATTCAGTATTTTTGGAAAGCGGGCCGTAATAGAAACACAAAAAATGCTACTACAGTAGCTACAAGAATATTATAGTTTTTGAAATCTTTTCCATTCGAAATTCAGCCAACCAAAGCTTATGACCAGTGGATTTCTTTGTGTTGATTTCCAACAGTAAAATTCTATCTTACCAAACCAGCCCTAAGGGGTGATTGGCAATAGCTAAATCCATTACAACTAGATCTCACTTTGCAAATCAATTGCAAGCGAGGCTAGTTGCAATATTTAGCTAATTGATTTTATTGTTGCAACTTAAATGTAAGTTTCAACCTAAATGCAAATGCAAAAGGTAGGCTCACTTACAACTTCGAACTTGCACCCATCTTATGTGCAAGTAAGTTGCAAGTGACTTTGAATATAATTATTTACTTTTTACTTGCACTTACTATCTCTATTACATTTTGTTTAAACATTGTAGTTGTAGCTGCAACTACAATTATAGTTGCAATTGCAATGCAAATACACTACCCAACACTCTAAATTAAGTAGCCAAATTTTCGTTGTTCTCTATTTAATGTTTTGTATTTTGATTTAGGGTTATGAAACCTATTGAGATGGTTTGAACATATATAGCGAAAATGGATAATTGCCCTAATTTTAAAATTAAACCTCATGAAAGTTAAGAGAGAAAAAAATAAGTACGGAAAGGTCCAAACAAACTTAAATTTAAGCTATTAATAACAATTTCTGAAGTGTAAATTTGACAAGGATGTGGCTCTCAATAGAATTAAGTAGAGGAGTGATATGCACAGCCGACCACAAAATTTTAAAATAAAAACTTTGTTGGAGTTGTAAAGTAGAATTAAAATTTTAGGTCGGAGAGTAGTGTGTGGATCCAATCTGATAAAAAACTTCTCTGAGAAATATATTTCCAAATAGGCATTGAGACTCTTGATGGATCGTAGATCTGAATAATGGACAGGTCAACGTTTTCCATCTTGATTCTTAAGGTGCTTTTATGGAGTATAATAGGAATTGGTTGAAAAGGGGATTAAAAGAATATTTACGTACATATCAGATTTTTATTGATAAAGGGTAAAAACTAGCACTACAAACGGCTAGGTCTTTACCGGTGTTTTCTTATTCTATAGCGACGTTTATAGATATAGCGGCAATTCTAACAACGTCGTGCGTAACGTCGTTGTATCGAGCATCGGGACAAACCAGGGGCTTATAACGGCATTTTTATAGACCGTATTTATAAGGCGTAGAGCTATAACGGCGTATATTGAACGCAGTGATAGAACTTTTTTTCATTTCCAATTTATAATAAAATAATGACCAGCTCCGGTGTTTCTAAATGCCTCTATAGATTTTAAAATAATTTTCAATATCCTATACCGGTGTTTGAAAAATGCCGGGATAGGTTTAGAAAAACGCCGTGATAGGTTCATTTAAGTATTTTTAAATTAATAACCGCATTTGGTGGAACGATATCTATCGCGGCATATTTTCTCAAAAATGCCGGGAAAGGGGGTTTCGGGTTTTTTCCAGCTATTTTAAATATAGATCACAGATAATTAATCACAAATTAAAAATATCTTTAGTCACATAAAAGTTGAATGTTCAAATCTTAAAATCAATAATAGCAGCATAATAAACAACCATATAATCACGGACCACAATAGACAATAATTTACTTGTCTAAAAACTACCATACGAAGAGTTAGAAATATATATGTTATACAACAATTTCTTATAACAAAACATAAATAAAGTTTCGAAAAAACATAAAAAGCTAAACTCCAAATACAACTAAACTATGGCGGAGTCTCCTGGTGTGGCTCGGCATTGCTTTCATTCCCATCGATATTTCACCAAGTTGTACGTGCGTGACTAGAACTCGATGGAATTCGCTGGCCCTGTATAATTCACAATCGTGTCATTTATTAGTATATTCACCAGAGGATTCTCAATTATCATAATAGTTTTGAAGGAGATTTAATTTAAAACTCATATTAGGTTTATTTGTACCATCTAAAATAAAGAAATTAAAGCATTGTAAAACTTTGCTGATTACTTACAGTTCCATGTACTAGATTATCAAAGTTGAGATTTTGTTGGAAGATTAAAGAAGTAATCATATCTTTCAAGCCGTCAATCTCTGCCTGCATTTTGAACACGTCCGGATAGGATGTACGACTGGAAGTAGATGCATATGGACCAAAGACCTGTGATCCAACACATTCGAAACGATTAGATCAAGTTCCCTTTTTATCCAATAACTAACAAGTCTCAATTATATGATATCCAATGGCATTTCCGACACAAAAGATTGTAAGTTGACATTTCAGCAAAGCTAGTATTGTGTGTACTGCTCTTAAAGTTAACCTTAATCTATATTAAACTTTACATACTGAATCAAAGTTTAGCCTACTGCTCTTAAAGTTAACCTTAATCTATATTAAACTTTACATACTGAATCAAAGTTTAGCCTAGTACAAAAAATTACCTATAATATCATCTAGTTCAGTAGTTTGCAGTGTTTGAATGCAATGTAAATAATCATGAAGGTAGCAATGAATTTATGTGAGACTTTGAATTATTTTTTGTAGTACTTTAATTCAAACCTTGGTTGGTCACTTACATAAGTTTCAAACCACTTGTGGAATTGCTTATTCATTAATTTATGTTGCTCACGTGGCTTCATGTTTTTTGGTCTATGTCATCTTTTCATTTTCCTGATAAATTCGCTGGAACAAGATAAGAACAGATATAAATTAAAATTTAGGTTGACTACTCTTTAATTGTAAGAAATAAATTCACACAACTGAAAAATCCAACTTACGCTCGATAAGGCTGACATGATGGATGGTGATCCAACACATATCGATGTGCTTGTTCCCATGTTAAGTCATCTAACTCAAAAGCATCGATTTTTCCGAAAGTAGTGCCCGCAGTCTGAAAGAGATATTTAGCCCCTTTGAGGTTGGAAATGTCTGAATTTCTTTTTGGTCTAGTCAGACATGCCTCCACACCCTGAAGATACCTTGAACAAAAATTGGAGCACTCCTCCGAAAGATAACCTTCTGCTATTGAGCCTTCCGGATAAGCTTTATTTCTAACGTAACCCTTAAGTCGGTAAAGGTACTTAAAGAAGTATATTTGGATTGAAAAACGTTTGGAAATTACACACCTAAAAAGTACATAATTAATGAACTTAATGAGGGATAAAGTACTACCTCTCAATGGGATACATCCACCGATAATGTACTGATCCACCAAGTCTTGCTTCATCGGCTAGGTGGATTATCAAGTGAATCATTATAGTGAAGAATGATGGGGGGAATATCCTCTCCAATTGACAAAGTGTCAATGCAGCACGCTGCTCTAATTTGTCAATATCTTCAACACGTAGCAATCTCGAGTAAAATCCTTTATATATACTACATAATTCGTTCAGGACGGAAGTAACTTGCTCACACATTAAAGACCTCATATCAACTGGAAGGAGATCTTGCATCAAGATATGGTAGTCATGTGACTTTAGACCCTGGAATTTTTTCTCCTTTTAGTTGACACATCTTGATATATCATATGAATAACCATCAGGGACCTTAAGATCCAGTAATACTTTACAAAACATCTCCAGCTCGCCTTTTCACATTGAGTAGATTGCAGGAGGAAGTCGTACTTTGCCATTGGGTAATTCTTCAGGGTGCAACTCATGCCTTATGCCCATTTCTACTAAGTCAATGCGAGACTTAAGATTTTCTTTTTTCTTCCAGTCATCCCCCATAACTGTTCCTATACAATTTTCACCAATATTTTTTCAAGATGCATCACATGAATGTTATGGCACAATAAGTTGAACTCCCAGTACGACAACTGAAAAAAAATACTCTTCTTCTTCCATGATCCTAAACCAATAGGACTATCACATTCATCTGCATCACATTCATCAGTGTTCTGTTGCTCATCTCTAGCTCGCTTCTTGGCATTTTTAATGACTTCGGGTTCTTTTGACAAAGTGAACTGCTGGCCTTCTAGCCGTCTTAACACATCTAACCCAGAATTAACTATAGGAGCATGTCTCCGCTCATCGGTACCATCAAATGTCGTTGTTTCTGCCCTAAAAAAATGTGTGGTAGGAAACCATCTCCTATCATCCATGTAGCAGAACTTTCGGCCTTTATATAGCCACTTTGAGGTAGTTTTCTCGGCACAATAAGGACAAGCATAACGTCCTTTCTTGCTATAACTAGATAAATTTCCATATGCAGGAAAATTATTGATTGTCCAAGTCAAGGCAACCCAGAGACAGAATGTTTTTTTAGATGTTGCATCATATGTTGGAACACCCTCCCACAATAGTTGCATTTCATCAATCAACAAATGCAGATACACATCTATGTCATTTCCAGGAGATTTTGGTCCAGGAATTATCATGGATAAAATGAAGGATGACTGCTTCATACACAACCAAGGGGGTAGATTGTATGGAATTAACACAATGGGCATATGCTGTAGGTGCCGCTCATTTGCCTAAATTGATTAAAACCATCACTGGCCAATTCAAGTTTCACATTCCGAGGATCTGCAGAAAAATCAGGATATCTTTCATCGAAAATTTTCCATGATTTGGAATCAGCTGGGTGCCTGAGAATTCCATCATTCTTGCGACCTTCTACATGCCACCTCATATCAGAAGATGTCTTAGATGACATGAACAGCCTTTGTAGCCTAGCAATTAAAGGAAAGTAATGCAATATTTTTGCTGGCTTCTTTTTCCTATTTGTTGTAATTGGCTTATTAGTTTGCTCTTCCTCCGTTGGCGTTTTCACCCATTTTGAAGTACCGTATACTTGACAATCTTCGAGAGTCTCCTTATTCCCCCGGAATAGCATACAATCATATGGACATGATGGTATTTTCTCATACCCTAAATCAAAATGCTTGAGGAATTTCTTTGTGGCTTGGGCTGAATTGGGGATAAAGATTTGAGGAAAAGCTTCATTCAACAATTCAAGAAGCAAAGTGAAGGACTTGGCAGATCACTCATTTAGACATTTAATCTGAAACAGTCTAACAATAAATGAAAATTTAGAGAACTTGAGACAATCACAATACAGAGGAGTATTTGCATCTTCTAACAACTTATGAAAGGATTCGTATTCTTTATTAGTTTCAGGACTGGGCATTTCTTCTACCACCCTGTCGCCTTGACGTGATGTTTCTGCTGACTCGTTCTGGACTTGGTTGATTGGATTATTTATGTGAGCTTCAAAGTTGTGTAATCCCAATCCATCCCGCACTAAAGAGTGCATTTCATCAACAATACATAGATCATTTGTGAATAAAGACTCGTCTTCATTCACAACCGGACTAGTAGAAACTAAACGAGCAGACTCTCCATGACAAAACCAATGTGTATACCCTTGTAGAAAACTATTGCAAATCAAGTGTGTCTCAACTACGTCGCACGTCCTCAAATCACAGTTTGAACATCAGACACATGGACATAAAATCTTGTTCGGATCAGGAGAATTGATCTTTGCAAAGTTAATAAAATCTTTAACACCATCCCGATACACCTTGGATAATCGTGGCTTATTAATCCAACTTTTATCCATTTAAAAAAATATGAGTCAATCTGAAATATAAGTATGCCAGGATCAACATCATGATTTTTTCTTTATCCTAAAACCATGATGAAAGAGAACAATACAATGATGAAAGAGAATAAGCTTTCTAGGGAACATCAATTATACACAAAATTAGATAATATACATTTTTAGTTAAAAATATTTAATTGTGTTCACTAAATTTCAATTGTACATGTAAAAAACCTAAATCAAATAAGCTTATTGATCAATATATTGTTAAAAATAGTAAATTTAGTTTCACATTTGTGCATATAGAAAAAGTGAAAAATGAGTAAAATCCAGATCATCAAAATTTAGTTTACTGAATTCTTTTATGGAGTTATAATAATATAAATATCTTTTATGGAGGAAGTTGTACTCTGCCTTGAACTCATTTAAACTCTAGTCGAACTGTTAAACTAAGTAAACCAGGAGAACTAAGAATATTATTTTGTCTCTTGTTTACTACTAATTTGTTTTGTCTTGAGCAATTGGCTCATCCAGTTGACCAAGCATGTATTGTGCACAATTGCTCTAATGATATGCTATCCATATATGGCTATGTTATTGAAAGAGTAGACTTGGGAGCAGAAAAGTTTTGTCAGGATATAGATACTAACAATCATCAAGTACAAGAAGTGGTCATTTATGGGTAACATAACAAGCCAATTGTCATTGTTTTAGGCATTTCACAATGTCAACCAGAAACAAATTGCCGACTTGTCAATAACTTCTGTCATGTAACTCTTAGACCAATACAGCATCTAATCAAATAGCTTCTCAATCTATTAACAATTTAAATTTCACTGAAGAAAGGACCAAAACTAAAGATTTCCTTAACAAGAAGAATATGAATTTGAAAAGATGACTATATGCTTCTATTATATTGCAAATAATCTTAGTTTGACGGTCATGCCATCACTTAATTAACACCTACGGTATCAGAATCTATCATGTACATGTCCAAAATTAGTGCCGTGTCTGGTTAAATAATGTACATGTCGGATGGCAGATGTCAGAAATATATCAGATAGGTGTGCACATTTAGTAAATGATAGTGGAATGTTGTATTAAAATATAAGTCCTAAACGTGCTCTAAATAACACTTACATAATGTTATGTATGACTATTATTTTAGTAACTATGGATATTAATAGATAAATTAGTTAGTCATTGGCACTCCACCCAAAACACCAAAAGTATGCACCTAATTTAAACACATTTTGGTTCATATTTTTGTGTCAAAATGTCAGAGGAGGACATGTCAGGTTCCACTCATCCAAATGCATGATGGGTTGATGAGATATATTAATTTACTTTGAAATAAAGATGAATATGCTATTTATTTTCAATATTGGTGTCTGCTACCGTTGAGGATGACATGTCTGGCATTTAAAAGTTCAATCACACACAACCACACCCCACAACGACAAGAATATATCAACCTGTTGAATGTCAGGGCCAAAACTTCAAACAATTACAAATTTCAAAGTGACCTGCATTAAATATTTATTAAAAAAAACTCTTCAAATGAAATAACGATAATTATGATAGTCAAATCCTTGCAATTCTCACATCTTTGCTTCAATTTACATTAAGGAAGAATCATATTCTGACTGACCTAGGATGATATATGCACTTTCTGCTCAAAAAAATTACATAGCTAAGTCATGTCGCTCTCTTAAATAAAAATTCATTATTCCTACCACCAAACGATACCACTTTGCTGAGATATCTAACACTCAACAAGTGAACCATATCAAAATATGAAATATTATCCATTGACAAACCATCGAAATATGATCCTCCATACCATAAAACAATGACTAATTATGCGCCAACAACAACATGGGACTAAGATAAATAAATTTTGTCATGAAATTTCTCTTCCAAAATGAACTCATCCTTACCCAAAAACTCAGGGTAAATAATATAAGGATGTCCATCCAAACCCCCACATTTTAAACCTCACAGCATCATCGAAGCCTAAGTGCCTAACCCAATATCCCACTTTTTCTTAACCAATAATGTTGGATTACTATAACCCACTACATAATTATCAACAACATCCTTATAGTTGATAACCAAACAACAAAATAACTCTGCTAAAATCTCTAGCAAACAATGAATCAAAAACCCACATCAAAATTAACAACCATTATCAAAATCCCTACAAGAATTAAGAAACTCATATCATTTCTATCAAAAATAACCAAAAAGAGATTACCTTTAGATGATTACGGCTTCCAAGATTAAAACTTTTTGGGAATTTTTGGGGAGAGCTTGGAATTTGATGTGGGTTTGGAGGATTTTTTCTTATTTCTTAGCAGCGAAGAACAGGGGGAGAGGGGACTGAGGAGGAGAGGGGGCGAGTGGCGAGTGGCGAGATTGAGTGGCGAGACTGAGGAGGAGAGAGGGCTGAGATTGAGTGGTCAGAGAGAGAGAGAGAGAGAGAGAGAGAGAGAGTGCGTGAGAGAGAGAGAGGAGACGGAAGATTTAGGGTTACAAGAGTTTTTTTGGGGGAAATGAATAGTTAGGGCGGGAATTGGCAAAATACGCTACCCTATCACGGCGTTTTCAATCAAAAATGTCGTGGCATACATCCCAATTAACTAGCACAAAGATACAGCAGTCTATCATGGCATTTTACATTCAGAAATGCCGTTATATATCATATATATTATGGCATTTTATATAAACGCCGCCACAGACATTCGATATTAAAAAAAAATTATAACAACGATCTATCCCGGCGTTTGGGTGTACACGCCGGGATAGATATGCCGTTATGTCCATTACGATTAGAAGTGTAGAATGCAGTAAAGTGTAAAGTGGAATATAAATGTAATGATATACGTTGCGTGAAAAATATTTGTTTTGCACAAGGTTGACGAGCTGCATGAGTAAATACTATGGTCTTTTATGCATAATCCAAATCTTTCACAATATAATATTTTAGTAGGGATTGTTTTAGTATGCAAAACCCTAAATAACCATAACTTTTTAATATCCTTAATCTCTAATATTATAATAGGAGAGTTGGGGTTATGTTATTTGTAGATAATTAACTATTTAATTTCAACCACTCATTTTTAAGTGGAAGTTATATTAACCATTTACTAGTATAATCCATGTGCGATGCATGCCTACAAAAAGTAAAATTATTTAATTAAATAAATTGCCCATAAGGAAAGATATAATAAATTATTAAGAAAAATCAAATATTGAGAACAAATAAAATATTCTATAAGCAAATCTGATTGCAACAAAGATAACAAAAAAAGATCTTATATTAATCAAATCCAACCACTAAAGTCGAAGCAATAACAACCAGCCAATTACAAAAGCAATGTATTTGTAATTCTTAACTTTCTCATTACAAATCAACTTTCTGCATAGAATAATTATAAGCAAAAGTCTATATATCACATCATACCAAATGTATGTTGATAATCTAATTTATTTTTTTCTCACGGTTATGCACAATAGTATGTATATATATTTTAAGGTGTAAAGCTAAAAAAACCCCTCTAAACATAAATACGAACTTATCATTTAATTTGAAGTTCTCTTGCTCCATTTATGTTCTCTACTTTTCCACCTAAATGCATAAACATATCAATAATTAAAAGCATGTAAATGTTATCATTTGTTCCTTTTCATAACTAATAGCATAAACGTTATCAGTAAAGATATATTATAAGAAGAAAAAGTGAAATATCCAAAATATTTCAGTATTTCATACCTATAATGTTCTGGAAACTCTCTCTACGAATATTGTCTTGCTTCAGTGTCTTCATTATTTTTTGTAAAGAACTCTGTCAAAATTGTTTTTTGTATTCTCGAGGGTCTTCATTGTTTTTTGAACCTTCCTTCTATCAATAGGTAATTATCCCTTCCTCATTCAACAAAAACCTCCTATTTCGCCCTCTATTATGGAGTTAGCCTGAAGTATTGATTTCAAAGACCCTGGAATTTAGTATTCAAGTATTCTCTACTATATGATTTGTTGTGAAATCCATCCATTTATGGTCCAATGAGAGTTAACTGAGATATGGGTGTTGCAATATATATCTAAGGCTTGTAAATTATGATCATCTTTAGAAGTGGCATATATATCTTGTGTACATATTTGTTCACTAAATTTTCATGTTAGTACAATAGATATATAAAACTCAGATTATTGAAGGAAGTTAATTGGCAGATTTGGTTCAGATTAAACATGTCCATGGGTTTGTTAATATTATCAACCAAGCTTAGCATCTTTATTGTTACCGCTAAATCTGGTGTGGAGGCAAACAGATAGTATTTATGGATTCTTAGAAAAACTGAATAGCAAAACCTGAAACTTTTCCACCAAAGTTTGACCGTTGACTCCCACCGTTCACCTGCAAAAAGTGCGAGACACCGAGGTTGATCCCGGCGATGCACCCTCCGACGCTCAAGTCAGTAATCAGGAAAGATTATGAATGAGCGTTAACTAGCAAAAGATTGATTACCTCTTAATGGTGGTGGATGGGGGTATTTATAGCCGCCTTTGGGATCAGTTTAGGAATGAAATTCCTAATTCCCCATGAAAGGATAGAGTGAATCAGGGCTGTTGATTTAATAGAACCAGAAACCCTAATTCTTTCCAGCTGGATTGGGTTTCTTGCGGGTTGGAACCCATACCCAGTTAAGGAGGATCCGTTCGTAGGTTATTAGGCCTTTGTAGAAAAGACCCAGTACCCATCGCAGATCCGCTTATAGGTGAAATTACCATTTTATCCCCAAGCTTTAAGATTCATGCTCGATCTGGACGGTTCCGATTTAACCCCATTTTTAGCCATATCACGAGCCCCCCACTCCCGAAGACTGAGTTTGATCAGCCTTTGGGGAGTAGTTTTACTATTTTAATGGCTTTCAGAGTTGTATCGGAGTCCAAACGAGGGGTATTGAATCTTTGTATGAGATATGATGGTGATTTTCGAAGCTATTTGCGCGCTCAAGGTTGTTCTTGAGCTCTCTTGGACTTCTGGTGATTTTTCTTAATTTTTATCTATTTTTCAGACCATTTATTTAATTTTGCGAAGTAGTGATTTGTTATTCGGGGGTCTTAATTAACCATTCTAAGCAATAATTATTTACCCGGGTGCTCAAAAATATTTCTCCGGATTTATAATTATTTTTTAGAATTTTCTAATTAATTTTCCTGAATTGTAAATAATTTTTTTGCAATATTTAGGTAGATGACTTGATGTTATTTCCGTCGTTTCATGGCTTAGATGCCTCAGCTTCGTCGCCGACCCCCTCCGAACACATGCTATGAAGGAGGTCGAGATTCATGGTGGTTCGGCACCTTCTGTCGAAGAGCGTAGATACCTCGGCCAGGCTGCAGGCAGGAAGAGGGTGTTCGGAAAATCTTCACCGAAGTCTGGAGTGATTTTCTCCAAGTAAGAGGGTTGATGGAAAGAGCGCTTGGCAAGGTGTGCCGAGGTCCAATTTTTCCATGTAATAGGGTCGGGGGCAAGAGCGCTCGGCAAGGTGTGCCGAGGTCCAATTTTTTTCCCGTAATAGGGTCTGTGGCAATAGCGCTCGGTAAGGCATGCCGAGGTCCCAGAGCAAAATTTTTACTCATTTGGGCGTCGGTGCCAAGCGCGCTCGGCGAGGCATGCCGAGGTCCAATTTTTTCCCGTAATAGGGTCGGTGGAAAGAGTGCTCGGCAAGTTCTGCCGAGGGCCAATTTTTCCATGTAATAGGATCGGTGGCAAGAGTGCTCGGCAAGGCGTGCCGAGGTCCCAGAGCAAGATTTTTGCTCGTTTGGGCGTCGGTGCCAAGAGCGCTCGGCGAGGCGTGCCGAGGTCCCAGAGCAAGATTTTTGCTCATTCGGGCATCGGTGCCAAGAGCGCTCGGCAAGGGATGCCGAGGTCTAGATTGTGATTTTTTGCTCGTTTGGGCGTCGGTGCCAAGAGCGCTCGGCGAGGCGTGCCGAGGTCCTAGAGCAAGATTTTTTCTCGTTTGGGCGTCGGTGCCAAGAGTGCTCGGCAAGGGATGCCGAGGTCCAATTTTTCCCCGTAATAGGGTGGTGGAAAGAGCGCTCGGCATGGTGTGCCGTGGTCCAATTTTTCCATGTAATAGGGTCGGTTGCAAGAGCGCTCGGCAAGGCGTGCCGAGGTCCCAGAGCTAGATTTTTGCTCGTTTGGGCATCGGTGCCAAGAGCGCTCGGCCAGGCGTACTGAGGTCCCAGAGCAAGATTTTTGCTCGTTTGGGCATCGGTGCCAAGAGCGCTCGGCAAGGGATGCCGAAGTCCAAAGTTGTGATTTTTTGCTCGTTTGGGCATTGGTGTCAAGAGCGCTCAGCGAGACGTGCCGAGGTCCCAGAGCAAGATTTTTGCTCGTTTGGGCGTGGTGCCAAGAGCGCTCGGCAAGGGATGCCGAGGTCCTGAGTTTTGATTTTTTACTCGTTTAGGCGTCAGTGCCAAGAGCGCTCGACGAGGCGTGTCGAGGTCCCAGAGCAAGATTTTTGCTCGTTTGGGTGTTGGTGCCAAGAGCGCTCGACAAGGGAGGCCGAGGTCCGGAGTTGTGATTTTTTGCTTGTTTGGGCGTCGGTGCCAAGAGCGCTCGGCGAGGCGTGCCGAGGTCCCTGAGCAAAATTTTTGCTCGTTTGGGTGTCGGTGCCAAGAGCGCTCGGCGAGGCATGCCGAGGTCCCAGAGCAAGATTTTTGCTCGTTTGGGCGTCAGTGCCAAGAGCGCACGGCAAGGGATGCCGAGGTCCAGAGTTGTGATTTTTTTCTCGTTTGGGAGTCGGTGCCAAGAGCGCTCGGCGAGGCGTGCCGAGGTCCCAGAGCAAGATTTTTGCTCGTTTGGGCATCGGTGCCAAGAGTTCTCGGCAAGGGATGCCGAGGTCCAGAGTTGTATTTTTTGTTTGTTTGGGCGTCGGTGCCAAGAGCACTCGGCGAGGCATGTCGAGGTCCCAGAGCAAGATTTTTTGCTCGTTTGGGTGTCAGTGCCAAGAGCGCTCGGCGAGGCGTGCTGAGGTCCCAGAGCAAGATTTTTGCTCGTTTGGGCGTCGGTGCCAAGAGTGCTCGGTGAGGCGTGCCGAGGTTCAAGGGCAAGATTTTTGCTCGTTTGGGCATCAGTGCCAAGAGCGCTCGGCAAGGGATGTCGAGGTTCAGAGTTGTGATTTTTTCTTGTTTGGGCGTTGGTTCCAAGAGCGCTCGGCGAAGCATGCCGAGGTCCCAGAGCAAGATTTTTGCTCGTTTGGGCGTCGGTGCCAAGAGCGCTCAGCGAGGCGTGCCGAGGTCCCAAAGGAAGTTTTTTGCTCGTTTGGGCATCGGTGCCAAGAGCACTCGGCAAGAGATGCCGAGGTCCAGAGTTGTGATTTCTGGCATCTTAGGAAACGACAGGTTGAGCTGGTGACTGTTGAACTTCTGACAACTCTGACAGATGTGACAGCCATTAATGCGACAGTACCGCTTGGCGCAGTAAATAATGTGACGGTTCAGCTCCTTTTATCGCTTTGTGTAAATGGGCCTGGTTCTTTGGGCCCATTATCCTCGCTACGTGTGCCAAGCTCTATAAAACCCCACCCCCTCTCTCATTTTTCATTTCTCCAAATTTTTACTCAGGCGGTGAATTTCTACTAGCGAGAGCTCACGGTGATCGTTGGTCGCTTTCCGGTGAAAATTCCGACCGTACCTGTCACTTTAAGGTAACTTATACTTAGTTTTTTTCCAAGTACAAAAAATGTCTCTTTCCCCATCTCTGAGCCCTCCCCTCCTACTAGCGAAGCTCCATCTCCGAGTCAGAGAGATCGCAAAGGTAAGGGCAAGAGAGTTTTTGGTCAAGACACGATTGTAGAGGACCTGAAGCGCATGGGGCCGTTCGGCAGGTTGCCGGAACCGCTGACAGGGCTACAAAGGGTTCGAGAACTTTCGGAGAAGCATGCCGAGCGCATCATTCATGGGTGGGGGCGGACCTTCGAGGAGAACGCGGCAAGGGAGACCTCGGAGGCAGATGAGACGGTGTCAATCCTCAACTTGGAGGACCTGGCAGCGATCCGGGATTGTTTCCAAATCTCGGAGGAGTTCGAACTGCTGCTGCCGGGTCCTGGGGTTAGGGCCAATTCACCGCTGCTAGTAACCATGTGTTTCGCCGGTCGATGCCTTCATCACCAGGGCTCGGCTCCCTCTCCACCTGTTCGCGATTCAAGTACTTAGGTGGTTTGGGGTCAGCCCCATCCAACTAATGCCGAATGCGTAGAGAGTCATCAACGGGTTCGTGCTCCACTGCCAAATAGCCGCAGTCGAGCCGGAGTTGAGGGTGCTCTGGACGCTCTACCGGCATCATCAGCAGAACCGGTCGGAGTTCCGGTATTATTTGGCCCCGAGACATGGAGGTCGGCTCGTCGTTTACCCTGACTCTATAAAGCACTAGCGTGATAAGTATTTCATAGTGCGGGGTGCGGAGGCGTGGCCCATACCCTCCGGTTGGGTGGAGGAGGTGACGAAGCGAGTGAGGGAGTCGCCAGTGCTTCACCCTCAAGAAGAGGCAGTTCGGGTCCTTCTAGATCGTCCGAAGTACGATTGGCAAGATCTGACCGAGGACGTTCTCTTTACGGGAGGGCTCTGCAGCGTAGATCCTAATACGCGGCTTTTTCTATGTTTTTTCTTTCTTTTCTTACTTTGCTTATTGTAGCTTGTGTTTTCTAACCAACTTCTTGCTTGATGCAGAGGCCATGGACTATGAAGCGGTACTAGCACAGAGGATCGCCTTCGGAAGTAAGGCACCGAAGAAGCACAAGAGGGTCACCACTAAACTGTAGTCCACGAAGACCCAGAAGGTCACGAGCGCGGCCGAGGAGGTGGAGGCACCGGCGGACGTGACCCCAACTCGAGCTCCGAAAGTAGCCTCGGCGTCGGCCAAGGGAGGGGAGTTCCCGATTGTCACGGCGCTCGGGATGGAGGTGCCTCCGTTGACGGTGGGGGCCGAGGCGCTCCTTACGGAGGAGCATAAGAGGATTCATGTTCCGGACTGGCAGGTTCGGAAACTAGATCGGTTCCTCGGTGACTCCCTGGTGAGCATGCAGGTGGTAAAGCATCTGGCGATGCCGAAGGACCGAGCCGCCATGTATGCCGGCCAGGCAGGCGACGACGCCATTGAGATCGCGCGCTCGACGGTATCGGTGAGTGTAGACTTTTTGCTTTTGAAGGTAGCTTGCATGTTTGATTTTCTAACCCCTTTTGTTTTTCGTTGCTCTGCTGTAGATAACCGTCCACTTTGGTCATCTCATGGAGAAAATGACGGAGTTGGAGAAGGACCTCAAGAGTGAGGCCGACTGAGCTCGGGCTAAAAAGGCTCGAATCGCCAACGAACTCGACAAGTTGAAAGTCGAGTTTGAGGGGAAGGCAACGAGGCTCGAGTACCTCGAGGGCCTCGTGATGCAGCGCGAGGGCGATCTGCTTCGGCAGAAGGAGGAGTCGGCCAAGCAACCAGCCGAGGCGGTGGAGGCTAAGGCTGCGTCGGTGTTGGATGCCGAGGCGGCCACCATGGCTAAGGCGCAAGGCTTCCTCGCAGCCAATATGGCTAAGGCGTATGCCCAAGCCATCGCGTAGGTGTCGGAGCATTATCCTGAGGTCAACTGCTCCGGATGGCGGCTCTTCCCGGACCACATCGACGGCTTCGACCCCGAGTCGGAGGAGGAAGGAGGGGACGACGAAGATGACGCCGAGGTCGAGGTTATTGGCGAGGTCCAGGGATCATTGGTGACTCCGTTGGCAATGGTGCCTTCTTCAGGGGAGTCCAACCCCGTCCAATCTCATCGCCCCGGGAAAGAGATCGTTCCCTGACTTCTTCTTTTTTTTATTGTCTTTTGAGCTGTTGATTGTATTGCCTAATTGCGGACTGGCCACCGCATTTTTGTGATGAATGAAAATACAACTTTTGAGCTCGACCTTGTGTTTCTTTTGAGTGATTTTGAAATTCGACTAAGTGTTTAAACACAAGATTTTAGTCTTTGCTAGGTGCATGTAGCCTTGTTCAGGAGTCGAATGTGAAGCAAATTTTGCTAACATTTACTAAGCATTCTCGTTTTCTGCTTTGTACTTTTCAGCTCTCCGAGGTGACCCAGTCTGCCAAACCCATCCGCTCCAGGGAGGAGTTACGCTCTGAGGTCGGCTTAGGGACAACGAGGTTGTGTTTAACCAGGTGCCGAGAGCGCCTTTACGAAGTCGAATTGGGGTTGCGCAGGGCCGAGAGTGAGCGGAACCAACTGCAGTTGATCTTAGGCCGGAGAGACATCGAGATTTGGTGGCTAGAAGGTAGGCTTGCCGAGATACCTCTCGTAGACGAGGATGAGGGCTCGTTGACAGCCTTCACCAATGGGCTGAGGCTTAAGTGTCTCCAACACTCTTTGTCGAAGATGACAGCAGAGAGGGACGATATGCTCACTGAGGTTCACCACTTGTAGATTGTGGAGGCAGAGTTTCTGGCGGAAGGAGAGGAGTTGACGATGGCGGTAGGCAAGATGATAGCCGAACGCGACGAATTGACGGCAGAAGTCGACACGTTGAAGAGGGCCACAGTGGAAAGGGGCATCGAAGTCACTCAGCTCCGCCGAATCATTGCCAGCCGTCCTTGCACCCCGAGCTCCGCAGTGCCTCCTCGCTTCGAGGTGGACGTAAAAGATGAGTCTTTGAAACAACGGATAGCCGAGCTGGAGGTGGAAGTGGCTCGCCCGTGCGCGGGACGATCAACGTCAGGAGCACTTCGTGCACTCATGAAGAGAGCAAACAAGGTATTTTGTTCTACGAGCTGGCGACCCGTTCGCCTATTGCTCGGCAAAGTCTCGGCGACGCCCAAAGTGGTTTTGCAATTTCATCGAGCGGAGCGTCTGTTGGCACAACTGTTAGGAGCAGTGCCGAGGATACGTCTCAGTTTGCTGGGCTAGGGACCAGTTCCGAGGTTAGGCATCGCCGTCCTTGTGTATCTTTGAAGTGGGACATCCCTGCGCCTAGGAGGCGTTGAAGCTCTCTTGCTCCCTAAACGTTGTGTTTTGTCTAGGTGTTTCGAGTCGGCTTTGTAGTTTTTGCTTTTGAACTCGTGTAACCTTGTTGTAATGAAAAGTTTCCCAAGTGTAACAGAAACGAGGCTTTTTTCCTTCTTTGGACTTATGTTTCGTTCATTACTGTGTTGTTGAATTATTTGTTACCATCTTTAGCGTGTCGAGGTCCCAAAGCAAGATATTTTCTTGTTTGGTCTTCGGTGCCAAGAGCGCTCGGCAAGGCTTGCCGAGGTCCCAGAGCAAGATTTTTGCTCGTTTGGGCGTCGGTGCTAGAAGCGCTCGACAAGGCTTGCCGAGGTCCCAGAGCAAGATTCTATCTTTAGCGTGCCGAGGTCCCAAAGCAAGATATTTGCTCGTTTGGTCTTCGGTGCCAAGAGCGCTCGGCAAGGCTTGCCAAGGTCCCAGAGCAAGATTTTTGCTCATTTGGGCGTCGGTGCCAAGACCGCTCGGCGAGAAGTGCTGAGGTCCAGAGCAAGGTTTTTGCTTGTTTGGTTGTCAGTGCCAGGAGCATTCGGCAAGGCATGCCGAGCACTGCTTCAAGCCTCTTAACTCATGAATTTCTAAGAGAAGTGAGTTTCTTGTAGTGGAGAGCAGCCTCTCGGAGGATTATTTCGACTTTAAACGAACCATAAGAGCCAAAGGTTAGCTCCTCCAAGTACTCTTCTCCCATGTCTAGTCTAGTTGTAGGAACTTCGCGTGCGACGGCGGAGCACGTTCCAACGGTTGTGGGAGCAATTCCGAATGGCGAACCACTTCTAGCTTGCTTAAGAGCGGGCTTGCGAAGCGGAGTTGAGCCAAGTGTTGGACTCCGAACTCGTCGTTTGAGTATATTTCAACGGTTATGGGAGAAATTCCGAATGGCAACCCACTTCTAGCTCGCTTAAGAGCGAGCCTGCGAAGCGGAGTCGAGGCAAGTGTTGGACTCCAAACTCGTCGTTTGAGTTAAAGAAATTAAAAACAGAGAGATGCAAGTGATCACAAGAAAAATATAGGGAAAAAGAAGCTCTTTATTAATAACTACTAGCTGGCTGCTTCTAAGTTGCAAACCATTATTACATTGAGAAAATAAAGAAGCAAAATACAAGTGAAAGGAAAGGAATAGTTCGACATCTGAAGGTACTTAGGGAGGCGTTCGAGCACTCTCTTGGTACTTCAATAGATGGTCGGCATTCCAAGTCCTGGGAATCTCTCTGCCTTCAAGGTCTTCAAGACGGTATGTTCCGGGCCGAACTACCTTGACAATCTTGTAGGGTCCTTCCCAATTCGGAGCTAGCTTATCCTTTTGGCTGGAGAAGGAGATAGCTAGTTTTCTGAGGACCAAGTCCCCTTTCTTGAGATTGGTGGGATGGACCCTTTTGTTGTAAGCCTGCTCAATTCTTCTTCGGTAATTCTGCTGGCGAATTGAAGCTCTTTCACGGAGCTCATCAACCAAGTCCAAATTTTCCCGAAGTTCTCTAGCATTCTGCTCTTCTTCATAGGCCATAAGGCAAGGAAATGGTAGGCCGACTTCCAAGGGGATCACAGCTTCGAACCCATAGGTGAGATTGAAAGGCGACTCTCCTGTGGGGGTCCGTTTCGTAGTGCGATAGTTCCACAGTACGTTGGGGAGCTGATCACCCCATAAGCCTTTGGCGGACTTATCTAACCTCTTGTTGATGCCGGACAGGATCTGTCGGTTGGTATTTTCCACTTGGACATTTGATTGAGGATGGGAGACAGAGGAGAAGCGTTGCTGAATGGCGAGGTCTTCACACAGAGTTCGGAATGCAGCCCCTGTAAATTGTGTTCTGTTATCAGTTATCAGGACCCGAGGCACCCCGAACCTACAGATGACGCTCATCCAGAAGAATTGAAGCACTTTGTTCTCAGTGATTGTAGCCAAAGGCTCGGCCTCTATCCACTTTGAGAAGTAGTCGATTGCCACGACTAGAAACTTGAGTTGACTCGGAGCCAGAGGAAAAGGACCTAATAAGTCCATCCCCCACATTGCGAAGGGGATCGTGCTTGAGAGAAAGGTGAGTTGTGCTTGGGGTAGGCGACGAATGTTGGAATACTGCTGACATGAGCTGCATTGCTGGACATGTCGTTTGACATCTTGTAGGAGGGTAGGCTAGAAGTACCCATAGTTCAACACCTTCCTGGCGAGGGACCTTGACCCAGAATGTGCTCCGCCTATACCTTCGTGAAGCTTTTGCAATGCATATGAAGCTTCTCCCGGGGAGAGGCACCTCAAGTAGGGCCTGCCATCTACTTGGGTGTAGGAGCGTTTGTACAAGACCCCCTCAATAAGGGTGTATCGCTCCGCTCTGGTTCGGATGCTGCGAGCTTCCTTTGGGTCTTCGGGGAGGAGCCCATCCCTTAGAAATTCTATCAGAGGTTTCATCCAGTTGTCTTGAAGTTGGACGGGCAGCGACTCCATCGAGTTGGGGGTTTCTTCTTCTATGCTCGGTCTTAGGAGAACTTGAATCAGGATGGTCTGCTCGAGATCTTAAAGGAAGGAGGAGGCCAGTTTGGAGAGGGCATCTGCTTGGGAATTTTCTTCTCTGGCGATCCGCTAAATTAGCACCTCTTCGAATGAAGCCATGAAATTTTGGACCTTGGCTAGATACTTAGCCATTCGGTCATCTCGCGCCTCGTACTCGCCTAAGACTTGATTCACGACCAGTTGAGAGTCGCTAAATATTCGGAGGCATTGTGTCCTGTCTTGCAAGCCATACCGAGGCCGGCTATAAGGGCTTCATACTCCGCTTCATTGTTGGAGGCTTTAAAGTTGATGCGGAGGGAGTACTGGAGAATGAAATCATCTGGGCCTGCCAGAATGACCCCGGCTCCGCTCTCCTGGGTGCAAGAGGATCCGTTTACATATACCGTCCAGATAGGAGGCACGTTTGCTGCTTGGCTGACCTCTGGGATAGTGCTCTCAACAATGAATTCAGCTAAGGCTTGAGCCTTGATTGCGGTTCGAGGCTGGTACGATATGTCATGCTGACTCAGCTCGATCGACCACTTCATCAGTCGGCCCGAGGTATCGGGTTTGTGCAGAACTTGCTTAAGCAGCTGGTCGGTAAGAACGACCACCGAGTGGGACTGAAAATATGGGCGAAGCTTCCTAGCTGCCATGACCAAGGCGTACGCCATCTTCTCCAATCTTGGGTAGCGAAGCTTGGCATCCCGAAGTACCTTGCTCACGTAATAAATGGGCTTCAGAGCCTTGTCTTCCTCCCTCACCCAGACAGCGCTGAGGGTTTGTTCGGAGGCAGCTAAGTAGAGGTAGAGTGTTTCTCTGGGGATAGGCTTGCTGAGGAGAGGGGGGTTGACTAGATAGGTTTTCAGTTGATCGAATGATTCTTGTTGCTGTTGACCCCACTTGAAGCTCTTAGCTCCCCTAAGTGCGTTGAAGAAGGGAAGACACTTCTCCCCTGACTTAGATAGGAAATGCCCCATGGCTGCGAGGCACCCTGTGAGCTTCTGAATCACTTTCACACTTTTGGGTGGAGCCATGTCCAGTATGGCTTTGATCTTCTCGGAGTTGGCCTCGATTCCTCTTTGGCTGACCATGAAGCCTAGGAATTTCCCCGACGAGACCCCGAACACACACTTGTTCGGGTTGAGCCTCATATCATGCTTTCTAAATACATCGAATGCTTCCTGCAGATCGGCAACGTGGTCGGCCCCATGGACGCTCTTAACTAGCATATCATCAATATACACCTCCATGTTTCGGCCAATCTGCTCTTGGAAGACCTTGCTGACAAGGCATTGGTAGGTCACACCTGCATTCTTCAGCCCGAATGGCATTACCCTGTAGCAGTAGAGCTCCTGATCGGTGACAAAGGAGGTCTTCGGGATATCCGGGGGGAACATTCGGATTTGGTTATACTCGGAGAAGGCGTCCATGAAGCTGAGGAGCTCATGGCTCGAAGTAGCATCGATCAGAGTGTCGATACTTAGGAGGGGGAATGGATCTTTGGGGCATGCTTTGTTCAGGTTGGTGAAGTCGATGCAAATTCTCCAACTCCCGTTGGACTTCTTAACCATAACAACATTGGAGAGCCATTCGGAGTAGTTGACTTCTTGGATGAACCGGGCCTTAAGGAGCTTGTCCACTTCTTCCTTGATAGAATGTTGGCGCTCAGGGGAAAATTTGCGCCTTTTTTGTTGGACCGGTTTGGACCCCGGAGCAACACTCAAGTGGTGGACGAGGAGCTCTTCGGAGATTCTTGGCATGTCGGTAGCCGACCATGCGAAGAGGTCGCGGTTCTTTCTAATGCATTGGACTATGTCGGAACATAGGACAGATGGGAGGGTCTTGCTGATGAAGAACATGCGGTTCGGATCTTGCTCGGAGAAGAGCACTTCCTCCAATTCATCCACCGGTTCGGACGTTGGCCAGACATTCTCTTGGGGAATCTCAAGAGTTTCGAGGGAGAGCACTGGTCCCCCGTTGGAGGTCATGTAACATTTGCGGGCCATCTCTTGACTACCCCTTACTTCCCCTACTCCCGCCCTGGTGGGGAATTTCATCTTGAAGTGATAAGCCGACGGGACGGCCTCTAGAGCAGCTAGGCTAGGTCGGCCTAGAATCACATTATAAGCAGCGGGGACATCAACGACCATGAAGTCCATCGGTTCCATTCGGGTAGTAGGAGTTTTGCCAGCGGTTACGTCGAGGGTGATTACCCCTTCGATAGTCACTAGCACTCCTGTGAACCCGTGGAGTGTGTAGCCGGTGGGCTTAAGCCTGTCCCGGGATAGCTTAAGTCCTTTGAAAGTAGCGAGGAAGAGGATGTTAACGGAGCTACCATTGTCCACCAGTATCCTCTCCACTTTAATATTCGCCATATGGAGGTTGATCACTAGGGTGCCGCAATGTGGGGTTCGGACACCCTCCAACTCTTCGTATGAAAAAGTGACCAGGACCCCAAGGCCTTTGGGAGGGGGCATGCCATGTACTGAGTTGACTTTCCTTATGAAAGCCTTTCGAGAGGAGTTGGAGGTGCTTCCCATGGGGCCTCGATGGATGAGATGCAGGATGCATTCCTCTTCGAACTCGGGAGTTTCCTCGCGCCTTTCAGGATGCTTGTTAGCCCCCCTGGGGAGAGGAGGAAGATCGATCCGGTCCTTTCTCACAAACTTAGACAGCTGCTCCCTTTAGATGAGGGCCTCGATTTCATTCTTCAGGGCCCGACAATCATTGGTGTCGTGGCCGTGGTCTCGGTGATATTGGCACCACTTCTCTTTGTCCCCCTTCTTGCCAAGGGTATTCATCTTCGGGGTAGGAGGTATAACCCCTTCCTTCTCCACCTCCATGAGAATAGTGGAAATGTTGGCACTAAGGGGAGTGAATTTCTCGAATCTGGGAGGGGGGCAGTGCTGGCCCCTGTTCTCCTTCTGGAGTTTCTTGACTCTCTCTTCTTCGGGAGCTTTTCACTTGGTCCCGAAGGAAGGCCCCTCAAAGGTGGGACGGTGCTCAGCTTCCTCAGCCCGAATATACTTCTCGCTCCTGAGAAGGAGGTCGGAGAAGTTTTGCGGAGGCTTCTTGGCTAGGGAGGAGCGAAGGCTGGAGTTAAGGACATTTGACTGGAAAGCTGCGGCAGCGACCGACTGGTCGAGGGAAGCAATGGACCAAGCTTCCGTGGTGAACCTTTTCACATAGTCCCTGAGCTTCTCCTCCTTCTTCTGGCTGAGGTAGAATAGCAAAATATTGTTCTTCTCTGTGCAGCGGCTACTCACAAAGTGAGTGACGAAGAGGGTCTCAAATTGTTCAAAGGAGAATATGGAGGATGGAGCAAGGTGAGAGTACCATTCCCGGGTTGGACCCTTGAGAGTAGCTGGGAAGGTTTTGCACAGTAGGGCCTCAGAAGCTTGGTGGATCAACATGAGGGTCTTGAAGCTCTCGATATGGTCCACGGGGTCTGACTCCCCGGATTAAGTCTGGAATTGCAGGGACTTGAAGCCTATTGGAACCGGTGCTTCCATGATTATTCGGGAGAAGGGTGGTCGGCTCGGACGGAGGGTCCTTCCCCTCAGATCCTCTTTTCTGTCCAGCTGGCCGAGGCGTCTCTCCATCTCGTGGAGACGACGATAGACAGCATTATCCCTACGACGGTAGCCATATGAGTCTCTGGACTCGTCTTCGTAAGAAGGGGTGCGCGGAGTTCGGCGACGGTAGCTAGGGGAATGGCGAGGACTATGATGGCGGTTGCTCAGATCTGGAGGGGGGTTAGGGACCGATGGCAAGGAATTTGGACCGGAGGAGGAGTGGGGACCCTCTGAGCACTGTTGTTGTTGGGTCGGAGGTTGAGGGCTTGCAAGATGGTTGCTTGGAATTGCTGGAACTCTGCACGGGTGATGGGTGAGGTATCATCCCTCGGGGGATGCCAACCAGCGGAAGAGTGAAGCCTTCCCCTATGGTGCCCAGGGGACTGTCTTCATTTTCTGTGAAGTGGGGACCTCCAGTAGTCTCGGCGATGATATGGTTCATTTGGACGTTCTTGGCGGGAGGCTCCCTCTCGGGCCTGCCTTTCATCCAAACGGCGGCGAAGGTCCTCTTCTTTCTGCCGATTGAGGATGGTATTGCGGAGGTCGAAAGGCCGAGGGTTGTGAGATGCCATCAAGTCGGTAGAAGGGTTATGCACGGAGACGCGGTCATGTTGGAGAGGTTGTTTCTGAGGATTGGGATGGGAGCCCCCCGCACCGGCATTCTGAGGCCCGGTTTGACCCCGAGGGGGTTGGAGGTTCTGATGAGGAGGTTAGTCCTGCTGCGGGGCCTGATCAGGTTGAGGAGGGGGTCTCGTCGGCTGGACGGCTTGGAGGGGGACCTCCTATTGTGGTTGAGGAGGAGTGGGTCCACAGTTGGACCCTCTGGATCTCATTTTTCGGGGAGGCATGGCTGGAGATGATCTTAACCAATGGGAGAGGAAGGATCGTTATTCGTGGGTTCCCACAGATGGCGCCAATCTGTTACCGCTAAATCTGGTGTGGGGGCAAACAGATAATATTTGTGGATTCTTAGGAAAATGAATAGCAAAACCTGAAACCTTTCCACCGGAGTTTGACCGTTGACTCCCGCCGTTCACCTGCAAAAAATGCGAGACACCGGGGTTGATCCCAGCGACGCACCCTCCGATGCTCAAGTCAGTAATCAGGGAAGATTATGAATGAGCGTTAACCAGCAAAAGATTGATTACCTCTTAATGGTGGTGGATGAGGGGTATTTATAGCCACCTTTGGGATCAGTTTAGGAATGAAATCCCTAATTCCCCGTGAAAGGATAGAGTGAATCAGGGCCATTGATTTAATACAACCAGAACCCCTAATTCTATCCAGCTGGACTGGGTTTCTTACGGGTTGGGACCTGTACCCAGTTAAGGCGGATCCGTTCGTGGGTTATTGGGTCTTTGTATAAAAGACCCAGTACCCATCTCAGACCCGTTTATAGGTGAAATTACCATTTTACCCCCAAGGTTTAAGATTCGTGCTCGATCTGGACGGTTCCGATTTAACCCCATTTTTAGCCATATCATTTATCATGTCCTTGTGAAAACACGTTGGGGGGTACGCTCAACTTTGAAGATTGAGCTTGAAATCTTCTTCTTCTTTTTAGCATGTACATCAATTATGTACTTGGGTTCTCATTATATTACTTGCAAATAGATAAGACTTCTGCTAAAATATTTGAACTTCTGATACTTATAAATCTAAAGAAAACAATATTTTCGATGCTACTTTTACAGCAAAATTTTTGAATTGTACATATATTGTACATAAACATTTTCATCTTGTGCTTCATCAGAGGTTAAAACATTGGTAGATCTGTGTGTCAAGGCCTGTGAATTTGCCTTCATCATTTTTTCCCCTAATTTGGCTTCACCAAAACTTAAACTTTACCATGTGCATCAAGATGTTCCACATCCGATTTCTCGGCCATAACAAAATTAATTAAGATGTTAAAAATCTCTCATCCATCTAATCTGTGTTCAGCCACCTCAAAGCAATTTCGGGTCCACTTATTTTGCCGTTATGTGACTTTAGTCTGTAAACAGTATGTGGGGTTCTATCTATCTAATTAAACATTGTGTTTATAGGTTGAGACCATGATAATCATTGTGTGATTGTTCCTTTCCACTAAACAATTAAGTTGGAATTGTTCCACTTAACTTTGCTAATCAATGAGAAATGAATGAAAATAGTTTTAAACAATATCATATTTAAAATTATGAGAATCTGCATTTCTAAAGATCTACTTCGCCTAAAAAAACTCCTCTATTGTTGAAGCAACTTATGCTTCTCGTCATCTCCAGTTATAGAGTTGTCACGCCCCGCTTCCCAAAAAAGAAATATGGAATACGGATACGTGACTAAGTCCAGCGAATGATTTTCATCATCCATAAGCAGTCAGGATCTTTACAACATTTCACAGGAATAATCAGAGTAGGAATAAGAGAAGTCAACCATGCATGCATATATGAATCAATATACCAACAGGAATTTACTTGAAACAAAATTTAATAATCTCAAATAAACCAGATCAAAACAAGTTAATAATTCTGGGTCACATTGCCCAAATACAAAATAATCCAAGTAACAGATACATTTATTCAAAAATAGCCGGGAAGTAAATTACATTTATTCAAAAATAGTAGCGAAGTAAATTATAGCAAGAACTCCACGACTAGAATCTCATATCACCTACTCCATCGGGCAGCTGATCACCATAATCTGCAATTTAACAAATTGTAGGAAAAGAAAAGAGAAACAAAACTCTCGTCAATGTAAGTTACGGGCCGCTTTTAGTGCAGACAACAAGTACAAGAAAAGAATAAACAACATAGCATGGAATAGACATGACAACAAAATAGAACAACCAGCATGAATCATGAACAAAATCAACTAACATAATGTGCTAACAGGGTACGGGTAACATGTAACAGATGTCAAGTATCATGCAAGCAGGTAGACAGGTAACAGGTGTCAAGGGGCATGTACAGGTAATCATGTATCAGGTAGCATGTAACAGGTATTATGTCATGTCAAGTCTTGTATTTATTACTATCTGGGTAGCACTTCATGCATCCCAGGTTTTTACCACATGGTTGCTACTTACATGCAAATTTCATTTAGATTTAGTGGTAGGTTTCTATAGGGCTGTGCACTCAGGCGTCATGTAACAGGTAATAGGCATGAATCACGTAGTGGTAAAATCACGGCAGCAGGAACATGCATGAATCATGTAGTCATGAAATATGGCAATATATAGTAATAACAAGCATGAATCATCACGAATCATGGCAACATATAATCAGATAGTAGTAACAGACATGAATCATGTATTCATGAAATATGGCAGTATATAGTAATAACAGGCATGAATCAAGTAATCATGAGACATGGTAACAGGTAATGGGAAACACGGTCCCCCTTCTGAGTACACATACCTATATTGTGCACTACTAAGGTCTTTTCCTTAACCCCGGCTTGATTATTTATCATTATTATTAAACCGACATATACGTGCACAAAACAGAGCAAGGATAACATGGAATGAATAAGTAACAGGTTCAGGTCGGAAGATAAATATGTACAGATGAAAGACAACTCATAAAAGATAGAACAACGAAAATTCTAGTTCAGGATACCAAGACAGTACTGCACTAAATCTGGAATTCCCATTGCTACAAATTTGCACAGCTGGATCCGTCAGAAAATCTGGAAAATAGACTTTCGGCCGAATCTTGAAAATATATATAAGCCATATGGTATTTCACAACAGCAGGACTCAAAACAGATTTGTATACAGAAAACGTGTTCAGCCAGAAATCAGAAGTTTGTATTCATAAACAGGAAAACAGCATAAAAACTCACTAATTAAATCCAAGAAAAATCTGGGGTATTCCCTATTATGTTTAGTAACAGAAAATAAAGTTTCATAATTTTCCAACATTGAAAGAATAATCAATTAAAATCAGAAAACAGCAAGACACGGCAAATTTGTAAATATGGAATCATAAACACTGCAGTACTAAAACAGCAATAGATTACAAAATACATATCGAATCCAGATCCGTCGAAAGGGTGATAAAATAGATACAGTAGGATACAATTAATATTCACAAAATTTTTATAAAACAAATTGAATCAGGTCGAAATTATGTTTCTTTACTGAACAGCGTGAAAATTCTACAAGTATAATAGTTGTTTACAAGTATAGAATAGTTTGTAAAAGTCTTCAATTAAATCCACAAAAATTAGGAGTTAATCACAACCAAGTCTACTTGTAATCAGCAAAATATTGGATCAAAAGATTATCTTTAGCATCAGTATAAAAATAATTTACCATACAGAATTCATATAAAACTGGATCTGGAATTTTAAACACATCTGTAGTAAAATAGCCATAACTTGCAACTCATAAATCAAAACTAAGATCTGTCATAAATTCTGGAAAGTGATAGAATTCTCTATAATTCATATTCACAAATAGTTTTCATATACTGACCTTAATAGGGTCTAAAATACTGAACAAAAATGGGGTTCAACAAAACTGAAAAATCTTCTTCATGCATAAAATCCACATAAATCATATGAAACTCATCCAAATCATAACAAACGTGAAATGTGGTATAACTACCATTTTTGTATTTTTCAATTTTTTCCTCTTTTGTAATATTTTTATTTGCAATTGAATAAATATCCTATTTCCTTCTTGATTATTATTTTAATTAAGACTTGTTCATGAAATTCTCCATTCTTTGATCGGGCTATTCTTGTTGATCCTATTGTTCTCTTATTTAATTGTGGGTATTTTTATTTGAACCTTATTGATTTTGATCTATCTCTTAATTGAACCCTAAAACACAATTTCTTTTGTTCTTTGCCCAAATCCACTGTTATTGGACCCTAATTCACCAACCCAGTACCCTAATTGTTACCCTACAAATAAAACCCTAATGCAAACCCTAAATTGCACAATTTCGAAACCCTGGCCTCTTAATCTCTCTCCTCTCTTTCTCTCTCCTCCGTTCTCTCTCTTCCGCTGTAGCTTTTCTTCCCAAAAAAAAAAAAAAAAAAACATCGTGCTCCTTCTCCGTTCGTCTTCTCCGGCGAACCCTCACCTCCGGCGACCACCCCCCCATGTCACCGCCCTCCTGTCGACGCCGCCACCACACTGAAACCCCCCAGCACCTCCTCCTCTTCTCTCCTCGATATTTACAGCTAGAACCCCAAATCTTGATCCTCCTTCCTCCCCGCCGTCGCACCGCCACCGCGATGCTTCCGTCGCCATGCCCTCTCGTCGACCCTGTTGCCACCCTCTGGTCACCAGCGCCACCGCCCTTGGCCGGCCATTGTTGCATTCGCTGCTATCTTTTTGTGTGCATTGTTGCATGGCTCTTGCTTTACACATATATTGCACATGTTATTATTTGCTAGTTCGTGGGTTCGTTGCTTCAGGTTCCTTATTCCGTTATTCTTGGTATTCATTTTCACCGTCTAACAGGCAAGCCACTGTCCTCTTGAATTGTTATTTGTATCAAATTCAAGTTTTGTTGAAACTCTTGCTAGTAGAACTTTTTATTATCGTATTAGCCATTGTTTATCTCTTCGTTGGGTTTATTGAGGATTTACACGAGCTAACCCCAATACTCTTGGCATCGTGCCAATTTGACTCCAAAAATATTGAATCTTGCATACATCATATAGTATGGACAATAGAGTTACACATACAATCACGACACAAACAAATTATTGTAGAAACAATTATTAGGTTGTATATTGTTTGATCGATTGATGGTTGATTAATACTAAATTGATGTATGAGTGTGTTATAATTTTTTTTATCATGTTTTGACACTCATTATGCTGATTATACAATTTATTGACTGAAGAATCGATACCCATCATTTTTAATTAATTTATTTTCATTAAAAATACCCTAAAAACTGTATCTTGTTTGCTGCCTGAATTTTTTCTGGTGTTTTAGAACCAGTAAACGATCTTAAAATGAAATACTTTCTGAATATGAATTGTATCCTTATCTTTCTAGTTTCCAAAACATCATAAATTTTTTAATTTTGAGTTTTGTAGCAAAAGTTATGCCCATTTTACTACAGCTGTGTTTTTTACTTTCAGATTTTCAGATTCTCGTACCTTTTATGTTTAAACAGTAAAAAGTCTAATCAAATGATAAAATTTTGCTCTGAAAATCTCCAGATTCTTAATTTACATGTTTAGGAATCTAATAAGTATTTTTAATGAATTTAATATGGAAATTTTGCTGTTTCTAAAAATAAAATAATATGATGTCGTATTTCTGCCTGAACATAAAGAACCTTGTGTTTGACCTAGCTACTGTTGTCGGATTTGAACTTTAAATATGCGTTCGAACCGTGTGGAAGTGTAGTTTCTAGAACATCTGACGAATTCACTTTTCGATTTCTGAGTCAGCGGAAAACTGCATTTTTGTACATACTGCTTTTGCTGTCCAGAAATTAATAGTTCAGTTTTTAATGAATTAATTATTCCTATATCATAATATTGCATGAATTGATGTATGTATGCTGCATTGCATGTTCTTAATGAGTTATTGTCACTATTCTATTTGTCCTATCCCATGTTATCAACCTATTATTACCCTACTGATACTATCGTTCACCGAAATGTCCATTAATTGCATATTGTATTGTTGCATTGATAAATAATTAATAAGCTGGGGTTAAAGGGAGATTTGAGTAGAGAACAAAGTAGTGACTGTACTTGGAGGAGGGGCCCGTGTTTCCCTAATTACCGTTCCGGCTACCGTTTTATCGTGTGATTGTGGTTATGGCAGTAAGCCAATATATCGTGTATCGTATCGTTGCCGATGACCGTATCGTACTCTTGCTCTATGTTTTGTTCGTTATGAGTATACTTCTCTGTATGAATCCGCATATTGTTCAAATTTATCCAATAGGAGAAAAATTGAAAAAATTCTTTTAAAAAAAAAAGAAAAAAACCCAAATCAATCTGGAGAACCAAATGGACGTATCATATGCTTAAGAGAACAACTTTTCAAAGGAAAAATGTTGGATGCTATTGCAAGCCACTTGTAACTTGTAAGAACGGTAAATGTTCAGTGAAAAACAACTTTTAATAGCTACAAAGAACACACATCAGATACTGTTGCAACTGCTATTTAGAAAATATTATAAGCTTTTACTCAATAAAAGAAGAATTATAGCCTTTACATGACTTGCTTGATTTATGTTCACAATATTAACTAGAGTTAGAATATTAAATATGCTTTCCATCTCTATTTGTCATAGCAAGGACTTAAAAGGAAAGAGCACGTAAAATGCACACTATCATCTGATAATATTAACTCAGCACAATGTTGTAAATCACCCTTTGGGGGGGGGGGGTTGTGCGGAAATTAAAAACTTGAATAAAATGTGCAAAGTATGGAGATAAAGTTAGAGAAAGCAAATAGAGCAAGTACGCAGGACACACAAGACTTTTATGAATAAGCCCGTTAAAACTCACTGAAGTAGAAGAAAAGAAATACTCTCAAGATCTATTACGATCTTGACTGAAGAAAACAATAAAGGCTCATACATTCAGATCGTTGATTGAATGATTAGTTCATAAGAATAATAATAGCAAATTGTTGCTGCTGAAATCGGTGTGGGGGCAAACAGATAGATTTGTGGATTCTTGGGATGTTGAATAGTCAAACCCGAACACCTTTCCGCCGGAGTTTAACCGTGATCTCCCGTCGCTGACCTGCAAAAAGTGCGAAATACCGGGGTTGATTCTGGCGACGCACCCTCCGACGCTCTAGTCAGTAATCAGAAAGATTATGAAAGAGCTTTGATTGGCAAAAGATTGATTACCTGGTAACAGTGGGGGATGGGGGGTATTTATAGCCGCCTTAGGAACCAGTTTCGGGATAAGATCAAATCCTTACTTCCGAGTGAATGGATAGAAGGAATCAGGGCCGTTGATTAAGGACAATCATAAACACTAATTCTATCCAGCTGAACTGGGTTTCTTGCGGGTTGGAACCCGCACCCAGTTTAGACGAATCCGTTAGTGGGTTATTGGACTTTTGGAAAAAAGACCCAGTACCCATCTCAGACCCGTTTGTAGGTGAAATTACCATTTTACCCTCGAGCTTTAAGATTCATGCCTGTTCTTGGAAGGTTCCGATTTAACCCTATTTTTAGCCATATCACGAGCCTCCCACTCTCGAAGACTGAGTTATATCAGCCTTTGAGGAGTAGTTTTACTGTTTTAATGGCTTGCGGAGTTATATCGGAGTCCTAATGAGGGGTGTCGAATCTGTGTACGAGGTATTATGATGATTTTCAGAGTTGGTTGCGCACTCAAGGTTGTTCTTGAGTTCCCCTGGGCTTCTGGTGATATTTCATGATTTTTATTTAGTTTTCGAACACCTTATTTAATTTTGCGGATCAGTGATTTATCGTTCGGAGGTTTTAATTAATTATTCTAAGCAATAATTATTTACCCCGTGGCTCAAAAATATTTTCACAAATTTATAATTATTTTTTAGAATTTTTAAGTAATTTTCCCGAATTTTTAATTATTTTTTGCAATTTTTAAATCAATAATCCGATTTTAATAAATTAAAAATTAATTTTTAATACAATTTATGACGTGGCGCAATTTGGGCCCTTCATCAGCCATCGGTGCGAATATCGAAGCGATCGGGCGGTCTGAGTAGCTCGGCGGTACTTTTCTTCGTTTGTGAAGGTCGGTGCCTTGGTAGCTCGGCCAAGGCTCCTCGGTAGATCGGTAGTTCGGCGCCTCACGAGCTGCCGAGCTACGTGGCTGAATATGAAGTGTCCATCATGGCGCGAATCACGAGGTAGGAGGCTCAGATCACGAGAAAACGTTATCTTGTCGTTTTGTGGGCGTGTCTGAAGCTGAGCTGCTCATCAATTTTTATCACGAATTTTGGGACAATCGGACTTCCTACAGAGCTCGGCAGCATTTTTCTCCAAATGTGGAAGTCGGTGCCTCGGTAGCTCGGCAGAGTGCCTCGGTGGCTCGGCTCGTTAAGAGCCGTTGGGCCATGTGGCTAAATCTGGAGCTTTCATCATGGCACGAATCACGAGGTAGGAGGCTCAAATCACGAGAAAATGTTATCTTGTCATTTTGTAGGCGTGTCTGAAGCTGAGCTGCTCATCAATTTTTGGCACGAATTTTGGGACAATCGGACATTCAATAGAGCTCGGAAGCATTTTTCTCCAAATGTGGAGGTCGGTGCCTCGGTAGCTCGGCAGGGTGCCTCGGTGGCTCGGCGCCTCGTGAATTGCCGAGCTGCAAGGCTAAGTTTGAACCGTCGCTGCCCTTCTCTGAACTGTCGCAGCCTTCTCTATTCTGTCATTTTGTTTCCCTTAATGGGCCCCATGCGTTACAAAAGCCAACAATTGCCTCTTTGGCTATAAGTTTTCACCCCCTCACTCCTTCTCTCATTCTTTCACTTTTCACTCTCAAAACTTACTTTCGCTCTCGAGTTGTTGTGCTAGCGGAGTTCTGAGCTCAAGGGCGGTTGTGTTAGCTGTCACGGAGACCAGGCAATTTCCGGCGAAGTTCTTCCGACCATAACCGTCACATCAAGGTCAGTACACATACTCTTAATCTCATACATATACCCTACGAGATGTCACGAGTGTCCTCGGGTAGTGAGGCTTCTTCCTCGGGCGATCGGAGCGGCGAGCGGTTAGTTCACGAGGAAGTGGTGAGCAGACAGAAGGGGAAGGAGATAGTAGGGTCGTCGGCGGCCGAGGAGAAGGGGAAGGAGGTGTCCCGATCTTCGGTTGTCGACAGTGAGACAAGCGGGTGAATTTGGTCGGCTGCCGACCGTGATATCCGGCCATGGAGGGATAAGGCAGTATTCTGGCGAGCTGCTGACCAAGGCTATTTACGGTCGCTCGGAAACCTGCGAGGAGTATGAACTGAGGGAGGTTACAGAAGTGGATGATATCCCCTCGGTTCTAACCGAACGAGATCTGCTTCGGACTTGGAAAAGCTTTGCCATTCCCCGGGAGTATACCCTGATTCTCCCCAGTCCCGGGGTGCAAGTGTAACGCCCCGATTTCCGGTGACTGGAAAACCGTGACATAAGCCAAAATCTTTTCTTCAATTAGCCACAATACACAGAAAAATAGGAAAATTTAGAACTTTTTATTCAACACAAATGTATTACAAATCCGAATGTTACAAAATTGCAATACATTACAACAGTGTTACAATAATACCTTTACAATCCCAAGTGTTACAACTTTCAACATATTACATCAGAGTACAAATGAATAAAGAACAATACTTGGTATTTCGTTTAGATGCTTTCCAACAAATAAATAGATTACAAAATTGTTTCAATGAAACAATAGTAACAACATATAATACAGCAAAAATGGAAACGACTCTTGCTTCTCTCACCTTGAGTCCTTCTGAATCCTGTACATGTACTTCTGCAATCCAGTACCTATTGAAATGGGGGCATCCGTATTCACTGACGCTTTAAGGCTGATAACTAGCAGCAATTCTCCACTTAAGCAAACAGATTAATGGAAAGAGAAACGTGTACATATAATTGATGTGTCAGTATATGCTATGCCTTAGACTTTAATACAAGATTGACTAACGCCAAGATGTTCTAATTCTAATGCAAGCAAGTCTCCGGAATAGTATGCAGCCCATACTACATACGCCCCATCTCAAGTCATTTCTTCATATATAGGGATTCGAACCCTCGTTAAGAATTGACAATACCTCGTGACTGAGGTTGCAGGTGGGTCAAGTCCCACCAATGCAGTACGATTATGGTGTCTCTGTTTGCCACTACTACCCGGCATGCCGGACCTCACTCAAAAACAAGGTTGCAGGTATGGTCTAGTTCCGTTACTGCAGTCACATAGTGGTGTCCATGTTTGCCACTATTGCCCAGTGTATCGGGCCTCATTCGAAAATCAAAAGAACATAGGGTCTCGCATGTGCAGGGTAGCACGAAGCCTACCCTGTGGCACCCCTGGGGTCTCGTGACTGCAGGACTGCGCGTAGCATCCTGTAGCACCCCAATCCACGGTATTTCAGGAATTAACAGACGAGATAAGCTACCTGTGCTCCCAACTCGTGGGATGGCACCATATGTATCCCTTTGACGGGAAGGTACAGCCCAATAACACCGCCTTGTGTCGGCTTATAGGACAGGTCGGATCATAATGAATCACCCTTAACACCAATTCTTTTCCTTCGTCAAAAAAATGATAATAAGTAATGTTTAAGTAGTAATGGCCATAAGTTACTACCCTAACGATGTCACTAAGCCCAAACAATCTCACAGGGTTTTCAATAACTTCCTTATGATTATCCCGATCCAACTAATGGCCTATCGATCCAAGACACCGATGACGGAAATCTCTCTCACTCATCATTACCCCTAACTCGGATCTCATCAACATTCTCGGACCACGATCAACCCACATCAGTTAAGATCTGTCGGTGCTCGAGGTGTGATTTATCCACAATTTCTAAGGTGGTAAGATGCGATTCTTGATGGTCGATGGTCCCTACGGCAATTATGAGACCCTATCACTACCTCTAACTCGGTTCTCGTCAACACTCTCGCCCGGCGATCAATCCACATCAGTTAAGATCCGTCAGTGCTCGAGGTGTGATTTATCCACAGTTTCCAAGGTGGTAAGATGCGTTGATGTTCGATGACCCCTGGGCTAGCTTTTATCTAGCTAACAATACTAGTGACTTTTCCAACAATTATTTACCATATATTGAAGATGAAGCATGTGCACATCATATCGTCCAATTTCAATTAGAAACGCATACAACTAGAACTCATGGGTTCTTTTCCCAAATTAAACTAGGACAATATGCGACTAGGTTCATGGGTTCTTTCTGAAAGTTGAGCTAGAATCACCTAGAACCTAATTGTATGGGTTCCTCGCCAATTCGAGCTAGAACTATCATGGAGCTAGTTTCATGGGTTTGTTCTTAAAAATCGAACTAGAACAACTATGGAACATGGGTTCATTTCAATTAGGTTATCATGCAAGCTCAACTCATGGGTTTCTTTTAGAATTTAACCGAAACCACTACAATCATATAACTCAAACATGCATGGATTTTTTTGAATCTAAAACAACTACACATCTCAACATGGTTTCTTTACTAAAACCACTACAATAACACAAGCATGATGGGTTTCTTACTACAATAATCTACAATAACTCAAGCATGGTATCTTTCTATAATCAACCTACAACAACTCAAGCATGCTATACAACTTAAGTGTGGGTTTCTTACTACAACAACTCAAGCATGGTATCTTTCTATAATCAACCTACAACAACTCAAGCATGGTATACTTACTAAAATCAACTCAAGCATGGGTTTCTCGCTATAATCAACCTACAATAACTCAAGCATGGTATCTTTCTATAATCAACCTACAACAACTCAAGCATGGTATACTTACTAAAATCAACTCAAGCATGGGTTTCTTACTATAATCATCCTACAACAACTCAAACATGGTATACTTACTAAAATCAACTCAAGCATGGGTTTATCACTACAATGGTTAGTAACATAAGCGTGGATTTCTATAACTACTTCAAGCATGGTTCTTTACCAAAATAATTAGTAACTCAAGCATGGTATTCTTTTGACATAAAACAATGAAAACTCAAACATAGTAAGTTCATGGATTCACAAGTATGAATAAGTTCATAAGCATGAAAACGGGTTCATGGTTCACAAGCATGAATAGGTTCATAAGCATGAATGGGTTCATGGGTTCCACAAGCATGAATAGGTTCTTTTTAATCTAGAATTACTACACAACTCAAGCATGGTATCTTTTACTACGTCTCAAGCATGATGGGTTCCTTTCTACAACAACTTGAGCATGGTATCTTTTACTACATCTCAAGCATGATGGGTTCCTTTCTGCAACAACTTGAGCATGGTATCTTTTACTATATCTCAAGCATGATGGGTTTCTTTCTACAACAACTTAAGCATGGTATATTTTACTATATCTCAAGCATGAATACAATTCAAGCATGGTAGTAAACTTATAAAGCTACTAAGGACTTTATCTAGCTATTAAAAAAACTACTTCTTTTATAAATTACAAGTCCTACTTAACTTATTATAAGAATCTATCTTTATTGAATTTACAAGTCCAATATAATACAAAGACTACATTTATTAGTCTATAAATTAGTACATACTACAACCCACTTTTTCTTCAATCCTACAAGTTCCTACATAAAAAAAGAGCAACTTTTTATGAACAAGGGTTAGTAAAGAATGATTTCTTAACAAAGTAGAGAGCAACATACAACAAAAACTTATCATTAAAAATCTAGATAAGTTCTACAACCCTAGAATGGGTAAGTAAACATTTTTACCGTACTAATCTTTATATGCACATAGCTATAGTCCAAGTGGTCATTTGTGCTAACAAAATAACCATAAAACAACAATAAACATACAAGGTTAAGGAATTCAACCTTTATGTGTTTTAATTAAGTTCCACAACTTATCTTTTTCATGGGATCCTTTTGATCCCTACAACAACTTCACGCTTAATAATTAGTCCAAGTCATTTTTAGAACACACATATAACAAAAGTGGACAAGAATCCACACAACTAAAAAGAGAAAACTTCATCTTGATTTTTCACCATTCTTATGCACAAATCTTAGTCCAATTGGTCCAAAATAATCATCACAACAATACTAACCATACAAGGTCTCAAAAATCAACCTTTATGTGATTTTGTTGAGTCCTTTCAATCCATCTTTTTCATGGGATCATTTTGATCCCTACAAACATGCTTATGCTTAGGAATTTAGTCCAAGTTATTTAGGAACACAAAAATACAACAACACCTCATAAAGATGGGTTCTTTTTAACCTACAACCATTTATATGCTTAGAAAAATAGTCCAAGTTATTTAGAACATACACCTACAACATCCACCATAAAAAAGATGTGTTCTTTTTATCCTACAAAAAATAACCGTCAAAGATGGGTTTTTTACTCACATAGAACCAAAAATAACCCTAAAGATGGATTCATTTCTACATACAAAAAAAATAATTAAGAAAACAAACAATCTAAATAGAAGTAGAGAATCCCTACCTTAGATCTCTTTGTAGGAAGAACTAGCTAGCTTTCCTTCTCCTTCTTCCTAGACTTCTCCTACAAAAACCTCCAATGAAGAACACACCTATGGAAAACCCCAAAATGAAGAAAACTTAGGGTTTCTTCTCTTTCTTTTCTTTTCTCTTTTATTTTTCTTGTAAATGAGGCAAAGAGTGGAAGGGAGGGGTATTTATAGGACAAATGAAGGGTGGAAAGTGCAAAATACACCTACATAATTGCACATACCCCCTTGGCGTTCATTTGGCCCGGCCAAAATGGATGAGGTGGAGGGGGTAAGATGGAGGGATGAGGTGGAGAAGAGGGTTCTAGTAGAAAACACACCTATTAACTCTTATGTAACCCTAATTAATCTTAACCCTAGGTTTAAGCCTCCAAACAAATCGTAGCCCTCCAAATTTGATTAATCATGACAAAAATAAGATATTTTTGTCCAAAACACATACTACATGATTTGTATAAACGTACGAAATCGGCACAATACACATACGTATGTATATATCTATATACCGATAATTTCCGTTTGTAAAACTGCTTAACCCGTACAAAAAAAATTTAATTCTGAAAATAATAATAAAATAAATGTTATTATCATCCCGAAATATTCCAGTACCAATTTGATACAATACAGATGTATACAGACTGGTATGTGTACACAAATAATGCTTATTAACAAAACCCGGTGATATCCACCAAAAATATTTCATTTCGGGGAATAATAATAAAATAATAATTTTTAGTGTGCCCGGGATTTTCCAGACATTTTTCTCAAAATGTGTTTTTTTAGGATTTTGTACAAGTGCACAAAATTGATATAATACCTGTATATACTTACCAGTATATAGGTCCAGGTAACTTTTTATGAGTGAAACCAAGAAATTCCCATTAAAAATATTTTAATTAAAAAATAATAATTTATACAATATAATCTCCGTCTGGGATATTACAGCGAGCGTGCACAGCCTTCACGCTAGATACTTGCGTCTTCGCCTACGACGCGTTGAACGCCGGACTACGCCTTCCACTGCATCCCTTTGGGACCGAAGTTCTCCGGTAGTATGGACTGTGTCCTATTCAGTTCATGCCGAACATGTGGCGACATGTGCTCGGATTTCTGCTCCAATGCTGAACAGCAAAGGTGGAGCCGCAGCTCGTCGTCCTCCGGAGTTTGTATCGGATTAATAGGATGAGCAAGACTGAGCCCCGTTACTATCTGTCGCCTCGAAAAGGCATCAAGCTGATAGAGAACCCCGACTCGATAAAGTCGTGGAAGGGCAAGTTCTTCCTGATCAAGGGCCCTTCGGCGTGGGACTTCCCGACCCGGTGGAAGGAGGACGTGCTGAAGTATGCAAAGGCCGAGCCAGTGTTAACCCCGACCGAGGCAGAGGTGGAGGCAAAGCTGGTCAGACTTCCGATGTTGAGTTGGAGGGATATGACCGAGGAGGTGCTTCACGGGTCGGGCCTTAGTCCGATCGACCCGAGTACACTCCGGACATCTCTTTTCCCTTGTTTACTTTCTGTTATGTATTGTATTTTTCTAACTTTGTTTTCTTTATCTGACAGAGGCACCGAGCATGGATTTCAAGGCAATCATGGTTGAACAAAACAAGGCCACCGATGCCAAGAAGAGGAAGAGGACGAGCGCGGGTCCCTCATCTGGCCGACCCACCAAGGCTCCTTTGGCCGTGGTTGGGACCGTCGACCTTGATTCTTCTCCTCGGTAATCGTCCCCAGCTGTTAGTGTTCCTCAGCCGACCCCGTCCGAGGACTTCTCTGTCTCGGCGACTCTGGCGCTTGAGGCCCGCCTCTAACCGAGCAAGCCGAGGTCATACTGACTGGGGCCCACAAGAAGCTGTTCGTCCCCGATTAGCGGGTGATGAACCATGAAAGCTTCTTGGGGGACTCGATGATGAGTATGCAGGCTCTCCACCATCTCCCAACCCCGAAGGATCGAGCCGCACTGAAGGCAGGGGACGACGGGCAACAATGCCTTAGAGGTAGCTCGGTCGCTTATGTTGGTAAGTTTTCTCAGTTGTTTTTGAGAATCTTTTGAAAATTTTCTAAGTTTTTAGCTCGGCTTTCGTTGTGCTCTAACCGCTTCTTCTCGCAGGCCACATGCCACTTCAGCTACCTTCTCGAGCAGTATGCCGAGCAAGAGAGGGAGTTGAAGGCCGCTTGTGACAAAGACCGAGCAGAGATGGCAAGGGTCGTGAAGCAGTTCGAGGTGGAGCAACACCGCTCGAATGCTTTAGCGCGCATAGGTTGCCGATCTTGAGGCGACCTCGGGGCAGCGAGGGAGAAGCTCGCCTCAGAGGTCGCCAAAGCAGCCGAGGAGAGGGCCGAAGCGAAGAGGGCCTTGGAGGTAGTGAATCGGCAAAAGGACGAGGCCGTGGAGGCGGCAAGGGTGGAGATCGAGGCCGAGGCCAAGAATCACATGATGGCCAACATGGAGAAGTCCTACGCCACTGCGCTCGAGCACGTCGAGGCTCGGATCCCCAGCTTCGACTGGTCGGGATATGGACTGTGGGGTCCGGTTGATGAGGAGGACCCCGATGCCGAGCAAGAGGCCGAAGGGGAGGAAGAGGAAGAGCAACACGACGACGACGCTCCAGCCAATCTCGAGGCTTAGTGGTGGGAGAAGGGGGTGACGAGGCTGTGGCCAACCCGCCGCAATAGTGGTAGAGGAAGGGGAACCATCCACCGAGGTGCCTGTCACCGATTTACCACTCAAGGTGGCCCCTTGATCTTCTGTTGTTTTGTATTTTTTCTTCTTCTTTATGTACTGCCTTGTAGCGGACTGGCCACCGCTTTTTCGTTATGAATGAATTTTTTCTTTCTTTGACTAAGTGTTGGGGTCGATCTCGTTTTGGAGTCGACTTGATTTGAAATTTAGCTGTGTTGCAGGAGCTTAGTGTCGTTGTATTCTTTCAGGAGGCATCGCCAAACATGGCAGCAGCTGAGGTCTCTCGTCTTCGAGCTGACTTGAAAGCAACGAAGTTGGCCCTCTCTCGCAGTCGAGAGTGTTTTCTCAAGAGTGAGTTGGACATGGACCGCCTTAAGCTAAAGTTGTCGAGGCGTCTCTCCGAGATGAAGCAACTAAAGAAGGCGTTGTCAAATGTCTCAGTAGAAAGAGACGAACTGTTAGCTGAGGTCCACAAATTGTCGATAGCCGAAGACGAGCTCTTGGTGGAGAGAGAAGAATTAACAGCGGCGATGGGCAAGTTGACGGCCGAGCAAGATGAGCTGTTAGCAACCGTGAGCGAGGCGACAGCAAAGGTTGATCAGCTGAAGAGGTTTACAGTTGATAACAACATCGAAGTTACTCATCTTCGTCGAATTATCGCCGATAGCTCTGGTGCCGCGGGCTCCGCTCAGCTCCCTCGCTTCAAGATTGCCGTGAAAGATGCCTCTCTAAAGGATCGAATTGTCGAGCTCGAGGAGGAAGTCGCTCGGTACAAACCTCAACCTGAACGGGTTAACATCAGAAGCACGCCGTGTACCCGTGAAGAGAGCGAGAAAGGAATTTCCTTTTACGAGCTCGCGACTCGCTCGCCTGCTGCTTGGCAGAGCCCTGTTGATGCTCAAAGTGGTGTGGTTGCTTCGTCGAGCAGAGAATCCGTTGGGGCCACTGTCAGAGGTAGTGCTGAAGATGCATCTCAGTTTGCTGGCCTAGAGACGAGCTCCGAGGTTAGGCACCGCCGTCCTTGGGTGTCTTCAAATTGGAACATCCCTGTCCCGAAGAAGCATTGAAAGAGTAGTCGTAATTTTGGCTTTTTTTTTGAACTTTTGTAACTCGTCGTAGAGAACTGAGTAGCTGATCTTGTAGTCGAACCTTAATCTTTATGGAAGTGAGAGCTTTGTTTATTCTTTTGTGCTTGTGTGTTTGTGTTTGCGTGCTTTGTTAATCATCTATGGCTGTAAGAGTGTTTCTGAAGGGCGGACCATTTCTAGCTCGCTTAAGAGCGAGGAGTAGAAGTGGGGTCTTGCCGCGCTTTGAACTCCGAGGGAGGTGGCTCTATCTGAAGTGTCCATCTGAAGATTTTGCGTGGATATTGATGTGAAAGACGGTGTGGATCACGAGAAAATGCTATCTTGTCATTTTGTGGTCGCGGTCCAATCTGAGCCGTCTGATCAAGACCTTGCGTGAATTTCGAGAAGAAAGTTGTTTTTCTCCACTACGCAGCTCAGAATGCGAGTTGCTTGGAAATGTATGCCTGAATATCCTCATCAGTTATCCAGCCAAGTGAAGCAATGGGGCATTCATTCAGGCACTCCTCCAAGTATTCTTCTCCCATGTCTAGTATAGTTGTAGAAATTTCGTCGGTTATCCAGCTAAGTGGTCTAGATTCCGAACGCGTCGTTGGAGTAAGTTTCAACGGTTGAGGGAGCAGTTCCGAATGGCAAACCACTTCTAACTCGCTTAAAAGCGAGCTTGCGAAGCGGAATCGAGCCAAGTTTTGGACTCCGAACACGTCGTTCGAGTAAATTTCAACGGTTGGGAGAGCAGTTCCGAATGGCGAACTACTTCTAGCCCACTGAAGAACGAGCTTGCGAAGCAGAATCGAGCCAGGTTTTGGACTCCGAACACGTCGTTCAAGTAAACTTCAACGGTTGTGGGAGTAGTTCCAAATGGCGAACCACTTCTAGCCCGCTGAAGAGCGAGCTTGCGAAGCAGAATCGAGCCATGTTTTGGACTCCGAACACGTCGTTCGAGTAAATTTCAACGGTTGTGGGAGCAGTTCCGAATGGCGAACCACTTCTAGCCAGCTGAAGAGCGAGCTTGCAAAGCGGAATCGAGCCAAGTTTTGGACTCCAAACACGTCGTTTGAGTAAGTTTCAACGGTTCTGGGAGCAGTTCCGAATGGCAAACCACTTCTAACCCGCTTAAGAGCGAGCTTGCGAAGCAGAATCGAGCCAAGTTTTGGACTTCGAACACATCGTTCGAGTAAATTTCAACAGCTGTAGGAGCAGTTCCGAATGGCAAACCACTTCTAGCCCGTTTAAGAGCGAGCTTGCGAGCGGAATCGAGCCAAGTTTTGGACTCCGAACACGTCGTTCGAGTAAGAGCAATTAAAGGTCTTAAATAGAGAGAAAAAATAATTCCAAGAGAATCATCAAGGGAAAGAAGTTCTTTATTGATAACTGCTAATCGGCTGCTTCTAAGTTGCAAGCCGTTATTACAATGGGAAAATAAAGAAGCAAGTAAAAAACAAAAAGATAGGAATGGCTCGACATTTGATCGTACTCAGAGAGGTGTTTAAACACCCTCTTGGTATTTCAGTAAATGGTCGGCATTCCAAGGTTCTTGGTATCTCTCTGCCTTCGAGGTCTTCAAGGCGATAGCTCCTGGCCGGACTACCTTGGAAACCTTGTACGGACCTTCCCAATTCGAAGCTAGCTTACTCTTTTGGCTGGAGAATGAGATAGGTAGCTTTCTGAGGACTAAGTCCCCTTCCTTAAAATCGGTGGGACGGACTCTTTTGTTGTAGGTTTGCTTGATTCTTCTCCGATAATTTTACTGGCAAATTGAAGCTCTTTCACGGAGCTCGTCAATAAGGTCCAAATTCACCCGGAGCTCTCTGGCGTTCTGCTCTTCATCATAGGCAATAAGGCGAGGGGGTGGCAAACTAACTTCTAAGGAGATTACAGCCTCAGACCCGTAGGTGAGATTGAAGGGCGACTCTCCTGTGGGGGTCCGCTTCATAGTGCGGTAGTTCCAAAATATGTTAGGAAGTTGTTCCGCCCATAAGCCTTTGGCCGACTTATCTAGTCTCTTCTTGATGCCGGAGAGGATCTGCCTGTTGGCATTCTCTACTTGACCATTGGACTGAGGATGGGAGACGGAGGAGAAGCGTTGCTGAATGCCGAGATCTTCACATAAAGATCAGAATGCTGCCCCTGTAAACTGTGTTCTGTTATCTATTATTAGGACCCGAGGTACACCGAACCTACAGATTATATTTTTCCAAAAGAATTGCAGCACTTTGTTCTCGGTTTAAGTAGCTAGTGGTTCGGCCTCGATCCACTTAGAGAAATAGTTGATCGCCACGACTAGGAACTTGAGCTGGCCAGGAGCTGGTGGGAATGGACCTAGCAAGTCCATCCCTCACATTGCAAAGGAAATTGGACTCGAGAGAGATGTGAGTTGTGCTTGGGGTAGTCGGCGGATGTTGGAGAACTGCTGATAAGGGATGCATTGCCGGACATGTTGCTCGGTATCTCGAAGTAGGGTAGGCCAGAAATACCCGTAGTTCAAAAATTTCCTGGCGAGGGACCTTGACCCTGAATGGGCTCCGCCTATACCTTCGTGGAGTTCTTACAAGGCGTACAAGGCTTCTTCCGGGGAGAGGCATCTCAAGTAGGGTCTATCAGCTACTTTGGGTATAGGAGCGTTTGTACAAGACTCATTCAATAAGGGTGTATCGCTCTACTCTCGTTTGGATTCGATGGGCTTCTTTAGGATCTTGAGAAAGGGTCCCATCCCTAGGAACTCTATCAAAGGCTTCATCCAGTTGTCCTGGAGTTGGACGGGCAGCGACTCCATCGAGTCGGCGGATTCTTCTTCTATACTTGGTCTTAGGAGTACTTCGATTAGGACGTTCTGTTTAAGACCTTGGAGGGAGGAGGAGGCCAATTTTGAGAGGGCATCTGCTTGGGAGTTTTCTTCTCTGGGGATCCGCTGGATTTGTGCTTCTTCGAACGAAGCCATGAGACTTTGGACCTTGGCTAGGTACTTAACCATTCAGTCGTCTCGTGCCTTATAGTCTCCTAAGACCTGATTAACCACCAGCTGTGAGTCACTGAACACTCGGACACATTGTTATCCTGCCATGCGAGCCATGCCCAGGCCTGCTATTAGGGCTTCATACTCAGCTTCGTTGTTGGAGGCTTTGAAGTTGATACGGAGGGAGTATTGGAGAACAAAGTCATCTGGGCCTACCAGAATGACTCCGGCTCCGCTCCCTTTGGCACAAGAAGACCCGTCTACATACACTATCCACAGGGTGGCCCATTTATGGCTTGACTCATTACCGGGATGGTGCTTTCTACTATAAATTTAGCTAAGGCTTGAGCCTTGATTGTAGTCCGAGGCTGATAGGATATGTCATGTTGACTAAGCTCGATCGACCACTTCATTAGACGTCCGGAGGTCTCGGTCTTGTGCAGGACTTGCTTGAGCGGCTGGTCGGTAAGGACGACCACCGAGTGAGATTGAAAATAGGGACGGAGCTTCCTGGCTGCCATAACCAAGGCATATGCTATCTTTTCCCTTCTCAGATAGCGGAGCTCAGCGTCTCTGAGGACCTTGCTCACATAATAGATAAGCTTCTGAGCCTTGTCTTCTTCCCTCACTAGGACAGCATTGAGGGTTTGCTCAGAGGCAGCGAGGTAGAGGTAGAGTGTTTCCCCAGAAGTAGGCTTGCTAAGGAGTGGGGGGTTGACCAGATAGACTTTCAGTTGGTCGAACGATTCTTGCTGCTGTTGGCCCCACTCAAAACCTTTAGCCCCCTTGAGGGCTTTAAAGAAAGGAAGACACTTCTCCCCTGACTTGGACAGGAAGCGCCCTATGGCCGCGAGGCATCTCGTGAGCTTCTGAATTTCTTTTATATTTGTAGGAGGAGCCATGTCGAGTATGGCTTTGATCTTTTCGGGGTTAGCCTTGATCCCCCTTTGACTGACCATGAAGCCCAGAAACTTACCAGATGAGACCTCAAATGCACACTTATTTGGGTTCAGCCTCATGTTATGCTTCCTCAACACGTCGAAGGCTTCTTGTAGGTCGGCGACATGGTCGGACTCATGGATACTTTTTACTAGCATATCATCGACGTAAACTTCCATGTTGCGACCGATCTGATTCTAGAAGACCTTGTTGACGAGGCGTTGGTAGGTGGCACCGGCATTTTTGAGCTCGAAGGGCATTACCCTGTAGCAATAGAGACCTTGATTGGTGATGAAGGAGGTCTTTGGGATATCTGGGGGAAACATGCGGATTTGGTTGTAACCGGAGAAGGCATCCATGAAGCTCAAAAGTTCATGGCCCGAAGTGGCGTCGATCAAGGTGTCAATGATGGGTAGTGGGAAAGGATCCTTGGGGCATGCCTTATTCAAGTCCGTGAAGTCGATGCAAATCCTCCAACTTCCATTGGCCTTCTTTACCATAACAACAATAGAGATCCACTCGGGATAATTGACCTCTTGGATGAACCGGGCTTTGAGGAGCTTTTCCACTTCTTCCTTTATGGCCTGCTGGCGCTCGGGGGCGAACTTACGCCTCTTCTGCTAGACTAGTTTGGACCCCAGAGCAACACTTAAGTGATGGACGAGGAGGTCCTCGGAAATCCCTGGCATGTCGGTAACTGACCATGCAAAGAGGTCATGGTTCTTCTTGATACATTGGACTATATCGGAATAGAGGGCAGAGAGGAGGGTCTTGCTGATGAAGAATTTGCGGTTCGAATCTTGCTTCGAGAAGAGCACTTCCTCCAGCTCGTCTACCGGTTTTGACATAGGCTGGGTGTTCCCTTAGGGAATTTCAAGAGTCTCGAAGGAAAGAACGGGTCCTCCTGCGAGGTTATGTAGCATTTGCGGGCCATCTCCTGACTTCCCGTTACTTTCCCTACACCTGCCTTGGTAGGGAATTTCATTTTCAGAAGATAAGCCAATGGGACAACTTCTAGGGTAGCTAGGCCAGGTCGGCCTAGGATCACATTGTAAGTGGTAGGGATGTCAACAACCATGAAATCTATTGGCTCCGTCCGGGTAGTAGGAGTTTTGCCAGCGGTTACGTCAAGGGTAATCACCCCTTCGATAGTCACTGACACTCCCGTGAACTCATGGAGCATATAGCCGGCGGGCTTGAGCCTGTCCCGCGATAACTTGAGTCCTCGGAAGGCTGCTAGGAAAAGGATGTTCACAGAGCTGCCATTATCCACCAGAATCTTCAACACTTTGAAGATAGCCATGTGGAGGTTAATCACCAGGGCGTCACAGTGGGGGGTTCGGACACCCTCTAGATCTTCATCCGAGAAAGTAACTGGGACTCCGAGACCTTTGGGAGGGGGTATGCTGTGCACCGAGTTGACCTCCCTGATGATAGCCTTTCGAGAAGAGTTGGAGGTTCCTCCCATTGGGCCGCCATGGATGAGGTGCAAGATGCGTTCTTCTTCAAACTCGGGAGTCTTGTTACGCCTCTCAGAACGCTTGTTAGCCCCCTGGGGGAGGAGGAAGATCGATTCGGTCCTTTCTGAAAAACTTGGACAGCTGCCCTCTCTAAATGAGGGCTTCAATTTCATTCTTTAGAGCCCGACAGTCGTTGGTGTCATGGCTGTGGTCCCTATGATATCGGCACCATTTCTCCTTATTTCTCTTCTTCCCAGGGGTATTCATCTTCGGGGTAGGAGGTAAGACTCCCTCCTTCCCAACCTCCATGAGAATAGTTGAAACATTGGTGTTGAGAGTGGTAAACTTCTCAAATCTAGGAGGCGGGCGGCACTGACCCCCATTGTCCTTCTGGAGATTCTTAGCTCCCTCATCTTCGGCTGCCTTTATTTTGCTTCTTGAGGAAGACCCCTCGAATGTGGGGCGATGTTCAGCTTCCTCAGCCCGGATGTACTTCTCGCTTCTGAGAAGAAGGCCGGAGAAGTCTCGCGGGGCTTTTTGGCTAGGGAGGAACGGAGGCTCGAATTGAGGACATTGGACTGGAAGGCGGCTGCAGTGACCGATTGGTCGAGGGAGGCAATGGACCTAGCTTCCGCAGTAAACCGCTTGACATAATCTCTCAGTTTCTCACCCTTCTTCTGATTGAGGAAGAGTAGTGAAATACTAGTCTTCTCGGTTCGGCAACTACTCACGAAGTGGGTGACGAAGAGGGTCTCAAATTGTTCAAAATAGAAGATGGAGGATAGGGCGATACGGGAGTACCATTCCCGAGTCGGATCTTTGAGAGTAGCTGGGAAGGTCTTGTACAGTAGAGCATCGGAAGCCTGGTGGATCATCATGAGAGTTTTGAAACTCTCGATGTGATCCACGGGGTCTGACTCCCCCGTATATGTCTCGAACTGTGGTGGCTTAAAGTTTGCTGGAACGGGAGCCTCCATAATGGTTCGGGAGAACAGGAGGTCTGCTTGGACGGAGGGTCCTCCCTCTTAGCTCCTCTTCCTTGTCTAGTTGACCGAGGTGCCTCTCCATCTCGTGGAGACAGCGATAGACTGCATCATCCCTTCAACGGTGTCCCAGTGAGCCTCTAGACTCATCTTCGTACGAAGGGGAGCGAGGGCTACGGCAATGGCAGCTCAGAGAATGACGAGGACTTAGGGACCGAGGAGGAGGGCTTTGAACTGGCAGAGGAGTGGGGACCCTCTAAGAATTATTGTTGTTGTTTGGTGGAAGGTTGAGGGCCTGCAAGATTGTAGCCTGGAACTGTTAGAATTCGGCACGTGTGATAGGTCTGTTCTCATCCCTCTGGGGCTGCCGACTAGCAGGAGAATGAGGCATCTTTCGACGGTACTCCGGGGACTCCCTCCGCCTCCTATGGAGTGGGGACCTCCTGTGGCCGTGACGGCAAGGAGATCGCGCATTTGGACGTTCTGAGCGGGAGACTCCCTCACGGGCCTGTCTTTTATCCAAACGGTGGTAAAGGTCCTCTTCTTTCTACCGGTTGATGAGGATGTTGCGGAGGTCATCTGAAGGCCGAGGGTTGTGAGATGCCAAGGAGGCGGTTAAAGGGTTATGTACGGAGATATGGTCGCAGTGAAGAGGCTGTTTCTGAGGGGGAGGACGAGAGGTCCCTATACCAGCGTTCTGGGGCCCGAGTGGAGCCTGCTGGTGTTGAAGATTTTGGAGAGGAGGCTGTAACTGCTGCAGCGGCTGATCGGGTTGAGGAGGGAGCTGTCCCTGAGGTTGGATGGGTTGGAGGGGAGCCTCCTGTTGCGGTTGAGGAGGAGTGGGTGCACTATTGGAATCTCTGGATCTCAGTTTCCTTGGAGGCATGGCTGGAGGTGATTTTAACCGATGGAAGAGGATGGATTGCTATTCGTGATTCCCACAGACGGTGCCAATCTGTTGTCGCTAAAATCGGTGTGGGGGCAAACAGATAGATTTTTGGATTCTTGGTGTAACGCCCCGATCTCCCCGTTGCTGGGAAACCGTGACACATGCCAAGATCTTTCCTTCAATTAGTCTCGAGACACAGAAAAACTGGAAAATTTAAAAACTTTTCTTCAACACAGAGTTACTACGCAGTAATTACAATTATCAGTTTGTAATACCAAACTGTACTGCCTGCCCCTTTTCTTTTCCTTTTTGACTCCAAAATCAATTCTTCCAATTTCTATATTACTTTAAACATAAACTAAAATAGTTATGTTTCAAAGAAAATTTGGGCAGAGTCTCCCTTGTATTTTTTGCCCAAAACACAGAAAAGCTTACGGAATTTTGCTCTAAATTCCGTAGCTTACATCACAGGCAATAATAATATGGGCTCCCCAGGCCAAAATGAGCATCATCACACAGGCAATATATATATATGCTCTGGGGGCCAAACTCATAACGGTTTAACAAATATCAATTAAAAAGCATAAATCCTTTTGAAAACGTAGTAAGTTTTTTAGAAAATAACCTGTAAAAAACCTACCACGACGCCCGGCACTCCACAACGAAATGGGTACGGGTCGAAACCATATCCTGCTGCCTCACACTATGCTCTTCCTCCTCATCCTCATACTTATACATCGAAATACAATTTAAGGCATAAATCTTTACTATTTACAATTAAAACATAACAACAAATTATAACTGGAGCTCCACTCCACGGAACCTGTACCTACACCTCATCTCTGCACTGTTGAGGACCTGTATCAGTAGGGACCTAGGGTAGTCCAGGGACTCCCTAACCCCCAAACACTAAGGGGTTAGCCATTTCTGGTGTGAGTATAATTTATTAAAATAAGTAAATAAATTAAACTTACAAGTAAAAACATAACGAACTCACAATTTCCAAGATAAACAAATCTTACTTGACATCTGAATGTGTAAACATCATAAATGAGATTTTACATCAAATACTCTCTGAGTCATCACCTGTATGTATACCTATACCCGCTCATGACCTACTTATATTTAGTAACCATTTGAATAACCACTCATAATACAATACTGATTTTGTTTCCTTATATCACGTATCCCATCATAAGCATATGCCTTCATCCTCATACTACCACATTCATTCATGTCCAACCTCACATCTCATTTCACCTTACCATTTACTTGCATTTTATCACAATACACCCCATATCCCAACATAGTTTGGTAATAACACAATCACATCCCAAGCCCATAGCTTGGTTATTAATCTACTCCAACTATCACACTCGCAATTTATCTCGAATGGAAAGGACACGTGTACATATAATTTGTGCCAGTGTATGTTATGACTTAACTCTAATGCAAATTACCAATACAATGATACTCTTATTCTAATGCAAGATTACTAATGCGATGATGCTCTTATTCTAATGCCAGACTTACTAGTGCGATGATGCTCTTATTCTAATGCCAGCAAGTCTCCGAAGCAACATGCAGCCCATAAATACATGCGCCCCATCTCAAGCCGTTTCTCCATATATAGGGATTTGAACCCGCGTTATGAATTTCTAATTGTACACAACCTGTTCCTGACAGATACTACATGACTGATGAGGTTGCACATGTGGTCAAGTCCCACCATTGCAGTAGGCTCATGGTGTCTATGTTTGCCACTACTACCCGGTACACCGGACCTCACTCAAAAACCAGACGAACACAGGGTCTTCCGAACCCATAACTCATAGACCGCTATCTATGGCCTGTTCGCTTCCCCCTGGCCAAGGACCCGACGAAGTTCTGGGGTCCATCCCCCTAGCTCCGCCCGCCTTATCATGGCACTTCAGGAATTAACAGCGCGCGATACGCATCCGTGCTCCCAACTCGTGAGAGGGCACCGTACGTATCCCTTTGACGGGAAGGTACAACCCAATATCACCACCTAAGGCCTGCTTCGAGGGACAAGTTGGTCGTAAGGCGCTACCTACAACCAACTTGTCTCTTTTCGGCAAAGGGTCGAAGTAAAATGATCTTTATAAGTCACTACCTTAATGATGTTCCTAACCCTGAACAATCCTAGGAATGACAACATGCTAGGTCTTAAATTAGACTTCGCAAGATAACTCTATTAGGCTGCTCAACCTAAACTCACCAGAATCCCTCAGGATCTGGTTCATGGCCTATCGATCCAAGACCCCGGCAATACGAACGTATTCGCATGCTACTATCATGAACTTGGATTTCGTCACACTCCGGTCCGCAATCAACCAACGGTTAAGATCTGACGGCACCCGCGAAGTGACTCGTCCACAGTCCCTTAGGAGTAAGCTAAACACACGTCTTAATGGTCGATAGCCCTAGGGCAATGATATCACCCTAGATGAGCACAACAAACTGCGTATTAGCTAAGAAGCTACCTACGAGTAACCAAAGACACACACGAGCTAAACAGCGACGTATGGGACCAACAGCTACATACGGGCCAGTCGAGCCGCGTATGAGACAACAACATGCATACGAGCCAAATAAGCTCCGTATGAGACCAACATCTACATACGGGCCAGTCGAGCCGCGTATGAGACAACAACACATACAGCAACCATACAGGTAATCAAACCTAGAAGCAACCAACTGTGCTTACTAGCAAACCTGATCTTCTAAAATTAGAAGTAACAAAAGAATCTACTATAATCAACTTAGCATGGGTTTCTTCTAAAATCAACTCATCATGGCATACCTACTATAATCAACTCAAACATGAGTTTCTTTCTAAAATCGACCCAAACATGATATTCTACTACAACTTAACCATGGGTTTCCTTCTACAACAATTCAAGCATGGATTCTTACTATAGCACAAGTGTGGGTTCTTTCTCTCCAACAATCCAAATCCATAGGATGGGTTCTTTTTACTCACTACTACTAACAACTAAAATGGGTTCTTTTTGAGACTCTTAACTAAAACCACTACTACACTCACTTAAGCATGGTTTCTTTGAACCTTAGAACCACTACTTATCTTAGCATGGGTTCTTCTCTTAGAATCATTAACTACAACAAATCTTTAAGCATGGTAGTTCTCTTTTTGACATAGCACACCAACTCAAGCATGATCTAATACAACTCAAGTTCTACCATTCATACTTTTCATAGGATCCTTTTGATCCATAAATTTTTATATCAATACTTTAGTTTATTCGAACTTCTTCAAAACATCAAAATACGTATATAAACTATACACCCATATTTTGATATCATCATCTAAATATAACTCATCCATTATATAGGTTTTTATATACTCATGAATAGTTAAAAAAAATTCACCATATTTTTACAATCACAAAAATATGTAAAATAAATCAATACTCACATATTCTTTAACCCACAAAATATATTAATATACTAACTCACATATATTTTTAAACCACAAAAATATATAAATAATATAACTCACATATTCATCAAACTACAAAAATATATAATAAACCAACTCACATATTTCTAAAATCACAGAAATACATATAATAAACTAGTACTCACATATATCTTTAACAGACCAAAAACACATAATAAATTAACTCACTTCTTTCTTAGCACACAAAAACACATAATAAGTCATACTCACATATTTTGCGAAGATCCAAGCGCCGTGCCATCTCGCGTCCAAGGTTGTGAATATATCCTATCACCAAATTTCAAGCAATTAAAACTCAAATACTTCAACTAATCACAAGAGTAAATAATCGCTATCCCAAATATCCCACAAGTGCTTACTGAACACTTGGGATATACACGCGTGATGCACGTGATGATCTAATACCAACGGTATTTTCATCCTCAATTAATTACTAAAATCGCTCCCAAATAATCTAATAGTCCAACTACAATTTCTATTTCTATACAAGAATTAATTCATATCCCTACAATTTTCTTTTACAAACTCAAATCCCTAATTTACTAACAACTCACAATTTCTCTAATAACCTACTAATTTCTCCCATCCACAATTTCCAACGTCTCAAAATCTCTCTACCACAACATTCTTACTTAATAAAAATTAACCCAACTAAATTCTATACAATAAAATAGTTAGGGTTATACCTTTGCGAAGTCCAATCGAAAATCCGACGCCACTACGATGTCGAGAATCCCTCCATTAGTCTACTCCTAATTTTAATTCGGATTTGACGAAGAATAGAGGTGGAATTTGGGTGGGGAAGCATCGACCGTTGGGTTTCGGGTGGGTCTTTTTCGATCGGGAAGAAGAAGAAGAACGAAGGAGGAAGAAGGGAGATGGTGGGGGTTCTCTTGGCTGGGAGCGATCGGGAGAAGGAGATGCGAGGAGGTCAGGGGTGGGTTCTCTTCGATCGGACGGGAAACGGAAGGAAGGAGAAGGAGGAAGAGGGAACGGGGGTCGGGGTTTCTCTTCGATTTCGGCTGGCGTGCGAACGGGAGGAGGAGGGGAGGAGGAGGCCGGGGGTGTGGGGGTTCTTTTGGGTCGGTTTGGGAACGAACGGAAGAAGAGAAGGAGATGGGAGAAGAAGAAAGAAGGAGAGTTGGGGGTTCTCTTTTGGTTGGGAGTGAACGGGGAGAGGGAGAAGTAGGGGAAGGAGATGGAGTGCGGGATCGGGGGAGGTGGGTTCTGGGTAGGGGGGGAACCAGACGGGGAGAAGAAAAAGAAGGAAGAAGAAGAAGGAAGAGAATGTGGGGGGGTCTTTTTGTAAAAAAATGTAATTAAATAATAATAGATGGATAAATATCTAAGGGAATGCTTCGTATAAGTCCCCTAGCCTTAATACATTTCAAATAAATCCCAACTCTCTACTTTAATATTATAAACAGTACAAAAATACAATAAAACTGCTTTGTAGATAATCCGTATAAAAATAATTTAAATTCGAAAATAATAATAAAATAAAGTAGACAATATATCTTATATTTCTCAATCAAAATAATTATTATCAGAAAATCCATGATCGCGCGAAATTCTCAATCGCGCACACATTTCGATGCAAAATAGCCATATGCTATTTTTTCGGGTCGTTACATCACTCCCTCCTTAGAATCGTTCTGTCCTCAGAACGCTGCTAGTGGAGAGGAAGACAACCACAACATCAATGGTTCACGAGACATTTTCCCGAACCATCTCCAGTTCCTCGAGTGATATTCTTGAAAACTGGTCTTCTACCAAGTTGAACTGTTGTCCTTCAGCCTTCTGGACAGACCCACTATGAATTTAACGCTGACACTCCTCTGCTCCTGCTCTGGAGTAGACAGTAACTGCATTGCTTTGCTCCATTCTTGTCTACAAGTGATGTTGATTCACTCCTTGATTACGACTCCTGTTGGTTGGTGACCACTCCCTCCTTAGAAAGGACGAAGTCACACATTGCCGCTTCAGTGCTTAAATCCCTGCATTTCCTGCCTAAGCCTTCTGACTTGCTCACTTGGACTCAGTTGCTGCTCCCGTCGTGCCAAAACTGAGTTCTAAACTTGAGTAATCACTCCATTACTGGCTTGCTGGATCTCGTCATCTAGCTTCTTGCTTTCTTCACGGTCTTGGCTGAGGTCAATCCTTCACTTATCTCGATCCTTTGCAGTTGAGTAGCCACTCCCTCTTTAGAATAGGGCATGGCCCACGATTATTACTTCAAACTTCCAGGATTCTCTCCTGTAGTTTGCTCGAAGCTGATGCTCCAGATGGTGTATTAAACAAAACCAAATCTGGAGTTTCCTCCCGCACACATCTCGACTCTTGAAAAATAATTCAGACAAAAGAATGTGATGAACCACAATTGAACAAAACAGCTGCATGGATTCCATATGTATATCTAAATCCAACCGGTTACGAAAGTGTTTCATCATACCTTACTTCTTAGTCCATAATAAATTTTAAAAATACAACTTTTAACTTAGTTGCAGTTCTATATGCACATACCGGTACTAGCACTCCTGCCTTCTACAGCTTGCTGGTAGTAAGTGCGAACTTTACCCTTGGTGAACAGGCTCCTTTCCTATATTCTTCATCTTCGGGGTTGATCTGCCGTTCCACCGGTGAAGCTGGGGAATATCTGGTCGGATATGACCAATCCTTCCACATTTGTAACATGTACGGTATCTATCCGAGTGTCCTTCCTCGAACACTGGTTCTTGAGATGACCATGCTCACCACATAGGAACAACTTCCTAAGCTTCCTCATTTTCCGACGTATGCTGGCTGCCGCCACTGTGCATTGATCCACACTTAGTCCTTGCAGTGGTGAAGTCTCCTTGGCTCCTCGCTCAAGGTTATCGGACCATCCATCGATATCGGCTCACTCTCTTCCATCAACACCTCCTTGGTTAGGACATCCTCGAACATCATTCACATGTTTAAAGGATGGTAACACATACACTAGGATTAGTCCGGATATAGAAAAATTATAAAACATAAGTTGAAGGAACCAACAATATGAATTATAACTATCTACAACTAACTAAAACCCAACTCTTCAAAGGCATTTAAGTTTAATTTTCCTACTGTGTCGGACTGTAAATTGAAGTCAGCTCTGATACCATCTGTAACGCCCCGATCTCCCCGTTGCTGGGAAACCGTGACACATGCCAAGATCTTTCCTTCAATTAGTCTCGAGACACAGAAAAACTGGAAAATTTAAAAACTTTTCTTCAACACAGAGTTACTACGCAGTAATTACAATTATCAGTTTGTAATACCAAACTGTACTGCCTGCCCCTTTTCTTTTCCTTTTTGACTCCAAAATCAATTCTTCCAATTTCTATATTACTTTAAACATAAACTAAAATAGTTATGTTTCAAAGAAAATTTGGGCAGAGTCTCCCTTGTATTTTTTGCCCAAAACACAGAAAAGCTTACGGAATTTTGCTCTAAATTCCGTAGCTTACATCACAGGCAATAATAATATGGGCTCCCCAGGCCAAAATGAGCATCATCACACAGGCAATATATATATATGCTCTGGGGGCCAAACTCATAACGGTTTAACAAATATCAATTAAAAAGCATAAATCCTTTTGAAAACGTAGTAAGTTTTTTAGAAAATAACCTGTAAAAAACCTACCACGACGCCCGGCACTCCACAACGAAATGGGTACGGGTCGAAACCATATCCTGCTGCCTCACACTATGCTCTTCCTCCTCATCCTCATACTTATACATCGAAATACATTTTAAGGCATAAATCTTTACTATTTACAATTAAAACATAACAACAAATTATAACTGGAGCTCCACTCCACGGAACCTGTACCTACACCTCATCTCTGCACTGTTGAGGACCTGTATCAGTAGGGACCTAGGGTAGTCCAGGGACTCCCTAACCCCCAAACACTAAGGGGTTAGCCATTTCTGGTGTGAGTATAATTTATTAAAATAAGTAAATAAATTAAACTTACAAGTAAAAACATAACGAACTCACAATTTCCAAGATAAACAAATCTTACTTGACATCTGAATGTGTAAACATCATAAATGAGATTTTACATCAAATACTCTCTGAGTCATCACCTGTATGTATACCTATACCCGCTCATGACCTACTTATATTTAGTAACCATTTGAATAACCACTCATAATACAATACTGATTTTGTTTCCTTATATCACGTATCCCATCATAAGCATATGCCTTCATCCTCATACTACCACATTCATTCATGTCCAACCTCACATCTCATTTCACCTTACCATTTACTTGCATTTTATCACAATACACCCCATATCCCAACATAGTTTGGTAATAACACAATCACATCCCAAGCCCATAGCTTGGTTATTAATCTACTCCAACTATCACACTCGCAATTTATCTCGAATGGAAAGGACACGTGTACATATAATTTGTGCCAGTGTATGTTATGACTTAACTCTAATGCAAATTACCAATACAATGATACTCTTATTCTAATGCAAGATTACTAATGCGATGATGCTCTTATTCTAATGCCAGACTTACTAGTGCGATGATGCTCTTATTCTAATGCCAGCAAGTCTCCGAAGCAACATGCAGCCCATAAATACATGCGCCCCATCTCAAGCCGTTTCTCCATATATAGGGATTTGAACCCGCGTTATGAATTTCTAATTGTACACAACCTGTTCCTGACAGATACTACATGACTGATGAGGTTGCACATGTGGTCAAGTCCCACCATTGCAGTAGGCTCATGGTGTCTATGTTTGCCACTACTACCCGGTACACCGGACCTCACTCAAAAACCAGACGAACACAGGGTCTTCCGAACCCATAACTCATAGACCGCTATCTATGGCCTGTTCGCTTCCCCCTGGCCAAGGACCCGACGAAGTTCTGGGGTCCATCCCCCTAGCTCCGCCCGCCTTATCATGGCACTTCAGGAATTAACAGCGCGCGATACGCATCCGTGCTCCCAACTCGTGAGAGGGCACCGTACGTATCCCTTTGACGGGAAGGTACAACCCAATATCACCACCTAAGGCCTGCTTCGAGGGACAAGTTGGTCGTAAGGCGCTACCTACAACCAACTTGTCTCTTTTCGGCAAAGGGTCGAAGTAAAATGATCTTTATAAGTCACTACCTTAATGATGTTCCTAACCCTGAACAATCCTAGGAATGACAACATGCTAGGTCTTAAATTAGACTTCGCAAGATAACTCTATTAGGCTGCTCAACCTAAACTCACCAGAATCCCTCAGGATCTGGTTCATGGCCTATCGATCCAAGACCCCGGCAATACGAACGTATTCGCATGCTACTATCATGAACTTGGATTTCGTCACACTCCGGTCCGCAATCAACCAACGGTTAAGATCTGACGGCACCCGCGAAGTGACTCGTCCACAGTCCCTTAGGAGTAAGCTAAACACACGTCTTAATGGTCGATAGCCCTAGGGCAATGATATCACCCTAGATGAGCACAACAAACTGCGTATTAGCTAAGAAGCTACCTACGAGTAACCAAAGACACACACGAGCTAAACAGCGACGTATGGGACCAACAGCTACATACGGGCCAGTCGAGCCGCGTATGAGACAACAACATGCATACGAGCCAAATAAGCTCCGTATGAGACCAACATCTACATAAGGGCCAGTCGAGCCGCGTATGAGACAACAACACATACAGCAACCATACAGGTAATCAAACCTAGAAGCAACCAACTGTGCTTACTAGCAAACCTGATCTTCTAAAATTAGAAGTAACAAAAGAATCTACTATAATCAACTTAGCATGGGTTTCTTCTAAAATCAACTCATCATGGCATACCTACTATAATCAACTCAAACATGAGTTTCTTTCTAAAATCGACCCAAACATGATATTCTACTACAACTTAACCATGGGTTTCCTTCTATAACAATTCAAGCATGGATTCTTACTATAGCACAAGTGTGGGTTCTTTCTCTCCAACAATCCAAATCCATAGGATGGGTTCTTTTTACTCACTACTACTAACAACTAAAATGGGTTCTTTTTGAGACTCTTAACTAAAACCACTACTACACTCACTTAAGCATGGTTTCTTTGAACCTTAGAACCACTACTTATCTTAGCATGGGTTCTTCTCTTAGAATCATTAACTACAACAAATCTTTAAGCATGGTAGTTCTCTTTTTGACATAGCACACCAACTCAAGCATGATCTAATACAACTCAAGTTCTACCATTCATACTTTTCATAGGATCCTTTTGATCCATAAATTTTTATATCAATACTTTAGTTTATTCGAACTTCTTCAAAACATCAAAATACGTATATAAACTATACACCCATATTTTGATATCATCATCTAAATATAACTCATCCATTATATAGGTTTTTATATACTCATGAATAGTTAAAAAAAATTCACCATATTTTTACAATCACAAAAATATGTAAAATAAATCAATACTCACATATTCTTTAACCCACAAAATATATTAATATACTAACTCACATATATTTTTAAACCACAAAAATATATAAATAATATAACTCACATATTCATCAAACTACAAAAATATATAATAAACCAACTCACATATTTCTAAAATCACAGAAATACATATAATAAACTAGTACTCACATATATCTTTAACACACCAAAAACACATAATAAATTAACTCACTTCTTTCTTAGCACACAAAAACACATAATAAGTCATACTCACATATTTTGCGAAGATCCAAGCGCCGTGCCATCTCGCGTCCAAGGTTGTGAATATATCCTATCACCAAATTTCAAGCAATTAAAACTCAAATACTTCAACTAATCACAAGAGTAAATAATCGCTATCCCAAATATCCCACAAGTGCTTACTGAACACTTGGGATATACACGCGTGATGCACGTGATGATCTAATACCAACGGTATTTTCATCCTCAATTAATTACTAAAATCGCTCCCAAATAATCTAATAGTCCAACTACAATTTCTATTTCTATACAAGAATTAATTCATATCCCTACAATTTTCTTTTACAAACTCAAATCCCTAATTTACTAACAACTCACAATTTCTCTAATAACCTACTAATTTCTCCCATCCACAATTTCCAACGTCTCAAAATCTCTCTACCACAACATTCTTACTTAATAAAAATTAACCCAACTAAATTCTATACAATAAAATAGTTAGGGTTATACCTTTGCGAAGTCCAATCGAAAATCCGACGCCACTACGATGTCGAGAATCCCTCCATTATTCTACTCCTAATTTTAATTCGGATTTGACGAAGAATAGAGGTGGAATTTGGGTGGGGAAGCATCGACCGTTGGGTTTCGGGTGGGTCTTTTTCGATCGGGAAGAAGAAGAAGAACGAAGGAGGAAGAAGGGAGATGGTGGGGGTTCTCTTGGCTGGGAGCGATCGGGAGAAGGAGATGCGAGGAGGTCGGGGTGGGTTCTCTTCGATCGGACGGGAAACGGAAGGAAGGAGAAGGAGGAAGAGGGAACGGGGGTCGGGGTTTCTCTTCGATTTCGGCTGGCGTGCGAACGGGAGGAGGAGGGGAGGAGGAGGCCGGGGGTGTGGGGGTTCTTTTGGGTCGGTTTGGGAACGAACGGAAGAAGAGAAGGAGATGGGAGAAGAAGAAAGAAGGAGAGTTGGGGGTTCTCTTTTGGTTGGGAGTGAACGGGGAGAGGGAGAAGTAGGGGAAGGAGATGGAGTGCGGGATCGGGGGAGGTGGGTTCTGGGTAGGGGGGGAACCAGACGGGGAGAAGAAAAAGAAGGAAGAAGAAGAAGGAAGAGAATGTGGGGGGGTCTTTTTGTAAAAAAATGTAATTAAATAATAATAGATGGATAAATATCTAAGGGAATGCTTCGTATAAGTCCCCTAGCCTTAATACATTTCAAATAAAGCCCAACTCTCTACTTTAATATTATAAACAGTACAAAAATACAATAAAACTGCTTTGTAGATAATCCGTATAAAAATAATTTAAATTCGAAAATAATAATAAAATAAAGTAGACAATATATCTTATATTTCTCAATCAAAATAATTATTATCAGAAAATCCATGATCGCGCGAAATTCTCAATCGCGCACACATTTCGATGCAAAATAGCCATATGCTATTTTTTCGGGTCGTTACACTTGGGATGTTGAATAGTCAAACCTGAACACCTTTTCGCCAGAGTTTAACCGTGATCTCCTGCCGCTGACCTGCAAAAAGTGCGAATACCGAGGTTGATTCCGGCGACGCACCCTTTGATGCTCTAGTCAGTAATCAGAACGATTATGAAAGAGCTTTGATTGGCAAAAGATTGATTATCTGGTAACAGTGGGGGATGGGGGGTATTTATAGCCGCCTTAGCAACCCGTTTCGGGATAAGATCAAATCCCTAGTTCCCAGTGAATGGATAGAACGAATCAGGGCCGTTGATTAAGGACAATCATAAACCCTAATTCTATCCAGCTGAACTGGGTTTCTTGCGGGTTGGAACCCGCACCCAGTTTAGACGGATCCGTTAGTGGGTTATTGGGCTTTTGGAAAAAAAACCAGTACCCATCTCAGACCCGTTTGTAGGTGAAATTACCATTTTACCCTCGAGCTTTAAGATTCATGCCCGTTCTTGGACGGTTCCGATTTAATCCTATTTTTAGCCATATCACAAACGATGAAGAATACTTAGTGAATTCACCTCTATTTATAGAGGTTGAAATTGTATCTTTCCAAAAACGAAAAGATATTTATGAAATAGTCAATTCTGCAAGAGTACGATCAACCGCTGTGTTAAGCAGTCGACCGTCCATCTTTAACTTGATAGTCAAGAGGTGGCCGGTCGATTGAATCATTTTAGCACTATTATGAGCGGTCGACTGTGTGACGGTTGGTCGACATGTGCGGTCGACCGCAATCGTGCAAACTGGATATTTATTTGGCGAATCTACTTTATATTCTTTCCAACTGGTTATTCAATCAACAATACTTTACATGACATTTCCTCACATAAATAGAAATGAATAAACAATATTTGTTGGCTTCCTTGAGGATTTAAAACACATATTTCTTGAGTTGAAATTTTCTTAATATTCTCAATCTTCTTTGATACATTTCTCTTTTGCTTGATTGCAAATCTTTTTGGCTCTTTGTTTTGAATTTCCTTCTCTGTAAATTCTGTAGATCAGAGAAAATATTGGTCTTAAAAAAACATTTTGTGCAAACCAAACTTATGGTCAACGATCTCCCCCTTTTGTTGTAAACAAAACATACCTTAGAATTTATATTTAGAAGAATTGAAATGCTCCAAATTAATCCAATACTCCCCTAAGTTTATGCACATAAGAATTTTGTAAGTGTGTGTTCATAATGCATCCTATATGCATAAAACAAAACATGCTCGAAAAACATGCATATATTTGTCTGAGTTAAAAAGAACTTTCATTTTTAAGGGAGAAGTTGGTTTAAGAAATAGAATTATAAGAGCAGACCATAATAAGCAAGATTACATTTTATGTACTACTAGAGAAATCTACTTACATGATATCGTTGATCACGAAGCCCTTTGATATACAGTGAGAGTTCTTCATGGTATCATAGATTTGAGATTTCAAAAATACAAAATACATATTTCATGGGTGAGAAGAAATTAAATTCTAAGTGCTTAGATTGTCTCCCCTTTTTCGAAATACACTAAGAGGAAAAAAATTGAAAAAATACCTTGTCAACAAAAAGAATGAGGCACGGTCGACCACACCCCTGCACAGAAACCAGCAAGAAGGAATGAGTACGATGTGATCCAATTAATTAACCAATAGGCAAAATAACATATTTGTGTCAATCAAGCACACATTAGCAAATATATATAAGAAATCCAATTAGCAACCGATCTTCATTGAAGGAGAAGATATACGAAGGTACATGAAATTCATTGATCAAAACTTCATTAGGTTACAATAGAGACATGACATAGAATTCAAAAGAAAAACACTTTTTAAATACTACATAAAGAAGAGAGCGAGCAATGTAACAACAACATCATCATCAAGGGGGGGCTACTCTTTGTCGCCATCGTCATTGTCGTCGTCGTTATCATCATCCCGGCTAGATTGTGAGAATGGAGGGGGAACGAGCTCCCAATCATCCGGATTTTGGATGAGCTCCGCAATGCTTAGATATTATTCATAAATATTGGCTTGATGTTGCTCAAATTGTGCAGTAGTCATAGGAGTGGGGGGATTCTCATGGTGATGAGAAGAGGAAGAAGAGGGTGCTTATGGAGCGTGACAATCTTGTTGGGCTTGACGACGGTGGGCCCGTTCGGTAAACGGGACATCAATACCAATTTTTTTAGGAAGAATGGACATGTGAGCTTTTCTTAGGAGAAAATTTCCAATAGTAATGCGAGTATCAAAGGCAAGGCTATAAATGAGATAGCTAAAGGGAATGACACGATTACGGGAAGAAGCATAGTTCATGGTGTGAATAATAATGGTGGAAAAATCAAATTTGTATTCACCCAAAATAAGAAAAATTAGAAATGGTTAACCTACCCGAATTTCAGTTTTATCATTCCCTTTGGGCCAAATATTCGCATTAAAAATTTTATTTAAGACACGAGCATCATCTGTGAAGTCAGTGGGTCTAGGTCAGGCAATGGTGAGGGAGTCGGGTTTAATGATCATTGATTTTACAGTATTTTTTCATGGCCAGGTTTATATTCAAAAGAAATGAAATCAAGATTATAGACCTCAAACTCACCATCGGGAATGTTATACCGTGAGAGAACATATTCGGGTGTGATTTGAACATGTTTACCAAGAATAATCAAAGAGAGTGTGTGGTCATTGTCCTTAATAACATCTAGATTTGCATAAAATTGACGGGTAAAAGATTCGGAGTGGGTATGAGGAGTGTTGAGATAATCTTCCCACCCAAATTCTCGAAGAATTCTAACCATATTGCTAAATTGGCCTCCTAAGGAACCAAGAGCAGTTGAACGACTGGAAATAATAGGAGTGGTGAAAAGAGTATGAAAATATAGATCAGCACTAACATTATTGCAAAAAACTATTTCGTCCCTAGAAATTAGTTTGGAGGTAGTAGAAATGGATTTCTTACCATTAGACTTAGAAGATTGATCGATGGATGCCATTTAGAGCAAGAGAAGAGATGATATGTCACAAATTTAAGGGCAAAAAACATGAAGAACCAATGAGGAAGTGATGGGTTTAGAAGGAGGGGTTTTTATGGAGGGTGAGGGAAGAGAGAAGAAGATATATATATATATATATATATATATATATATATATATATATATATATATATATATATATATAGTTAGATGGTGTGCCTTATATGTCATAGAGAGAAAAAAAGATCGAGATCTGTTCAGTCGAGAGAACCGGTCGACCACAACACAAAAGATAAGAAAGATTGTAAGTTATTCTTGGTAGGAAGAGAGAAGGTCGGCCGGGCCACTTTCGACCAAGAGAGCGCTTGTGACAGGAAAATGCCAGTATATGGGACGGTCGACCGTGCGGTCGACCGAACCACCTATGAGGGGAACAGTCGACCAGCATTCTGTTTGAACTATTTTTAGTCATATAAATAGGCATAAAGTCAATCAAAAAATTATTCAAAAATATCAATGACATACAATTCTCCTTTTAAAAAAAGAAAACATTTTTCATTTAATGGTTTTGGAAAAATATCAGCTAATTGAAGATCCATTGAAATGTAGTCAAGAACAACATATCCCTTTTAAAAATGATCTTTAATTAAGTGGTAACAAATTTCTATATGCTTAGTGCAAATGTGTTGATCAGAATTTTTAGTCATATGAACAGTCCTAGTTGGAATGCCCCGAATTCCAAACACAAGCAATTCGTAGCAAATACAGGATCTTTTACTTTAAATTCTTACAAATTTACAAGAAATTTAAAACTTTTTCATTATACATTGTCTGTTACAATTACATATCGGAAGTTACAACAAGAAATATAAAACTTTAACATCCAACAACTATAATCTGGAAGTAATCATCAGTATCAACTCATCTTTGCATCTTTTGCTAACCAAGTCCAGCACCTGAAAACTGTGGGCATGTCAATTGCATACAACTGACGCAATGATATAATACAGCGATTCTTTTACTTTGGCATACACAAACTTGAATGCACAATAAAGTGGAAAAAGTGACTATCCTAAACATGACACTGTATGATATGAACTTAAAGCCTAATGCAGATATTATACTATGATGACACTAATGCATACTTGTTTGGATTCTATGCATCCAATACTACATAAGTCCGAGGGCAAGCCCTTATCGTACTCCACATTATAGGGTTCAATCCCTCATCATGAAAATTCTACTACGGTAACAAAACCAAGATTTAAGCATTCCACGAGTACGAACTCCAGTCCTGAAATCCACCGTCAGACTATACGGAAATCCTCATCATGTGAACATCCAGCAAGTGCTGCTCTGGCCCCGGTATATACATATATATTGGTGATTTGCTTCCCAACCGCCCAACTATTCATGATCCTAGAATTCACCGTCAAATAAATCGTAGTCCCAGATTTAATTGAGGTTCGTCTCACCCCACAAGCAACCACAGTCCAGGAATCCACCATCTGAATGGGTCTATAGTCCAGGAATCTACCATCAGAATATACAGACGCACCCCATTTACGTTTGTCCAGGTCTAGTCACAACTTCTCCTAGTGCCTATCCTTAGGTTTAATTATAATCATCACAACCTAAAGCTAGCTTACCCTACTAGACTTAAATCAACACACGAGAATATTAGCCCACACTGGCTACTTTTCAAAATTCTTTCGTCACAAATTGCCGGTCACTACGGGTCTCGCTCAGTCTCTAGATTCCAACAACCATCTCAATACAGAGCTCACTTAGGTTACATCTAACATCAACATACACATTTCATTCATTATTCATCATTTCTTCTTTATCCACTTTCTTTATGTTTATAGATTATGAAGTATTCAACTTCTTATAGAAATATTCAATAACAATTTGTCAAATCAAATTATTGTAGACAGTTTCTTGGTTAACAAACAAAACTATTCACTTTAGTAATATTCAATGTTCTTTTAATGAATATAACCCTTTTCATATTTGTCTATACTTCAAGTATATTTCTTAATACAAAAGTTCTGTAAGATTAAATCACTATTTCTAAATACAAAAATCTCTTTAAGATTAATCGCTAGAAATTCCTGATTTCAATCTCGTACTTATGCGTTGATTTTATTATCAATCACCTCGTCCATTTCTTTAATTCAAAGGATTAATATCCATGAAAATTTTACAAAGAAGTGTTCTAAATTTGTATTATACAACCAACTCTTAAATATTTTTAATCATATACAATTCCCTTTGAATTTGAATTTAAAAACTCATCTAATACACTATTTAATATGAATATGACTTTTAATTCCCAAAATATGTCCTAGAATAATGTAATTATTTCCAAGGGTTCTAATAACATTCTAAAATATTTCTATAAAATTTTCCCAATTTTAAAACTTGAAAATCTCTATTAAAAAAAATTAAATTAAAAGCACATTTCTGTACAATGCCGGGATCGAACACGAGGTCAGCAGCTAGCCAACCGGAAGACCAACCAGTGAGCCAACTCACTTTGGTGATACGGACCGTTCTGAGTTTCTTTTATAACCCATCCCTCGCATTCATTAAATTCCAAAAATTTCACAAAGGACAGAGCCTCCTAGTCTTCGAACCCGAGACCAAGAAGTCCCCCAAGCGCAGCGCGCTGACCATTAAGCCCAAGGCTCTTTTTTGATAATATATGCATTCAAAACCTTTTAACTCAACTCTCTGTTTTCATTTCATTTTAATTTATTCATCTATTTTGATTTCTATCGTTTTCCCAAATAATTATTACTACTAAATTACATTTCAAAATTTTCAGAAATGTTTTTTCTCTAATTTTATCGATAGTAGCTTGAAGTTGTTCACAAATTAACTTAAATAGTCACTTTTAGAAATCTTGCACTCATATGCTTCAATTAGTAAAATTGACTACTATTTATAACAAACTAGCATTAATATATTTCCTTTTGGCAATTATTCTTAGTTTATGGAAAATTTGCACCTCCCCATTAACTTATAGTTCACCCCTAATTGTACATGAAACATAACAACTTTTTACCCACATACAATTTGTATACATGATCTAATCATGGCATATTATAAAACGCATGACATCACCAACACACTCTAATTAAAATTTTAATTTGACAACGTAACAATTTTACATTTAAATTTTCAACTAGCATGCATTAATTTCTCATATTTCATTACTACTAAAAACTCTAGATGACTAACAACATGCAACACAAAAATATTTAGAAACTAAAGAACTCATACCAATTGTCCATTTCAAGCATAATCTACCTAGATATGCATTCTACAACAATCAGAAAGTAAAATAAACACCCACCTTAAAGGAACTCCTAGAAAGATCACCAAGCCTCCTCAAAATCCAAATTCCCAAAGCACGCCATGAAGGCTCCAAAATAACCCAACAACACAGAATGAAAAAAAAAGAAACTTTCCTTCCTCTGGCTTGGTCCCGGATTTGTTTATAAAGGTAATTAATTAAGTCGGTGGTTAGTTAACATCCCACTAATCCACTCACCTCCACTCATCACACTCAGCCAATGACCAGATAAAACACAACATGGGAGCTGGCTTGATTTTTTGTGTGCAATGCATGTGAAAACACTTTGGAATTTGATTTTATAGAATTTGCATATGTTTAATAAAAACTAGTTTAATTTAATTATAGTTAAAGCTTTATGCACAAATAAACACACAAACTTCATAATTTTTTTTTCTTTTCTTTTTTGAAAAAGAATACAATTAACACGTGCACTGCAAACACGTGCGTCACACGTAAAATGTACTAAACATGCACATAGAAAACACGTGCATCGCACGTATAAATATATTTGAGTCAAAATATGAGAAAAATAAATTTCAATTTATTTAACAAATTCGAACAAGTTATCAAAATAAAAAATTGAATTACATAGAAATATTACACGTCAAAGTGGAATATACGTAATCGTCACGTGTATTGAAAACACGTGCAATACACGTGAAACACAAAGATAAAATTTAATATTTGAATTGGCTCAAATCGGATACAAATGAATTTTGAGAAGACAGAAAATGAATAAATAGTCAAAGCACAAAATATGTATGATGTTTATATTAAAATACGTTACGGACATTACCCGTAACAGTACAAAATACATGTGCGTAACATCCGTGGGAAAATTTATCATAACTCAATTTTATGGGGTGTTATAATCTCCCCCCCCCCCCCCCCCCGGCCTTCTTTGAACAATTCTATCCTCAGAATTTACTAGGAAAAAAGTTGTATTTTGTACACACCAAAATAACCATTATTGTATATAAAAAAACCTCCAATAATAAGAAAATAATTGTAGTATCAAAATATGTAATGTGAAAAACAAAGCAAACTTATGTAAGAAAACCACGATTATCAGAATTAATAAGAAAGAAACAAGAAAACTAGAAAAAAATAGCATGAAAGAAACGTGACCATAAAAGATAGTATGGATTAAAAGAAATTTTCATACAAGATAATACTTGATAAAGTATTAGATACAGTAGAAAAAGGAAAATATAAATTAAGTCATCAATTCTGATAGAAAATGGGAAACAAAGTAATTGGAAGGGAATAAGGAAATCATAGTAATATACAGATGTTTTAAAACAAGTTTAGTAAACAACAAAAATGTAGTAAGAAGTAATATGAGAAAGAGTAATATAAAAATAGAAGTATGAAAATGAATAGGAAAGAAAAGAAATGTAAGTGCAAAGAATAAAACTTTTGAAATAGTATAGACAAATTATAATACAGTAAAAAATCTTGAAAATAGATGATGATGAGTTTAAAGGAGTATTAGGTTGCTAAAAGTAATGATAATATAAAGAGCAGTATGATAACAAAATATCGAGACATAAAACAAACCGATAAATAATTGAGAATATCATAAAAAATTTAAATTAGTTAGCAGTAGCTAATAAGAATTTGAAAAATTACGGAAAGAGGAGTTAATTAAAGGAAAAGGGGAAGGATGAAATGGCTAAGAGCATATAGTAATGTAACCTCCGTTCCCATAAATACATATTCTCTAAATATTTTCTGTATTTTGATTATTTACAAATTCGTTTTGTTTTAAATTTGTTTCGGATCTTTTATTAAAGCGTTTTCTAATCGAAAACTATATTTATTTCGAATAATGGTATATTTTAATTTTATTTTCTATTCCTAACTTATCGGCTATTTATATTTGAGCCCAATTTAAATGTATTATTACTATTTGGATTATTTAATAAATTTGTTAAAACCAATTCCTATTTGTTATATAATTTTATTATCGTTACTATTATTATTATTGTTATTATTATTGTTGTTGTTATTATTGTTATTATTGTTGTTATTATTATTGTTATTCCTACTGTTATTAGTATTATTATTTTTATCATTATTATTATCATTATTATTATTATTATTATTTTGTTTTAAGCGCGAACATGCTCCATTTTATATGTATTTCACTATTTGATTTAATGTATATATATATATATATATATATATATATATATATATATATATATAATAAAACACAAAGAAAGCTATCAAGTGGTTCTCCTTCAATCCCTTCAAAAATCAAAGGCCCAGATCTAACCTCACAAAATATATTTTCCCCCCAAAAGTTCCCTCCAAAACTCAAATTCAAATTCCCCACCCAAAACAACTGCTATATTTATTTAATTTTCTCTCCCTCTCTCTCTCTCTCTCTCTCTCTCTCTCTCCCTCCCTCCCTCTTCTATTCAAAAAATTAAGAAAATAAAAAATTTTAAAATTTTTAAAAATAAAAAAATTTAAAAACTAAAAAAATTAAAAATTAAAAAGCTTTAAAAATAGTTCAAAAAAATCAAAAAAAATCATATAGTATGTTTTTGCTGGACCCCAAAAGTTTCTCATATAATATGTTTGCTACTTCAATTAATTTGCTCGACCTCCAAAACTATTTTATACGATCAAAGACGTGCCGTAGGCACGTGTCAACGGGCAAACCCAGTATATATATATATATATGAATACTTTAAAAATACCCATTTTTATTAGACCCAAACCCTATAAATTTTCCTATTGGATTTTTAAACCCAAGCCCAATCTCCTATTGGATCTTAACTCTTTAACCCAATAACCCCACATCCCCATTCTAATACTCTATATAACCTACCTTATACCCTAACCCTAGACCCCAATACCCTCAACTGCCTATCCCCTACTATGTAAACCTAACCCCTCTCCTGTGCATTCCCTCATTCTTCAACCTCTCAACTCTCTCTCTGCTTTCCCCTGAACCCAATCGATGCCACCTCACCTTCCCATCCTCCTCACCATTGCCTCTCTCCGTCCTCCAACCTCGACTCCCCTGCCTCCTTGTCCTCCAACCCCATCACCTTCGAGTTTTCCCCCGACTGCACCCTCGTCATCCACCGAACCCATTGACTTCATCGCAATGCACCTCAATCCCCTTCCTCTGTCTCTTGTTTTCGCAACCCAAGTTGCTGACCCTCCCGTTCATCCCCTGTACACCCCAGCGTCTCCGAACCCATCTTTCTCCTTCCCCTATTTTCCTCCCCGAAATAGAGCAGCCGCCATCTCCCCCACCCTTCGACCACCATCATCGTCAGCACCCCCGCATCCCCTGCTGCAGATCGCCATTATCATCCTACTGATCTCCACCACATCGCCACTCGTCGCCTGCTCTTTCCAAGCGCCCTCGACCTCTCCATCCAAGTCGTCGCTGACTCCACCCCGCAGCCACCATCCACCTCAGAACCACCACCCTGTCATCATCACCTTGCTGTCGCTGCCCTGCCCAATACCTCCAGTCACGATGCTCCTCCCGCTGCCTTGCCGCCGAAGCAGCTGGTTGCTATTGTGGGTGTTGTTTGTGTTGTGGAGTTTGCTACTTGGCTAACCGCTGTTTGGTGTTATGGAGTTTTGGCGAGCAGCTGTATGATGTTTACATCCAAGGAGTGTTCTTTGCTGCTTTGATCCCGATCATCTTGATATTTGATCTCGGTCATTGATCGCTTGATCTTGCTCTTGCTGTTTTGGTTGGCGGTTTGCTGTTGTGCCTCCTTGCTGTGTTGCTTTGGTTGTGCACGTAGTGTGCACATGTGGTTACGGATTCGTGTTCGTTGCTCCGGGATTCCCATCCCGTTATTCTTTGGTGTTCAAATTAACTGTCAATACGGCAAGTCACTTTCCTCTTCTTTTTTTTGACAGGTTAAAGGTAGGGTAAGTCCCTACCTCACAAAATATATTACTATAAGAGTAAGAACAAGTACATATACACAAAAAGGATCAAGATAGTTCGGCTTACAACCCCTTCTGAACTCTTGATCCCAAAATGAAGCTTAGTAGTCTAGCTTTACCAAAGAAAAATTAATTACAGTGCCCAAAAAACAAAATCCAATAGACAGTAAATAACTAATACTGGGGCGGAGCTCAACCCGAGTAACTTTCTTCTCCACTTCCCGCCTGATCGATTCTGGTCAGAGCCTGCTTGAGGAGGACATCCTGAACTCCAACCATTTCCACATCGTGTACAAGTTGCTCCTTCTTCTTGCTGCTCTCGAATCCATCTAGCCAAGATTGAAACCAAAAGATTGCAATAGAAATAATTTTCCTTTGTTGGAAAATCTTTGAAGAAAAAATGCGATCATTTCTAGCCAGCCAGATACTCCAACAGATTGATATTGTGAGTAGGTGCCAGGTTTGTCTGTTTACATGTGTCCCAAAGCACCATGAAGTAAAGAATTCATGCAAATCAGCAGGCAAAGTGTGAATGTAGGAGAGTGTAGTGAAGAAGGTCCAAGTGTTAATGGCAATTAGGCATGCAAAGAAGATGTGGTAAGTCGTCTCGACAAGACATGCACAAGCTGTGCATGTCGTGTCTCCCAACAGCCTTTGGAGCAGAGAAAATCTTTGGAGTTAAGTTTATCCCAACTCAACTGCCAGATGAAGATCTTGCATTCCAGGGGAGCTGCGGAAGTCCAGGTGGCTTCAAAGTATGGGGATCGGAGACCAGAGATGATGAAGAAGTCATAGGCTGACTTGACAGTGAAGGTTTCTAAGGGTGTGAGCCTCCATGAAGGGGAGTCCCCTATGTTTGAAGGTTGACAGTCTGCAATCAGATCTAGCAGTCTCTATTTCTCCTCTCGAATGTTGGGGTTAGAGACGCAGTGAAGTCTTGGTCGCCAGTACCAGGTGTTATTGATCCAAGCTCCTTGGGAAAGAACATCCTCATCTAGGTTCCATGCCGCAGTGCCAAGTGTAAGGCACAAGGAGGGTATGTTGTTTCCATTGATCCATCTTGATGTCCAGGATTTGATCTGGTTTCCATTTCCTAGCTTCCAGTTAACATTATGCATGAATTTCTCCTTGAGAGGGAAGATACCTTTCCAGAAGTTTGAAGCATTTGAGGGGCATATCAAGTGTTAGAATTGCCTTTATAGTATAAGTTCCACAGCATTTGGCTAGCAAGCATGTCTGAAGAGACAATTCTGCACCACCATTTCATGAGTAGGGCTTCACTGAAAACTTTCAGGTTAAGAATTCCAAGTCCACCCTGTTGCTTGGGTTGGCAGATATTCTTCCACCGTATACGTGCCACCCCTCTCACATCAGTGTCGGAACCACTCCAAAAAAATCTACTTCGAATCTGATCAATTCTTTTGATCACCCAACTGGAGAGTCTAAAGAAGGAGGCGAAATAGACTGGCAAAGCACTGAGTACATAATTGATAAGTATTAATCTCCCACCTCTAGATAGCATCTTGCCCTTCCACACCGATAGTTGTCTTTCAATCTTGAGAATGAGTGGTTGCCAATCTCTTTTGATAAGTTTCCCTCTAGTAAGGGGCATGCCAAGGTAGTTAATCGGTAAGGTTTCTTTCTTGCAGCCCAAAATGATCGAGAAAGCCTGAAGCGTCGCTCTTGATTTTCCAAAGTAAATAATGGATGAATTGTTAAAATTTATGGCCAGACCAGAGACATTTGCAAATAGTTGTAGTGCTACTTTGAGGTTAAGAACTTCCTGTTCATCTCCTTCACAAAAAAGTAGAGTGTCATCTGCAAATTGCAGCACCGTTAGATTTGCAAGGGAAGATTAATCAACTCCAAGCAATGACTCAAGCAGGGGGATCCTCTATCGCCAATGCTCTTCATCGTAGCTGTTGATGTGCTTGCTAAGATGCTTTTCAGTGGCCGAAGAAATGGTGCTTTCTCTCCTCTTCCTTTTATGAGAACTGACGATTTGGCCGTTCTAAGGATCATGTGGATCGATCTGCACCACGCTAGTCTGATCCAGGAATTCCCAGCTTATAGTGTCAAACGCTTTAGTGAAGTCAATCTTGAATAAAATTGTATCAGAGTTGTGTCTACTGTAGAGGTTGATAGCTTCATGTGCCACAAGAAAGCATTTAACAGTTGATTTATCATTCAGGAAAGCACTTTGAGAGGACGAGAGAAGAGAGTAGAGGATTGGGCTTAGCCTGTTGGCGAGGATTTTGGTGAAGATCTTGAAGGAGCAGTTGAGCAAGCTGATAGGTCTATAGTCAGAGATGGGGTATTTGCACCTTCAAGTCACTTTCCACTTGAATTGTTATTGAATCAAATTCAAGTTTTCATTGAAACTCTTGCAGGTAGATCCCATTGTTTATCGTATTGTACATTGTTCATCTCTTTCGTTGGGTATATTGAGGGTTTACACAAGCTAACCCAAATATTCTTGACTTCGTGTCACTTTTGACTCCAAAGATTGAACCTTTCATGCATCCATGTAGTATTCATAATAGGGTTAATCATATAATCACGACACAATTAATCTATTGTAGAAATAACTGCTAGGTTGTATGTTTGATTGATCGATTGATGTTTGGTTGATGTTGAAATAGTGTATCTGTGTGTTTTAATTGTATTTATCATGTAACTGCACCCATCATGCTGATTATAAAGTTATTGACTAATAGAATTGATACCCATCATGTCACTCCCCGCTTCCTAAAAAGAATACGGAATACGGATACGTGACTAAGCCCAGCGAATGATTTTCATCATTCATAAGCTGTTCAAGAATCTTTACAATATTTCACAAGAATAATCAGATTCGGAAGCAAGAGAAACAACCAGGCATGTATAATCGAATCAAGATACCAACAAATTTACTTGAAACAAATTTATAATTCTCAAATAAACCAGATCTGAATAAGTCAAATATCCTGGGTCACATTGCCCAAATACAAGAATAAATCCAAGTACAAGATACAATTGTTCAAGCAAGCTACAAAAAATAATAATAATAAAATTCAGTACTAATACTTCATGTCACCAATACCATCTGGAACCTGCTCTCCAAAATCTGCAATTTAACAATTGCATGAAAGAGGAAAAGAGAAAACAAGGTATCCGTCAATTGCAAGTTACGGGCCGCTTGTAATGCAGGATACAAGTACATGGGGAAAACTAACTAAAAACATGGAATAGGCATAATATCAAGTATAACAACTAGCATAGTAAGTTGAACAAGTACAAGTAGCATGTCTCAAGTGTCAAGTACACAAGTATCATGTAAACAAGCAACAAGTGTCGAGCAAGCAGGTAAACAAGTAATAGGTGTCAAGTTTCAAGTACAAGTCTCATGTGTCATGTAGTCAAGTATCAAGTAAGTATGTATCATGTTCAAGTAGCAAGTGTCATGTATCAGGTAATCAAGTATCATGTAGTCAAGTTCAAGTAAGAATGTATCATGTTCAAGTATTAAGTATCAAGTCTTTTAGTTATTACTATCTAGGTAGCACTTCATGCGCCCCATATTATAACACATGGTTGCTACAACAAACTGTTTCGCTTTAGATTTCATAGTGTACCATAGAGGGTAGTGTACTCAGGGACAAGTAATCCAAATCATATACCAAATTCCAAATTAACTAAATCATATACCAAATTCCAAATTAACCAAATCATATACCAAATTCCAAATAATCCAAATCATATACCAAATTCCAAATAATCCAAATCATATACCAAATTCCAAATTAACCAAATCATATACTAAATTCTAAATAATCTAAAATATATACCAAATTCCAAATAATACAAATGTGGGAAACACAGGCCTCCTTCTGAGTACACGTTTCTGAATTATCCACCATTAGATTTTCCTTTAAACCCCGGCTTGATTATTTATTATTAATGTCAAACAAGCATGTAGGTGTGCAAAATATATCAATAATAACATGGCATGATCATGTAACAAGTTAAAGTTGTAAGATAAGCATGTATGGGAGCAAGATAACACAAAAGAATAAAATAACCAAATCTCAAGTTCAGAACAGCAAGACCATATTGTAGTAAAACAGTGATTTCCAGTGTTACAAACATGCAAATCTGAATTCGTCGAAACGTCTAGAAAATAAACTCCCAACCGAATCCAGAGAGTATAAATAAGTCATATATTAATTCACAAAAACATAGCTCAAAACTGATTTGAATACAGAAAACACGTTCAGCCAGAAATCAGAAAAACGAATTCAAGTGCCAAAAAACAGCATGAAAACTCCTCAAATAAATCCAGTAAAAATCTGGGGTACTCCCCTATAAGTCTAGTATCAGAATATAAAGTTTCATAATTTTCCAGTAAAATTAGTTTAGCCATCAAAAATCAGGATCCATAAAGATACGACAGTTTGGCAAATGTGGAATTCCCAACACTGCTGTACGAAAACTGTGACATCTCGCCAACCATGAAACGAAATCCAAATCCTCCAAAGGAAGATAAAAATAGATAGAATAAGCTAAATTTTATATTTCACAAATATTTTTCATACAGTAAAAGGAAACTGGGTGAAAATACGAATCTTTACAGAACAGCGAGTAAAATATAGTAAGTACAGTCTTTATAAACAAGCATGAAATGACATATAAAACTCATCAATAAAATCCACCAAAATTCTGGGTAATCCCAAAATAAGTATAGAGAAACTGACCAAAGTTCTAGATCAAAATAATATATTTAGCACAAGTATCAAAATGGTTTAGTCATCCCCAAGAAACGAAATCTGAAAATGAATTACACCTCTGTAGTAAAACAGTCATATCTCACACATACAAAAACAAAATCAATCAAGGTCAGAGGGGTTGGAAAGCAGACAAATTTCTCTACAAATGATGTTTTATACTAAAATTAAGATACTGATATTAATATGGTCTAAATTACTGATCAAGACAGATTATTGGCAAAATACAGAATTTCCTCAAAAACCAAAATCAACATAGATTCAACGAAACTTGATCCAAACACCACCAAACATGAGATCGAGTCTACCAAGTGTCCAAACATCATGAAATAGGGTAATTAATATATCTAAAACAAGTGTATCACATGGTTCTCAACAAATACCTAAATTTTTGCAAAAATCCCACATACATGATCAAATCAAGAACGGGCAAAACCTAAGTTGTTTCATGTCAATTTTTGTGTCGTGAGTCAACTATGGTCAAATAGCACTATAGAAACAAACTCATCAATCATACATCACACACAAGTTGTCTCTAGAACCCAACTACACTACAAGCGGAATTTATGACTTGTATCATACAAAGAAATTTGAGTACAAGTTACTTGCCTGAGAGACGAAGACGGAAACGAAGCAATAACAAGAATAACCGAAATGGATTCCCGGGCAACGAACTCCAACAAACGAAACTCGCAACCACCACGAACCAACACACCGAACAACGAACCAACACCCAAATCAGCACGTGCAAAACCACACACGTGCAAGGAAGAGCGAGCGGAGGGACAACGGACAACCGGGGAGCGCGCGACATTGAACACAACAAGATAGTTGTTTCCGCTGATGTCGGGGCTGCCCACAGTCGTCGGAGGGGAAGCACAGGGGATCGCTGGCTTCAGAAGAGCTGCTAGCTGGCTGGGGGGGAAAAGCACAGCACCTCGGTGCGTCGCGGCACAGGGGAGGACACCGAGGTGCAGGAGGTGGGAGGTCGCTAGCTGACGTTTCGACGGCTGTAAGAGGGACAGCGGGGCTGACTGAGGACAGCAGGGGACTAGGGAGAGGGTGTACAGGGGTGAAGATGGAGAATAGCGGGTAGGGGTGATGGGTAATATGGAGGTGCAGTCAGGGGTGCACACAGCAGCGCAACTAGGAAGAGGATGAGATAGATGGAGAGCCGGGGGACGGAGCGGTGGCTTCAACACGTGGGAGGAGCCCAGGAAGAAGAGAGAGAGATGAGAGGGAGATGAAGAGGGTGAAGAAAACAGCTGAAGGTGAATGGGTTAATAAATAGGAGATGGGTGTATTAGGGTTAGCGGGGTAATCGGGTATGGGCTACTGGGTCTGGGGTAGAAGCAACTGGGTTTGGGTAGGGTATTAACATGTTAGGATAAATGGGTTAGGGGTTATTGGGTTGGGGTATTGGGTTTATTTAATTAGGATATAATGGGTTTAGGGTATATTGGGTTGTTGGGTTTTGAAAAGAAATCCAATAAAATAAAAATGGGTTTTTGGGTATTAGAAAAATACAATAACTAATAAAAATATAAAATTAGGATTTTATAGAATATAAAAAAATAACAATAACAATAATAAGAAAATGATAAAAATAGTAATAGCACTAATAATAACAGTAATAGTAACAATAATAAGAAATCATGGTAATAATAACAATAATAAGATTTGTATTAAAGTATAAAATCATAGAGAATAGTTACAAATACAGTTATTCATCAAAAATAGATTTTAATAGAAGATCCGACAATACATTCTAATAAAAATAATTTGAAAGCGAAAAACTAATTTACAAAAATTTTAAATACCGAAAATACACAGAAAATACATTTTTGGGAAAACAGGGGTTACACATCATGTTTAGTCAACTTATTTCAAGAAAAATATTGATAAACCTGTATGTTGCTTGCTGCCTGCATTTTGCATAACAATTTTGACCCAGTAAATGATCTCAAAATAAATAACTTTCTGAATAAGAGTTGTAGCCCTATGTTTCTAGTTTCCAGAACATCTTGAATCGCTGAATTCCGAGTTATATTGCAAAAGTTATGATCGTTTTACTACTGCTGTGTTTTCTTTTTTAGAATTTTATCTTCTAGTTTTTAATAAATTAATTTTTTCTATATCATAGTATTGCATGAATTAGAGTGTGTATGTCGCATTGCATGATCCTAGTGTCCCATTGTCATTATTCTAATTGTCGTATTTCATGTTACCATCCGATTGCTTCCCCTATTGTTACTATCGTTCATCTCATGTCCCTAAATTGCATGTTGTATTGTTGAATCGATAAAATAATTAACAAGCCGGGGTTTAAGGGTTGACTTTAGTAGTGGACAATTTAGGGACTGTACTCGGAGGAGGGGTCCGTGTTTCCCAAAATATTGTATCGGCTATTATATCATTGGTTGATTGTGGTTTATGACGGTAACCCAATCTATCGTGTATTGTATCGTTGCCAAATTATCGTATTGTGCATTCAATATTGAATCGTGACTATTGAATATTGATTATCGTTGCCAAGTACATGATCTATAAAATTCACCACTATGTCTAAACGCAACTTGTTTGTATATAACAACCATGTGGTAAACAAATGGAACACATGAAGTGCTATATTAGTTAGGATTAAAATGATTAATAGACTTAAGAATTGACACCACAATGACATTGCATATTGCACCTCATTATTTCTATTGATATTGAATATTGTCTAAGTGTTTTTGATACCATTAAATATTGTCATCGAATATTGAATAATTGTTTATAACCATTGCATTAACCATCGTTGATATTGATTATTGCTATCGTCCCATGTTATTGATTCCTATTGATCCATTGAATTCATTGTTATATCGTTGTTCTATTGTTCCTTACTTTCTCTACTTGATGTCCATGACTTGCTTTACGGACAATATTTCTCATCTTTTCAGATGAAGTGTTCACAGGTATCGAAGAAGAATTGCCCGCTGGAATTGGTGAACAAACTTTCTGAAGATTTTATGCTTTCTAATTGCTTATTGTTTTATTAAACTTATTGTATTGAGACTTATTATTGTTGTGTTGGATTTTATTGTATTGGGATTATGATCCAGATTTTATTATTTGTTTCCAGATGTTGGTTTATTGTATTTGGATATTTCATATTGCTTCATTCCAAGTATTATTGTTCATGAGATTATTATTATTGCCTGCGCAATTGTTCTGTATTGATTATATTGTTGAGTTGATCGGATAAACAGCTTATGGGTGACGTTAGTCATTCGCTGGGCCAATATCATGTGCCCATATTCCGTATTTTTGGGAATCGGGGCATGACAACTAAACTAGTAGTATATACAAAGAGATAAAATGAAGTAGAAATTTAAGAGAAAAAAAGTTTGAAAAATATACGAGCATGAAATTTAGTTAAATGTATAAACGATATAAGATAAAAGTAATTTTTTGTATATCCAGTTAATATCATAAAATAATTCGTAAAGTAAATACAGTAACTATATATATGATTAAAAATTAAACATATAGAATACTGGTTGGTATATATCAAAAAAATATTTTCAAATTGTCAAGTAGAACAAGAAACTAGCACATAGTCTTATAATTAATCGTAAAGGCAACAATATTATAAATATGAAATCTATATGCAAGCGGAGAAACAAAAGTAAAAGTAACAAGACATTATTGAAATAGTATATAATATTAATTTCATAGAAGTAAAATGTAAATAGTAAATAAAAGTACAAATAATAAAAGCCATATTACATGAGTAGCCACCAAATATAAGATAAGTTAGTAATAAATAAAAATAAGGTGAAGTGGTATAAAAATACAAGAATGCTAACATATGTAAAGATATAGTATATATACAAAATAGTAATAAGAAGATAGCAAAATAGTTAATCGTAAACATCAATAATATAGAAGAAAAAAATGAAATAATGTATATAGGATAGATATAGAAATATGTATAAACAATAAGGTCATTAATTAAAAATGTGTATGTGTTATAAATAGTAAAGTTGAAGTAGTATATGCTATGTTTTAAAACATTAAAAATGGTAAAAAATAGTACAAAATAATGGCATAGTGGTAAGTAATATAAAACTAAAAGTGGGGGTTATTAAAGTAGAAAATCTCTTTTGGTATGGATTCACCGCGTTGGTGTCCAGCTGCAGGCTTGCCTCCTTAACTTCAAGTTACAGATTTTGTTTCTATGACACCCGGTTGCAGTTTGCCTTCTGGACATTCAGTTGCAGACTTTGTCTCCACTGATGTCTAGTTGCATATTTGCCATCTCGACAGCAGGTTTCACCAAAACGGTGAATGGAATGATGTAATATTTCATATGTATTTGGATAATAGATGTTTAATTTTAAGTATGATGTTATGTTTTGAAATTTGTGATATAAAATAGGAGTAAAAGTAGGGAATGATGTAGAAAATTATGACTATAAAATTGTAAAATAGAAGTAAAGATTATAAACATCGAATATATAAAATTAGCAGTAATGAAAAGGATTTATAACATTACGATAAGAATAGTATAAAGTATATGCATGAGTTGAAGATACAACGAGAACAATAATTATGTAGTGTAGTAAATTAGTATAATAAGAAAAAATAATATAATAATGTAGTAATTGGATATGTGTAAAATGATATGTATAGTAAGTAGGTTGAAATGTATGATATATACATGGAAATCAGTCAAGAGTATATATAGTAACCAAGAATAAAAATTGAAATAAAGATGAAATATGAATAGCGAGTGTATGTAGTAATTAGAGACATATAAACCAACAAAATTTATAAGTACCTATTAATAGTGAAAAGTAAACAAAACAAACTAGCAAATAATATGTAAAAACAATAGTATCGAATATAAGCTATAACACAAAAAATAGTAGGAAAGAAAATTTATAATGTGTAGAATTATGTCATATTTATATAAGTAAAATATTACAATCTTATTAAAAATATACTGAAGTGAATACGATAAGGTAAAATAATGTAAAAATTATAGCATCGTAAAATCAAGTATTTGTAAAGTGAATGTAAACATACAAAAATCAAAATTCCAAATCTGATAGGAATAATAACAAAGGAAAATGATAGTTTTAATAATAATTTAATAAGTAGTAATTCAAAACTTAATAGAGTACGTAAAAGTAATAGCAAAAATAAATAACGTAAAAGCGCATAAAAGTAAGGAGGATAAAACATCAAGAAAGAAAATAAGTAAGCAAGACTAAGGGTTGTTGATGAAATAATAAATATTAAAGTGAATTAATAGTATGAGAAAATATTTATTTGAAAAATATTAAATGTTAATGATGAAAAGTACTATAAGGAAAATACATGAAAAAAATAAAAGAGAAAAGCTTAGTCTACGTATAAGGTATCATGAATGTAGGTTCAAACCAACCATACCACTCATAATACCAAGGAAAAACATGCTCGCATACAATCTCACATTAATGTATACGAGGAGAGTATCATGAATGCAAGTTCAATAACTTCATCATTCATGACTCCAAACTGACACTCACACTTCTAATGTCTACCCTAATGTATTGTCCTTATAACTTCGTACTACTTATTAAAGTCGGCTCTGATACCACTCTGTAACACCCCAAATTTCAAACACAAGCAATTTATAGCAAATACAAAATCTTTTACTTCAAATTCGTAGAAATTTATAAGGAATTTAAAACTTTTTCATTATACGTTGTCTGTTATAGTTACTGTAACCCTTGCTTTCGCGAATTCGTATTTTCGGTGTATTATCTGGGTTTGGGTTCTTTATAAAAAAATTCGTTTTCTTAAGTTCATTTTATTTCAAAAATATTTTGTATCTCCTGTTAAAATCCGTTCTTTTCATTAATTGTACTTAATGTTATTTTCAAATGAGTCTTATATTATAATACAAACCCTGTTATTCTTTATATGATTATTATTATTATTATTTCTGCTATTATTGTTATTGTTATTTTTACTACTTTTAGTATTATTATTTTTATTGTTATTACCTTTTGATTTTATATTAAGAATCCTATTTTTTATTTATATATTTTTCCTACCTCTTATTGGTTTTAAAATCCAAAACCCCAAATCCTATCTCTTATTGGATCTCTTTTATTAAACCCTATACCATATTTAAAACCCCAATACCCATTTAATACCCCCATACCCTGTTTTACACCCTAACCCGTACCCGTTTACCCAGCCATCACATATCTAAACCCTAACCATCTCTACCCTATATATTTACCCTAACCCTACCCCCTCTTTAACCCTACAGCCGTTTCATCTTCTTCCCCCCCCCCTCTTTCCTGAACCCATCCCCTTCCTCCTGTCTTCCACTCCTCACCCCCTGTGCCAGCCCAGCACCTCCCATTGCTTCACCTCGGCACCTCGATGCAAACAGCCGCCGAGCGACCCCCTGTCGCGACTCCTCTAAACGACACATCAGCCCCGTGCGACACCCCAACATCGATGTGCCACCGTAGCCAGAGCCAGCTCCACCAATCGCGACCTCCCCTCTCATGCTGTCGCACCTCCGCGATGTAGCCGCATCGCGACGCACCTCGACAGCAGCCTGTGCCCACCTCGACGTCCTCCCCTGTGCCGCGACAGCCCATCTCCACCCTGTGCTCCTCCCAATTGTAGTAGCCCCAGCAGCGACAGCCCTCTACTCCGCCCTACACAGCAGCGACCCTGTCCCCACCGCAGTGTCGCCTTGCACCCTCTCCTCGCAGTAGAAGCCAGAGTGACGCCAACGACTCCCCTGCCCGCCGTCGCACCGCCTGTCCAGCGTCGCCGTCACTCTGCCGTCGTCCCTGTGCCGCTTCACTGTGCTGCCTCGACGACTCCGACAGCGAACAGCCAGCAAGCCCACTGTGCCCTATTTTGGTGATCGATTGATTCCTGGCCATCGATCACCCGTGATCTTGATCTCTTGATCTCAATCGTCGATTTCTTAATCCCTTGATCTCGACCGTCGTATCTGCTTGATCATCATGATCTCCATCATCTAATCTGGACCATCTGATTGATTTTGATCATCACATCTCGATCTGGATAACTTGATCTTGGCCGTCCGATCCGATGGTGATCGTGATCATCTCATCCAGATTCGCTGTTCGTGATTGGTTCGTGATCCGTTCGTTGTGTTCGTCCGTTCGTTCACTTGTGTTCATTCCCGGAAATCCGTTTCTGTTATTCTCGCTCTTTGCTTCATTCTATCGTCGACTATAAGGCAAGTAACTTGTATTCTTTTCTTTGTGTAATACAAGTACTAAATACCGTTTGTAGTGTAGTTGTGTTCTAGAGACAATTCTTATGCAAAATCCCTTGTTGATCTTGTCTCTATTGTGTTGATCCGTCCGTAGTTGCCTTCCTACACACGACATAAAATAACCTTGGGATGACCACTTCCTAATGTATACATGCATATTGTTCGTATGATATCGTGTGCTTGGTTGTGTTAGTTGTAGTATACTAGTTGTAGATTTGTGAAATACCCTGTACCATGTTGGTTGGACATCTAGTATACCCTATTTCATATTTGGTTATGATTTGGATGAGTTTCATGTGAACTAGTTGATTTTGTGCATGAAGGATCATTTCTGTTTCGTCAATTTCCCGTTTTGTATCAGTATTTTAGACCCTATTAAGGTCAGTATATGAAAATTATTTATGAATATGAATTATAGAAAATTCTGTCTATTTTCCAGATTTTTTGACAGATCTCAGTTTCGATTTATGAGTTCTAAGTTATGACTATTTTACTACAGATGTGTTTAAAATTCCAGATTCAGTTTTATATGAATTCTGTATGGTAAATTATTTTTCTACTGATGTTAAAGATAATATTTTGATCCAATATTTCGCTAGTTACCACTAGACTTGATTGGGATTAACCCTTAATTTTTATGGATTTAATTGATAACTATTATAAACCATTTTGTGCTTGTGAACAACTACTATAGAAGCAGAATTTTCCTACTGTTCAGTAAAGATACATAATTTAGACCTGATTCTATTTGCTTTTTATAAAAAATTTGTGAATATAAATTATAGCCTGCTGTATCTATTTTACCACCCTTTTGACGGATCTGGATTTCGATTTATATTTTGTGAGATATTGTTGTTTTAGTACGGCTGTGTTTATGATTCCAGATTTACAAACTTTTTGTATCTTGCTGTTTTCTGATTTTACTTGACTATTCTATTTATGTTGGAAAATTTTGACACATTATTTTCTGTTACTAAACATACTAAGGAATACCCCAAATTTTTTGTGGGTTTAATCAGTGAGTTTTTATGTTTTTTTCCTGTTTATGGATACAAACTTTTGATTTCTGGCTGAACACATTTTCTGGATTCAAATCTGTTTTGAGACTTGTTTTTGTGAAATACTATATGACTTATACATATTTACTGGATTCTTCCGGGAGTCTATTTTCTAGATCTTCTGACTAATCCAGAATTGCATGTCAGTGGCAACGGAAATCCCAGATTTAGTGCAGTATTGTCTTGCTGTCCTGAACTAGAATTTTTGTTGTCCCGATCTTTTATGTGTTGTCCTTCACCTGTGCATGTTTATTTTTCAACCTGAACCTGTTACTTGTTTATACCATGTTATACTTGCCCTGTTTGAGACACATACATGTCTGTTTGATAATAATAATAAATAACCAAGCCAGGGTTTAAAGGAAAAGATCTAATAGTGAAAAATACAGAAACGCGTACTCGGAAGGGGATCCATTGATCCTACGTGATTACTTGATACTTGATACTTGATACTTGGAACTTGACACGTGATTTCTTGACACTTGAACACTTGACACGTGAATACTTGGCACTTGCACAACTTGATACGTGATACATAATACATGGAGCTTGGAACTCGATTACTTGATACTTGTCCCTGAGTACACTGCCTTCTATGATCCACTATGAAATCTAAAATGAAATTGTTTGAATGTAGCAACCATATTGTAAAAACCTGGGACGCATGAAGTGCTACCTAGATAGGACTTAATACAATACTTGAACATGATCACTTGATACTTGTTACTTGTTACTTGTACATGATACTTGATCCTTGACACTTGTTACTTGTTACCTGTTTACTTGACACTTGATACTTGACACTTGTTACTTGTTACCTCTTTACTTGATACTTGATGCTTGATACTTGTTACATGCCACTTGTACTCGTTCATCTTGCCATACTAGTTGTTCTATTTTGTTATCATGTCTATTCCATGCTATGCTTACTTTCGCTGTTATTCTATATTTGTTACCCCTTTTCTTGTACTTGTGTCTGCACTACAAGCGGCCCGTAACTTGCATTAAAAGGCATTTTGTTTTCTTTTCCTCATCCTGCAATTTGCTAAATTGCATATTTTGGAGATCAGCTGCCATATAGTGTAGGTGATATGAGATTCTAGATGCTGGAGTTTTGCTATTATTTTTTTCTGTTGCTTGCTTTAAATAAATGTATTTGTTACTTGGATTATTTTGTATTTGGGCAATGTGACCCAAGATTATTGACTTATTCAGATCTGGTTTATTTGAGATTAATATATTTAGTTTCAAGTAAATCTTGTTGACTATATTGATTCAGTTATGTACTCATTTGATTTTTTGACAATCATGTGATTCGCGCATTCATCCAAGTTTTAAGTTGGTTGTTTTATTGATTTAGATCATAAGGTACGAGCCTCGGGAAAGCATGTATGAGGAAGAAATAAGAGCATTCTGAGGTCAGTTGCGCCAGGCTGAGGACATCATCGGATGCCTTCGAAAGGAAGCAAGTAACAAGGAAGGGGCATTCGCATATCATATCTGAAGGTCGTCGAAGGTGGTGGTAGAGTTGGCTCACTTAAAAGCGTCAGTCTCCGATGTCCGTTTAGCTCTCGCCCTAGTAGAGAGGGGTGTGCTCCCTGGCCCTACTGGGGGGCAGTCTTTGGATTTCACCTTCAGGCGGATGCTCGTGGAGAGGGACCTGGAGATATATCGATTGTGGGTTAAGCTCAAAGAGATGAGCCCAACTTCTAGCTTTTGGAGTCCGTTCTCGAGACAGGAACCATATTCGGAGGTCCGTTCTCGAATGGTAGCCCCGTGGATGCCAAAAGTGGAGTAGCTGGATCTTCCAGTGTCACTAGCATCCAAGGAGGGTCTCAAATCATCAGGTTTAGGAACCTGTAACATCTCTTTGTTTTTAATAACTTCAACATAGTTATTGTATTTCTTGTATTGCAATTAAATATTATTGTTATTATTATAATGTATAAATATACAATTTTATCTCATATATATTCTTTCGTTTATTTATTTATTTGATGGAGGGGGGTTTATTGGATGTTATTATGAAAAGAAGGAGTATACTAACATAAATAATGAGCTGCGAGGGTCTTATAATTAATGTTTGGTCTATGGGGGGGCTAACACTAATTTTCCATTTTTATTTTCTCCCCCTTCATTTCGTCACGATCGAAACCCTCCCCCAACGCCACCGACCTTCTTCTTCTTTCTTTCTTTCTTTTCTGAGTTTTTCCAAACCCATGACTTCTTGGTAATTCAACGAAATTTTTAGAGGGTTTTGGTTAATTTAAGTGTGCTCCTCAACATGCTAGTGTTGGTTTATCGAATCTGCTTCTTGGAAGGTGAGAATTTATTTTATTAAATTGTATAGGGTTGTATGTTTCTAAGTTTTAGCAAGAGAATTAGGTTAGTAGGGAGATTAGGAGATAATCTTCATGTTAGAAGTGATCAATTCTTTATTGGATATGGTAGGAGTAAAATTGAAAAGAGTTAGGGTTTTGGGTTTGAAAGTAAAAGAGATTATGTCTTAAATTAATTAGAGATTGGTAATAGAAATTGGTGTAAATTATAAGAAACAATTTAGAATAATTTTGGAGAAAATTTGTAGGTTTAAAACCGGGTTAATAGAATTGTGAGTGTCTGCATAGCTGTAATGCCCGCCGGGCGTTCGGTGAAATTCCTGTGAGGATTAGAATAATCTTAAGTGTTATTTGTGAGTGATTTGAATATCTTATGCCCGAATTACTGTTAAAACATGCTAATGGAAAAAGAAGCGTGTTCGGGGAGCAATAGTGGAGAGCTTATATAGTCGTTCTTCACGTCTCCCCAGGTGAGTATGATTTCTTATATTTTATGTATATATTGTGCTATGTAAAATTTTATATTATGATTTTCTTTGTGTGATGCATTAAGTGCATCGTATATGTTTCCGCTGAAATCGGTGTGGGGGCAAACAGATAGATTTGTGGATTTGAGGGAAGTTGAATAGTCAAACCTGAACGACTTCACCGGAGTTTGACCGAGATCCTTTCGTTGTTGACCTGCAAAAAGTGCGAGACACCGGGATTGATCCCGACGACGCACCCTCCGACGCTCTTGTCAGTAATCTGAATGATTAAGAAAGAGCTTTAATTGGCAAAAGATTGATTAACTGGTAACAGTGGGGGGAGAGGGGTATTTATAGTCGCCTTAGGGATCGGTTTCAGGATAAGATTGAATCCCTACTTCCCAATGTAAATGGATAGAAGTGGTTGAGACTGCTGATTAAGGATAATCATAAATCTGAATCCTTTCCTATCCAGTTGGACTGGGTTTCTTACGGGTTGGGACCCGTACCCATTGAAATGGATCCGTTTATGGGTTATTGGGATTTTGGAAAAAGAACCAGTTCCTATTTTAGACCCGTTTGTATGTGAAATTACCATTTTACCCCTGAGCTTTAAGATTCATGCCCGATTTGAACAGTTACGATTTAACCCTATTTTTAGCCATATCACGAGCCCCCCACTCCCGAAGACTAAGTTTGATCATCCTTCAAGGAGTAGTTTTACTGGTCTGATGGCTTACGGGGTTGTATCAGAGTCCAAATAAGGGGTTTCGAACCTTATATGAGGCATTAGGATGTTCTTCTGAGTTGGTGGCGCACTCAAGATTGTTCTTGAGTTCTCCTGGATTTTTGGCAATTTTCCTCGATTTTTTAATTATTTTTCGTATCATTTATTCAATTTTGCAAAGTGGTGATTTATTTTTCGAGGGCATTAATTAATTATTCTAAGCAATAATTATTTTTCCAGGGGCTCAAAAATTTTTCCCCGAACTTATAATTATTTTTTAGGATTTTTAATTAATATTCATTAATTTTTATTCATTTTTTCGCAATTTTTAAATAAATAATTCAAATTTAATAAATAAAAATTAAATTTTTAATAACATTTATGACGTGGCGCAATCTAGACCGCCCATCTTGTGTCGACGCGTGATTCTGAATGATTGTGCGGCGAGGCAGCGCTAAGCAACGTGGACGAATCTGGGACCTCGATCAGATCATGATGTGAATTTCGAAGTGATCGACTTTCTTCGTGTGGGCAGCTCGGAAGGCCAATCGCTTGGATTGAGATTCCGAGCAACGTGGCAAAATCTGGGACGTCCATCAAGCTGCGACACGAATCCCGAAGTCATCTGACAGTGGATCCTACACTTGGTCACGTGGCTGAATCAGGGCCGCTTATCAGGTCGGGGCACGAATCACGAGGCGATCGAACGGCTCACGCTGCTCGGCGTTATTTTCTCCTATGAGTAGCTCGGAACGCCAGTCGCTTGGATTTGGTTTCCGAGCGACGTGGCACAATCTGAGCCGTCCATCGGAAGATTTTGCACGAATCTCGAGGCACGACAGCACGGATCACGAGAAAACGTGATCTTGGTTGGCGTGGCCGAATCAAGGCCGCTCATCAGGCCGAGGCACGAATCACGAGGCGATCAGACGGCTCATGCTGCTCGGCGTTATTTTCTCCGTATGAGCAGCTCAGAACGCCAATCGCTCGTTTCGAGCGACGTGGCGCAATCTGAGCCGTCCATCTGAAGATTTTGCACGAATCTCGAGGCATGATGGCGCGAATCATGAGAAAACGTGATATTGGTTGCTGTGGCCGAATCAAGGCCGCTTATTAGGCCGAGGCACGAATCACGAGGCGATCGAACGGCTCACGCTGCTCGGCGTTATTTTCTCCATATAAGGAGCTCGGAACGCCAGTCGCTCGGATTTGGTTTTCGAGCGACATGGTGCAATCTGAGCCGTCCATCTGAAGATTTTGCACGAATCTCGAGACAAGACGGTGCGGATCACGAGAAAATATGATATTGGTTGGCATAGCCGAATCAAGGCTGCTCATCAGGCCAAGGCACGAATCACAAGGCGATCGGACGGCTCACGCTGCTCGACATTATTTTCTCTGTATAAGCAGCTCGGAACGCCAGTCGCTAAGATTTGGTTTTCGAGCGACGTGGCACAATCTGAGCCGTCCATTTGAAGATTTTGCACGAATCTCGAGGCACGACTGTGCGGATCACGAGAAAATGTGATCTTGGTTGGCATAGCCAAATCAAGGCCGCTTATCAGGTCGAGGCACGAATCACGAGGCGATCGGACAGCCCCTGCTGCTCGGCAATATTTTCTCCGTATGAGCAGCTCAGAATGCCAGTTGCTCGGATCTGGTTTCTGAGTAACGTGGCACGATCTCCACCATCGGATTGAACATCGGGCACGAATCTTGAGACACGACGGCGTGGATCATGAGAAAACGTGATCTTGTCATTTTGTGGTCGTGGCGAAATCTGAGCCGTTTGATTATGATCAGGCACGAATCATGATGATGAAGTCATTTTTCTTCAATACGCAGCTCGGAATGCCAGTTGCTCGGATTTGGATTCCGGGGGATGTGGCACGATCTCCGCCGTCTGATCGAACATCAGGCACGAATCTTAAGGCACGACGGTGTGGATCATGAGAAAACATGATCTTGTCATTTTGTGATCGTGGCGGAATCTGAGCCGTTTGATTGTGATCAGGCGCGAATCATGATGATGAAGTCATTTTTCTCCAATACGCAGCTCGGAATGCCAGTTGCTCGGATTTGAATTTCGAGGGATGTGGCACGATCTTCGCCGTCTGATTGAACATCAGGCACGAATCTTGAGGCACGACGGTGTGGATCACGAGAAAACGTGATCTTATCATTTTGTGGTCGTGGCAGAATCTGAGCCGTTTGATTGTGATCAGGCGCGAATCATGATGATGGATTCGTTTTTCTCCAATACGTAGCTTGGAAGGCAAGTTGCTCGAACTTGGATTCCGAGCGACGTGGCATGATCTCCGCCGTCTGATTGAACATCAGGCAGGAATCTTGAGGAAAAAGACGTTTAGGCTTCAGGGTTAGTCGTTTGCGCTTTTGATGAGTCATTACGGGGGCCCAAAGTGTTCCAAGGCCCACCCGAATTTTTTCTAACTCTTATGAGTTCTCACTACTCCCCTTTCCCCTCATTTTTACAGTTTCACTTTTACTTCACATTTGCTAGAGCTGTTCTTGTTCTTGAGCGGCGCTACTAGCTTTCACGGCCAGGCATTTTCAATCTCCGGTGATCTATTCCGACCGTGAACATCACTTCGAGGTTAATCACTCCCAACTTAATCTTGAAAATGTCTAGAGCGTCATCTGGGGACAAGACCTCCACCTCGGACCAAGATACTGACCGAGCGGTAGTGGTCGTGCCGAGGAGAGGGAAGGAGTGGTCAAGTCAGCCGGGGTGTCGATGACAGTGGAGACTCCGAGGGGGGCAGGAGAGTTGGGTCGGCTGCCGTCCACACTGTCAAGCGTCGGTAGGGTCCGGAGTTACCCGGAGGATCTCTTGGAGAAAGCAGTGCGTGGGATGGCCTCGGTATACGAGGAAAACAGCCCGAGGGATCCTTCCGAGGTGGACGAGATCCCTTCGATCATGACCGAGGCGGGCCTGCATCGGATCAGGAAGGGATTTTGCATCCCGAAGGAGTACGTTCTGCTACTCCCCGGCCCTGACTTTTGAGCGTGTACGGGGACGTCGCCAGACACGTGCGTCTTCCCATACAACGCGCTTAAAACCGACTTTCGGCTACCGCTTCTGCCTTTCATGGTCGAGGTGCTGCAGTGGTATGGCCTGAGCCTCGTGCAGTTCATGCCGAACATGTGGCGGCACGTCATCGCCTTCATCCTCCAATGTCAGGCGGTTGGCGTGCAACCCCAACTTGTTCTACTCCGAAGCCTCTACCGCATTTGCCGAATAAGCAAGATAGAGTATCGGTACTACTTGTCGTCAAGGAAGGAAGTTAAACTGATCGAGAACCCGGACTCCATCAAGCATTGGAAGGAGAAATACTTTCTGATCTGAGGCCCCGAGCCGTGGGGCTTCCCAACGGCATGGAAAGAAGATGTTCCAAAGTGGGCGAAGGCCGAGCCAGTGCTCACTAGAGAAGAAGAAGTAGTGGCGAAGATCCTTGGTCTTCCGACCCTCGGTGGGAAGGATATTACCGAGGAGGTCTTGTTTGGTGGAGGTCTTAGTCCGATCGACCCCAATATGCTCCTTTTCTTTTTTAAACGTTTGAGTACCCACTTTTAGTGTTTTGTGTTTTTTTACTAACTCTTTTGCTCGGTTTTTCTTTGTGTGTAGAAGCCCCGAGCATGGATTACCGAGCATTGATGGCGAAGAGGAGAGCGGCTGCGGTGAAGGGTGCGGATACGAAGAAGAGGAAGAGGACCACGGCGGGGCCTCCCTCTGGTCGAGCGGCACAAGCACCCTCGGCGCCAGTGGTCATTGTGGACTCAGTCAGCGATGCCCCCTCGGAGCCACAAGCCACGGTCCCTTCGGCCGAAGCCCCGAGATCTTCGAGTGGGGGGTTCTCGACTAGCACCGCTCTGGCCCTGGAGGTGCCTCCGCTCACGGCCTAGGCAGAGGCCATCCTCACCTAGGAGCACAAAAGGCTCTTCGTCCCAGACTGGCGGGTGATGATGTTGGACGGCTTCCTCGGTGATGTGGGGATGTGTATGCAGGCGGTATACCATCTGCCGACCTCGAAGGACCGTGCGGCGTTGAGGACAGGCACTGTGGGTGACGACGCCTTGGAGATTTCCCGGTCGACGATGTTGGTAAGTCTTTGATTCGATTTTGATACCTCAAAAATTTTCTAAGTCTTTTGCTCGGTTTTCATCGCTTCTTTTCCTCTGCTTTGTTCACAGACCCTCTGCCATTTCAGCCATATGCTCGAGTAGTTTGTCGAGCAAGAGAAGGAAATGAAGGCGGCAAACGATCGCAAGCGGTCGGAGCGCTCCAAGGCAGTGAAGCTATTCAAGGCCGAACAGTGGCTCTCGGCATCACGAGCAGCCGAGGTGGGTACCTTCGAGACAAAGCTTGCCGAGGCAATCAAGCACTCAGCGGTCGAGACAACCAAGGTCGAGGCACTAGAGAAGGAGAGGGCTCGCCTCGAGGATGAGCTGGCGAAGGCCTTGAAGGCATCCGAGGAGGCGCTGAAGGTAGCCGAAGCAGAGAAGGTCATTCGGGACGAGGCGGAGGCCCATATAATGACGAATATGGAGGAGGCCTACGCCCGAGCCCTGAAGCATGTGGCGGCTTGCATCCCCAGTTTCGACGGTTCGTCGTATTACTTTTACGATCCAGTGGAGGGCGAGGAGCTCATCCCTCTGGCGAAGGTCGAGCCCGAGCTGGAGGGTAACGAGGCCGAGGGTGATGGTGAGGACGAGGTGAACCTCAAATGGGTGCTCGTCACTCTGTTGAGCGAGGGCGCTTCAGAACAGCACTGCGAGGTGGCTCCCTGACTCAGTCGCCTCTTCTTTTTCGTTTGTTTGTTTGTATTGCCGAACTGCGGACTGGCCACCGCTTTCTTTTGTACTCTTTTGAAATTTAATGAAAAGGTGAACTTTTGAGATTTTGGCCCAAGTTTACAATGACTAGCTTTTGAAATTTAGCTAAGTGTTGAAAACAACTCACTTTGAAATTTAGCTAAGTGTTAAGAACAACTCGCTCTGAAATCTAGCTAAGCGTTGAGAACAACTCGCCCTGAAATCTAGCTAAGTGTTGAGAACAACTCGCTCTAAAATCTAGCTAAGTGTTGAGAACAACTCGTTTTGAAATCTAGCTAAATGTTGCTCGTGCTCAGGATTGTTGTGTTCTCGCTTTTCAGATCGGCAGGCTGTGCCAATGGGTCGAGGGAACGTGGTAGCGGATGAGGCCTCTCGCCTTCGAGCTGACTTGGGAGCGACGAAGTTGGCCCTTTCTCGTAGTCAAGAGTGTTTTCTCAAGAGCGAGTTAGAACTAAATCATCTCAAGCTAACACTAGCGAAGCGCAACTCCGAGCTGAAACAACTAAAGAAATGAGCTTGAGAAGCCCCCTCGAAGGGGAGGTGGAGTCCCTTCGGCAGACCCTGTTTGACGTTGGTGCGGAGAGAGACGGTCTAAAGAATGTGGTGCTCGAAAAGAGCTTGGAGACGGCGCAACTTCGACGAACTATCATTGACGCTTCTCAAGTGGGTAGTACGAGCAGGATTCCTCACATACAAGTTAAGGTAACCGGTGATTCGCTGAAGGAGCGCATTGTTGAGCTTGAGACAGAGGTTCACCGACTACGACGCTTTTCGGAGGGGAGCAATGTCAGGACCACATCTTGTCCTCGAGACGAGTACTCATAGGGACGATCGTTTCATGAGCTAGCGTCACATTCACCTCCCATCCCAGGGCATCCTGGGGATGCTCAAAGCGGAGTTGCTGGTTCGTCAAGTGAAGCCTCAGCCGGCGCAACACTTAGGGACACAACTAGGCTCGCCGGTTTGGGGACCTCAACGAGTGCGGGGTCGCAGCGACAGAATGTTCGTCGCACTCTGATATGGCTAAAAAGGGGGTTTAATCGGAGCCGTCCAAATCAGATACGGATCTTGAAGCCCAAGGGTAAAACGGTAATTTCTCTACAAAAGGGTCCAGAATGGGTATTGGAGCCTCTCCCCAGGAACCCAATAACCCGCGAATGGATCCACTAATAAGAGGGTGCGGGTTCTAACCCGCTGCTCACCTGATCCAACAAGATGAAGCCAAGATCCCTGATCAACCTAGATCAACGGTCCTGATGCATGTCAATCTTTTCACTGGGATTTGGGGATTAAATTCCTTATCTGATTACATGAATATACCTTATCAGATTACATTCCTAATCTGTTCACAAGGAGATTATTCTATATCAGGCCACGGGGATTACATTCCTAAACGGTTCTCTAAGACGCCTATAAATACCCCCCTCCCATCTCCATTAAGAGGTAATCAATCTTTCACCAGTTTTTACGCTCTTTCATAGTCTTTCAGATTACTGACTTGAGCGTCGGAGGGTGCGTCACCGGGAACAACCCCGGTGTCTCGCACTTTTTGCAGGTGCACGGCGGGAAGGACGATCGAGGCCCGACGGAACAGGTACACAGGTTTTTCTATTCAGTTTCCCCAAGAATCCACAAGTTCTATCTGTTTGCCCCCACACCAAATTTAGCGGCAACAGATTGGCGCCGTCTGTGGGAAACTAACGAATAGAGACCTCTCCTCTTCCCGGTGAATAGGTCTTCTCCAGCCATGCCGCCCCGCAAAGTTAGGTCAAGGGGGTCTAATCGAGTACCCAACCCAGACCAGCAAGAAGTCCTTCCTGATCCCGCTCAGCAACAAGGGCAACTTCCCCCTACCGTGGAAGAGCCGCTCCAACAGAACCTTCCCCCTCCTGATCCAAAGGGTCCTAACCCTCAGAAACAGCCTCTTCATCAAGAGAACTTCTCCATCCACAACGCCTCCAGTGACTCCATGGCCTCCCATCATCCCCGAGCCTCCGGTCATCACAATGCCACCCACAAACGCCCGAAAGATGATGACCTCCGTCGTCACCTAGATGAAAAGCGGGCTCGGGAGGAAGCCTCCCGCCAGCATGAGCGATCTCCTCGTCGCCGAGAGTACAGGAATTCCCCCATCCGAAGAGGGAGAAAGGAGTCCCCCGGTCATTACCGAAGAAGGGACTCCCCCGCGGGTCGGCAACAACCCAGGAACAATGAGGCACCAATTACCCGTGCCGAGTTCCAACAATTCCAAGCAATGGTACAACAGGCTCTCAACCTCCGTCAAAACCCTAATGAGCCGAAGGCCCCGTCCCCTCCTCCGGTCCGAAGCCCTCGCCGACGGTCCCCCTCTCCTCGACCTGCGCCTACCAATTCCCGGCGTACCCCGAGTCCTCGTCGTTCCCGAAGTTACCATCGCCGCAGCCCTCGCTCTCCCTCTTACGAAGACGAGTCCCGAGGCTCGGCAGACTACCGCCGGAGGGATGACACCATGAATCGCCGTCTTCATGAAGTGGAGAGGCGCCTGGGTCAGATGAACCGAGAAGAGGAGCTCAGGGGGAGGACCCTACGTCCTAGCCGACCCCCTTTCTCCCGGACCATAGTGGATGCACCTGTGCCGTTCGGATTCAAACCTCCCCAGTTCGAGATTTACACTGGTGAGACTGACCCAGTTGACCACATAGAGAGTTTTAAGACTCTCATGCTCCTTCACCAAGCTTCAGACGCCCTCCTCTGCAAAACCTTCCCCGCGACTCTAAAGGGCCCAGCTCGGGAATGGTACTCACGCCTTACCCCTGCCTCGATATTCTCTTTCGAACAGTTCGAAACCCTCTTCATCACGCACTTCGTAAGCAGCCGAAGGGCAGAGAAGACCAGCATCTCCCTCTTGCACCTTCACCAGAAGAAGGGGGAAAATCTGAGAGATTATGTGAAGAGGTTCACAGCTGAAGCCCGAACCATAGCATCTCTGGACCAGTCGGTCGCTACGGTAGCATTTCAATCCAATGTCCTCAATTCCAACCTCCGCTCCTCCCTCGCCAAGAAACCACCTCATGACTTCTCCGACCTACTCCTTCGCACTGAAAAGTACATTCGGGCCGAAGAGGCCGAGCAACAACCCCACCGGGAGGGTTCTACCTCCGGGTTTAAGAGGAAGGGGGCGGAAGAGGAAGAAGGGGCCAGGAAGCTCCAGAAAGATAATGCCGGCCAGCGCCGACCTCCTAGATTTGAAAAGTTCACTCCCCTCACTACTAACATCTCCACCATCTTCATGGAAGTTGAAAAAGAGGGAGTCTTACCCCCCGCTCCGAGGATGAACACCCCGGCAAAGAGAAGAGATAAAGAGAAATGGTGCCGCTATCACCGAGATCATGGTCATGATACCAACGATTGCCGTGTCCTGAAAAACGAGATCGAAGCCCTTATCCAGAGAGGGCAGCTGGCCAGGTTTGTGAGAAAAGACCAAGCGGAACCTCCTCCTCCGCCTCGGGGGGCTAACAAACGTCCGTAACGAGAAGAGACGCCAGACTTTGAGGAAGAGCGGGTCCTCCACTTCATCCATGGCGGTCCAATGGGGGGCTCCTCGAACTCCTCTCGGAAAGCATTTATCAGGGAAGTCAATTCAGTCCGAGCCACACCTCATCCCAAGGGCCTCGGCGTGCCTGTCACGTTCTCAGACGAAGATCTAGAAGGAATCCGCACCCCGCATTGTGACGCACTCGTCATTAGCCTCCACATGGCAAATTTCAAGGTGGAAAGGATCTTAGTAGACAACGGCAGCTTCGTCAACATCCTCTTCCTCTCAGCTTTTAAAGGCCTAAAGCTCTCCAGAGACAGACTCAAGCCCGCCGGCTATACTCTCCATGGGTTCACGGGGGTACCGGTAACTATTGAAGGGGTAATCACCCTCGATGTAACTGCCGGCCAAACTCCTACCACCCGAACAGAGTCGATGGACTTCATGGTGGTGGATGTTCCCGCCACCTACAACATCATTTTGGGTCGGCCCGGCCTTGCAGCACTGGAAGCTGTCCCCTCGGCATATCATCTTAAGATGAAATTTCCCACCCGGTCCGGGGTCGGGGAAGTAAGGGGAAATCAGGAGCAGGCCCGAAAATGCTACATGACTTCAACCCTCGGACCCGTCCTCTCCTTAGAGACTCTGGAGATTCCTCAAGACTCTGCAAAACCGACCTCCAAGCCGGTGGACGAACTGGAAGAAGTGCTCTTCTCTGAACGGGAGCCGACCCGCAAGTTCTTCGTAAGCAAGACCCTTCCGTCCGCTCTATACTCAGATATTGTGAAATGTATCCGAACCAATCAAGACCTCTTCGCGTGGTCCACAGCAGATATGCCTGGTATCTCCGAAGAACTCTTAGTCCACCGCCTGAGCGTTGATCCAAGGTCCAAACCAGTCCAGCAAAAGAGGTGCAAGTTCGCCCCCGAGCGTCAGCTCGCTATCAAAGAAGAAGTAGACAAATTGTTAAAGGCCCGATTCATACAGGAAGTAAACTATCCTGAATGGTTGTCAAACGTAGTAATGGTGAAGAAGTCCAATGGGACTTGGAGAATTTGCATTGATTTCACCGACCTCAACAAGGCCTGTCCCAAAGATCTCTTCCCTCTGCCGAGCATCGACACTCTGATTGACGCAACCTCGGGACATGAGCTCCTAAGCTTCATGGACGCTTTCTCGGGTTACAACCAGATAAGGATGTTCCCGCCGGATATCCCTAAGACATCTTTTGTGACCGATCAAGGCCTTTATTGCTACAGAGTCATGCCATTCGGCCTAAAGAATGCCAGGGCAACATACCAACGCCTCGTCAACAAGGTGTTCCGGGCCCAGATCGGCCGGAACATGGAAGTGTACGTCGATGATATGCTGGTGAAAAGCATCCGAGGCGTTGATCATGTGGCTGACCTCCAAGAAGCGTTTGATGTCTTGAGGAAGCACAATATGAGACTCAACCCGAACAAGTGTGCGTTCGGCGTCTCATCAGGCAAGTTCCTTGGCTTCATGGTTAGCCAACGAGGAATCGAAGTGAATCCGGAGAAGATCAAAGCCATACTGGACATGGCCCCTCCCAGAAATGTTAAAGAAGTTCAGAGATTGACTGGTCGCATAGCCGCCATAGGGCGCTTTCTGTAGAAGTCCGGGGAAAAATGCCTCCCGTTCTTCAAAGCCCTCAGGGGGGCTAAAAGATTTGAGTGGGGGCAGCAGCAACAAGGGGGCAGCAGCAACAAGACTCCTTCGACCAGCTTAAAGCCTACCTCATCAACCCACCTCTCCTCAGCAAACCAATACCAGGCGAACCACTCTACCTCTACCTTGCAGCTTCCGAACAGACGCTCAGCGCAGTTTTGGTCAGGGAAGAAGAAAGGGCTCAGAGGCCCATTTACTATGTCAGCAAAGTGCTCCGGGACGCCGAGCTCCGGTACCCGAAGATTGAAAAAATAGCCTATGCCCTAGTAATGGCCGCGAGAAAGCTCCGACCCTACTTCCAGTCCCATTCGGTGATTGTCCTTACCGACCAGCAGCTGAAACAAGTCCTTCACAAGCCTGAGACTTCCGGCCGCCTCATGAAGTGGTCGATCGAGCTGAGCCAACATGATATAACCTATCAGCCTCGGACCGCGATCAAGGCTCAGGCACTAGCCGAATTCATAGTGGAAACAACTATCCCCGACTCCGCACAAGCGATAAAGGGACCACCCGTATGGACGGTTTATGTCGACGGATCCTCTTGCGACGAAGGAAGCAGAGCGGGGGTCATCCTGGCAGGCCCAGACGACTTTGTCCTCCAATATTCCCTCCGAATAAACTTCAAAGCCTCGAACAACGAGGCCGAATACGAGGCACTAATAGCTGGACTTCGAATGGCCCGCAATGCAGGGGCACAACGGCTACAGATCTTCAGTGACTCTCAGTTGATCGTCAACCAAGTCCTCGGCGAGTATGAAGCCCGCGATGACAGAATGATTAAATACTTGGCCAAAGTAAAGAGCCTCATGGCACTGTTTGACGAGGCTCTCATCCAAAGGATCCCCCGAGAAAAAAATGCTCAGGCCGATGCCTTATCCAAGTTAGCCTCCTCTTCCCTTCAAGGTCTGGAACAGACCGTATTGATAGCAGTCCTCCTGAAGCCGAGCATAGAGGACGAAGCACCAGACTCCGTTGAGGCATTGCCCGTCCTCTTCGAAGACAATTGGATGAAGCCCATTGTCGAATTCTTAAAGGACGGACTCCTCCCTGAAGATCCAAGGGAAGCACGAAGAATCAGGACCCGAGCCGAGCGTTTCACTTTGATCGAAGGCATTTTATATAAACGCTCCTTCACCCAGGTGGATGGTCGACCTTACCTAAGGTGCCTTTCCCCCAGCCAAGCCGACTACGCCCTGCAGGAACTCCATGAGGGCATCGACGGAGCTCATTCTGGGTCCAGGGCTCTAGCGCACAAAGTGTTGAACTATGGATATTACTGGCCCACTCTCCTACGGGACGCCGAACGACACGTTCGGCAGTGTAGCTCCTGTCAAAAGTATGCAGACATCCGACGCCTTCCGCAAGCGCCGCTAACCTCCCTATCAAGTCCGATCCCCTTTGCTATGTGGGGGATGGATTTACTAGGACCGTTTCCTCCAGCCCCCGGGCAGCTAAAGTTCCTAGTCGTGGCAGTCGACTATTTCTCTAAATGGATAGAAGCCGAGCCCCTGGCTACAATCACCGAGCATAGGGTCGTTCAATTCTTCTGGAAAAATGTGATTTGCCGGTTCGGCGTTCCCCGAATCATAGTCACGGATAATGGAACACAATTTACGGGGGCCGCCTTCCGAGCCTTATGTGAGGACCTCTCCATACAACACCGATTCTCCTCCGTCTCCTATCCACAGTCGAATGGCCAAGCAGAGAATGCCAACCGACAGATTCTCTCGGGCATCAAGAAAAGATTAGACAAGTGTTCCAAAGGACTGTGGGTCGATCAGCTGCCGAACGTACTCTGGAATTACCGCACCACTAAGCGGACCCCAACGGGCGAGAGCCCATTTAATCTCACCTATGGGGCCGAGGCCATCATCCCCCTAGAAGTCGGCATACCCTCTCCTCGTTTGATAGCTTATCAAGAAGAGCAGAACGCTAGAGAACTCAGAGCAAGCTTAGATTTGATAGATGAAATCCGAGAGGGGGCGGCCATACGCCAGCAAGCTTACCGAAGGAGGATCGAACTGGCATACAACAAAAGGGTCCGACCAACGGACCTCAAAGAAGGTGACCTGGTCCTTCGAAAATTGGCCATCTCGTTCCCTGGACAGAAAAGCAAACTGGCCCCGAATTGGGAGGGACCGTACAAAATCTCAAAAGTGATCCGCCCGGGTGCATACAAGCTAGAAGATCTCGAAGGCAGGGAGATTCCCAGGACTTGGAATGCCGACCATCTTCTGAAATACCAAGAGAAGGCAACCACGCCCCTCTAAGTAACTCAGAATGTCGAACCATTCCCTTCCCTTTACTAGTAGTGATTTTTCCTTTTATTTTTTCATTGTAATAACGGCTAGCAACTTTAGAAGCGGCCGGTCATTAGATATTAATAAATAAAGTTCTTTCGTATTTGCTACTACATCTCTCTGCTTTTAATTTCTTAATCTTACGATGGTTCCGGAGTCCAACACTTGGTTCGACTCTACTCCGCAAGTTCGTTCCTAAGCGAGCTAGGGGTAGTTCGCCATTCGGAATTGCTCCCACACCCTTAATCTTACGATGGTTCCGGAGTCCAACACTTGGTTCGATTCTACTTCGCAAGTTCGCTTCCAAGCGATCTAGAAGTAGCTCGCCATTCGGAATTGCTCCCACAGCCGTTGAATGGTACGGAGTCCAACACTTGGTTCGATTCTACTCCGCAAGTTCGCTCCTAAGCGAGCTAGGAGTAGTTCGCCATTCGGAATTGCTCCCACACCCTTAATCTTACGATGGTTCCAGAGTCCAACACTTGGTTCGATTCTACTTCGCAAGTTCGCTTCCAAGCGATCTAGAAGTAGCTCGCCATTCGGAATTGCTCCCATAGCCGTTGAATGGTACGGAGTCCAACACTTGGTTCGACTCTACTCCGCAAGTTCGCTCCTAAGCGAGCTAGGGGTAGTTCGCCATTCGAAATTGCTCCCACGCCCTTAATCTTACGATGGTTCCGGAGTCCAACACTTGGTTCGATTCTACTTCACAAGTTCGCTTCCAAGCGATCTAGAAGTAGCTCGCCATTCGGAATTGCTCCCACAGCCGTTGAATGGTACGGAGTCCAACACTTGGTTCGACTCTACTCCGCAAGTTCGCTCCTAAGCGAGCTAGGGGTAGTTCGCCATTCGGAATTGCTCCCACGCCCTTAATCTTACGATGGTTCCGGAGTCCAACACTTGGTTCGATTCTACTTCGCAAGTTCGCTTCCAAGCGATCTAGAAGTAGCTCGCCATTCGGAATTGCTCCCACAGCCGTTGAATGGTACGGAGTCCAACACTTGGTTCGACTCTACTCCACAAGTTCGCTCCTAAGCGAGCTAGGGGTAGTTCGCCATTCGGAATTGCTCCCACGCCCTTAATCTTACGATGGTTCTGGAGTCCAACACTTGGTTCGACTCTACTCCGCAAGTTCGCTTCCAAGCAATCTAGAAGTAGCTCGCCATTCGGAATTGCTCCCACAGCTGTTGAAAGGTTCGGACTCCAACACTTGGTTGCCGAGCGTTCTTGCCACCGACCGTTTTACACGCGTGAGGTCGGCAGTCAAGACCTCCAAAAAATTTCCAAGTCTGAAGCCTCGGCACCAGATCCGAATGTTCTTGCCACCGACCGTTTTACGCGCGTGAGTTCGGCAGTCAAGACTTCCAAAAAATTTCCAAGTCTGAAGCCTAGGCACCAGATCCGAATGTTCTTACCACCGACCGTTTTACGCGCGTGAGTTCGGCAGTCAAGACTTCCAAAAAATTTCCAAGTCTGAAGCCTCGGCACCAGATCCGAGCGTTCTTAACACCGACCGTTTTACACGCGTGAGTTCGGCTGTCAAGACTTCCAAAAAATTTCCAAGTCTGAAGCCTCGGCACTCGCTCCAAGCATTCTTGACACCGACCGTTTTACACGCGAGAGTTCGGCAGTCAAGACCTCCAAAGATTTTCCAAGTCTGAAGCCTCGGCACCAGCTCCGAGCGTTCTTGCCACCGACCGTATTACAGGCTTAAGTTCGGCACTCAAGACTAATCAAAAACACCAAGTCTCAAACCTCGGTTCCACAACTCCACGACTAGAAGAAAAATTGGGCAACCACGATACGACGACAATTAAATCGATTCTAATTTTATTAAAAGCAACCCTTACATACACCAAGATTACAAGGTACTAAAGATTACAAGGAACTGAAAAGCGCAAATTACAAGACACTAAAACTCGGAGCCATCAACGCCTTCGAGGTGCAGGGATGCTCCTCTTCAGGGACACTTGAGGTCGACGACGTTTGCCTCCGGAACCCGATCCCAGGCCAGCGAGCTGGGACGTGTCCTCGGCACTACTTCTGGCAGCTACGCCGACGGATGCGCCGCTTGACGAAATTGCCACTGAACTCTGCGCGTCCCCCGGGCTCGGATGACCGAGGCGCGCACGGGTCGCCATCTCGTAAAAGGTGATACCACGCTCGCTCTCCGCTCGGGTACATGAAGTGCTCCTTACATTGATTGGCCCCGAACGCGGCCTGAGGCGAGCTACCTCTGCTTCCAGTTCGGAGATCCGACCCCTCAACGAGCCATCTTGCGCCTCGGTCTCGAAGCAAGCCGGTACCGCCGAGCTCGGAACGCCTACGTTACTCGCGATGAGGTGGCGAAGATGAGTGACTTCGATGCTCCTATCAACAGTGGCTCTCTTCAACACATCGACTTCGGCCGCCAATTCATCCCGTTCAGCTGTAAGCTTGGCCACCTTAGTCGTCAACTCCTCTCCTTCCGTTCGAAGCTTAGTCTCCACAGTTTGCAAATGCTGAATCTCCGAAAGCAGATCGTCCCTCTCCGCCGTTACCTTTGACAATGTGTGGCGAAAGCACTTAGTCCGAAGACTACTGGTAAAGGCCGCCACCGAACTCTCGTCCTTACCCGAGGGGGTCATCTCGGCAATCCTGCCTTCCAGACGCCGAATGTCGCTGTCCCGCTGCCCTAAGATGAGCTGAAGCTGGTTTCGCTCGCTTTCTGCTCGGCGCAGTTCCAGCTCGACTTCGTAAAGTTGCTCTCTACACCTCGCCAAACTTAGCCTCGTCGCCCCGAGGCCCGCCTCGGCGCGAACCTTGTCATCCGACCCTGTACGCTCGACCCCCTGAGCTACCACAACGAGCTGAAAAGAAACGCAAACAAGCAACAGAAATTTAGGCATTGTCTAAGTCCCGGACTTCGGGGGTTTCTTTCAAACAAAAGCTCGAGCACTCAACAATCAACGGACAAAGACACGAAATCGAGCCCAAAAAGTTACGTTTTTCATTCATTTCAAAAAGGTAGCGGTGGCCAGTCCGCTATTAGGCGTTACACGACAAAAACAACAAAAAACAAAAAAAAAAACAGACGGCGTCAGGGCGCGACCTCTTTCCCGGGGCGGCGAGAAGGGGTCGAGGGCGACGCCTCCGAAGGGGCAACCGTCGCCAAGGGGGTAACCACCGACCCCTGAGCACCGGCGGGGGGATCGACCAAAGGCTCGTCGTCGCCCCTCTCCTCCTCCTCTTCTTCTTCCCCCTCCGATTCGCGGTCGAAGCCTTCAACGTACCCCGGGAACAACCTCCAACCCGAGCAGTCCACGGAGGGATAGGCCTCCTTCACCCGGGCGAGAGCGTCGGCGAAGGCCTTGGCCATGTTTTGGGCGAGGAAGCTCTGCGCCTTCTCCATGGTCGCATCCTCCGCCTTCTTCACCGCCGCCGCTTGGGCCTCGGCCGCCTCGGCCAACTGCTTGGTTGCCTCCTCCTTTTGCTGACGGAGTTGGCCCTCCAGCGTCATGACCCTGTCCTCGAGGCAGTCGACCCTCGCCGACTTGGCCTCGAAGTTCAGCTCGAGCTTGCCGAGCTCGGTCTGAATCTGGGCCTTCTCCTTCCGAGCTTGGTCGGATTCCTTCTTCATCTCCTTCTCCTGGGCTGCCATCCTCTCGGTGAGGTGCCCGAAGTGTACGACGATCTACAAATTAAAAATCAAGGGAGTCACGAAAATTTCAACTTGAGAAGGTCGGCATAAAAAAGAGGGGGTAGATACGACGCTTACCGATACCGCCGAGCGCGCTATCTCGATAACGTCGTCTCCCTCCCGTCCGGCCTCCATGGCCGCCCGATCCTTCGGCGTGGCGAGGTGCTTGATGGCCTCCATGCTCGCCAGAGAATTGCCGAGGAACCCATCGTGCTTCCGAACCTGCCAGTCCGGGACGTGGATCCTTTTGTGGGCCTCGGTCAAGAGCTCCTCCGCCGCCTTCGACAGCGGTGGCGTAGGCATGTTGAGGGCGGCGGCGACGGGAAACTCGCCGACCTTGGTCGACGACGAAGCGACCACGGCGTTGGAAGCCGGGTTCTCCAGGATCTCCACCTCGTCGGCCGCTTCGATGACCATCGGAGCCTTTGCCGCCGGCAGCTTCAAGACCACCCTCTTCCTCTTCTTCGGCGCCTTGTTGGCGAGCCCTGCCCTCAGTGCCAGCACCGCCTGATAATCCATAGACTCTGCACCATAAGACAAGTCTGTTAGTTCGGAACAAGCCATGAAAAGTAAAAGCGCAAGAAGTAGAACAACAGTAATAAATAAAGGAAGCCGCGTACTGGGATCGGCATGAACGAGCCCTCCCCCGAACAGGACTTCCTCCGTCAGGTCCTTCCAGTCGAACTTCGGCCGACCCAGGAGTATCGCTACAGCCTCCTCCTCTTCGGGCCGAAGTGTCAGTAGCGCCTTCACCTTCTTCGGCACACCCTCTACCCAGCTAACGGGAATGGGCCAGGCCTCCGGACTACGTACCAGGAGGTATTTCTCGTGCCAGTACTTGATGGAATCAGGGCAGACGACGAGCCGACCTCCGTGCCTCGGGGTCAAGTAGTACCGGTACGCCGACCTGTTCCCCTGATGTGGCTGGTAGATGGTCCGAAGCACATTCAGCTCCGGCTGAATTCCTGCGGCTTGGCAGTGAAGTACGAAGCCGTTTATTACTCTCCACGCGTTCGGCATAAGTTGGATGGGGCTGACCCCAAGCCATCTTAATACAGCAACCGCGAACGGGTGGAGAGGCAGCCGAGCCCCGGCTATGAAGGCGTCGACCGGCCAGCAACACACGGTTACCGGCAATGGCGAGTTGGCCCTAATGCCGGGACCCGGCTATATAAGCTCGTACTCCTCCGGGATCTGAAAGCAGTCCCGAATCACTCCCAAGTCCTCTTCCCGAAGGATCGACGCTATCTCGTCAGCCTCTGTCATCTCCCTCGCCGGATTCTCTTCGAATGTCCGGGCCCTCCCGTACACGATGCGTTCGGCGTCCTCCTCCGGAAGTTCCCGAACCCTGTGAAGCCCAGTTAATGGCCCCGGTAATTGACCGAACTCCCCCATGCGCTTCGGCTCCTCCACAATAGTATCTTTGCCGAACACCTTCTTGTTTTTGTGAGGTCGGCTAGTGGTCGGAGCTTCGGTGACTTCGAGGGAGGGCTCGGACGAAGAAGAAGAGACAGACATGTTTAGAAACTAAAGTATAAATTACCTTAACGGAGATGTCGTCGGAAAGTTCACCGGAAAAAGATCAGCGATCACCTGGAGCTCAAGCAAGAACAAACCAAAACACCAGAGCGAAGAGATGAAAAGTGAAAAATGAAGAGGGGGTGGGGGTTTTATAGAAGAGCCAGCACGCAAATCGAGGTTAATGGGCTTTTACTGCAGGCCCACTCCCACAAAACGACAAAAGGCGACTCCAAATGTCGCCTTGCTCGCCGCGCCTAGCCAAACGGCTCATTAATGACAGTCACGTCAGCAGAAGCCCAGGGGACGCAGCATTAATGGACGTCACATGTGTCAAAAACCCAGAGACCGTCACATCCGTCAGAACCATCGATTCTCAAGCCTCGGCACTCGCTCCGAGCGTTCTTGACACCGACCGTTTTACACGCGTGAGTTCGGCAGTCAAGACTTCCAAAAAATTTCCATGTCTGAAGCCTCGGCACTCGCTCCGAGCGTTCTTGACACCGACCGTTTTACACGCGTGAGTTCGGTAGTCAAGACTTCCAAAAAATTTCCAAGTCTGAAGCCTCGGCACTCGCTCCGAGCATTCTTGACACTGACCGTTTTACACGCGTGAGTTCGACAGTCAAGACTTCCAAAAAATTTCCAAGTCTGAAGCCTCGGCACTCGCTCCGAGCGTTCTTGACACCGACCGTTTTACACGCGTGAGTTCGGCAGTCAAGACTTCCAAAAAATTTCCAAGTCTGAAGCCTCGGCACTCGCTCCGAGCGTTCTTGACACCGACCGTTTTACACGCGTGAGTTTGGCAGTCAAGAGTTCCAAAAAATTTCCAAGTCTGAAGCCTCGGCACCAGATCCGAGCGTTCTTGACACCGACCGTTTTACACGCGTGAGTTCGGCAGTCAAGACTTCCAAAAAAGTTCCAAGTCCCAAGCCTCGGCACAGGCTACCGAGCGTTCTAGCCACCGACCTTGTTATAAGCCTAAGGTCGGCATTGACCGCCAAATGCCCTTGGTTCCGACCCCTGTACGTCGGAGATCTGGCCCTCAGACTTCGGCGAGCCCCCTCTCCAGACTCGCAACCATGCCGAGGTCCCTCTTCCCGTCGGAAAGAATCGCCGAACCGATCTCTGACCTCGACACCCTGGTCGCAGAGCTCTGGGAGGGATCGGAGCAGCGACGCCGGACAGACGCGACCCTCAACAGAGTGAAGCAACCGTGCCTGACCGCCAAACGCCCTTGGTTCCGACCCCTGTACGTCGGAGATCTGGCCCTCAGACTTCGGCGAGCCCCCTCTCCAGACTCGCAACCACGCCGAGGTCCCTCTTCCCGTCGGAAAGAATCGCCGAACCGATCTCTGACCTCGGCACCCTGGTCGCCGAGCTCTGGAAGGGATCGGAGTAGCGACGCCGGACAGACGCGACCCTCAACAGGGTGAAGCGACCGTGCCATTCACCGAGAGATTACAAAGCTAAGAAGATGTTCACACAAGAACGCCGCCCGATCAAAAGGGATTACCTCACTGCCCCCTTTTCGAGATTCAAGATCCCACAATTGGACTCCGATCCAACTCCACTAGCCACTAAAACAGTTAGGCTACTCCTTAAAGTCTGATCGCACTCAGTCTTTAGGAGTGGGGGGCTCGTGATATGGCTAAAAAGGGGGTTTAATCGGAGCCGTCCAAATCAGATACGGATCTTGAAGCCCAAGGGTAAAACGGTAATTTCTCTACAAAAGGGTCCAGAATGGGTATTGGAGCCTCTCCCCAGGAACCCAATAACCCGCGAATGGATCCACTAATAAGAGGGTGCGGGTTCTAACCCGCTGCTCACCTGATCCAACAAGATGAAGCCAAGATCCCTGATCAACCTAGATCAACGGTCCTGATGCATGTCAATCTTTTCACTGGGATTTGGGGATTAAATTCCTTATCTGATTACATGAATATACCTTATCAGATTACATTCCTAATCTGTTCACAAGGAGATTATTCTATATCAGGCCACGGGGATTACATTCCTAAACGGTTCTCTAAGACGCCTATAAATACCCCCCTCCCATCTCCATTAAGAGGTAATCAATCTTTCACCAGTTTTTACGCTCTTTCATAGTCTTTCAGATTACTGACTTGAGCGTCGGAGGGTGCGTCACCGGGAACAACCCCGGTGTCTCGCACTTTTTGTAGGTGCACGGCGGGAAGGACGATCGAGGCCCGACGGAACAGGTACACAGGTTTTTCTATTCAGTTTCCCCAAGAATCCACAAGTTCTATCCGTTTGCCCCCACACCAAATTTAGCGGCAACACCCTCGTTTGTCGCTCAAGAGGAGTATCCCACTTCCTGGGAGGCATTGAAGTAGTCTTGTAATGTCGGTTTCTCAAATTTTGTAACTCATCGCAGAGATGAGTAGTTGGTCTTGTGATCTGAGTTGTTCCTCGAACTTTATAGACATGAAACTTTTTTATCTTTTGGACTTGTGTGTTTTGTTAACATCTGTGGTTGTCGATAGTTGTAGGAGTACTTCTGAATGGCGAACTGCTTCTTACTTGCTTATGAGCGAGTAGTAGAAGCAGAGTCGAGCCAAATGTTGGACTCCGCACTTCGTCGTTTAGGAGAGAGTCAACGGTTGTGGGAGCAGTTCTGAATGGCGAACCACTTCTAACCCGCTTAAGAGCAAGTTTGTGAAGCGGAATCGAGCCAAGTATTGGACTCCGAACTCGTCGTTTAAGAAAAGTTCAATGGTTGTGGGAGCAGTTTTGAATGGCGAACCACTTCTAACCCGCTTAAGAGCAAGTTTGCGAAGCAGAATCGAGCCAAGTATTGGACACCGAACTCGTCGTTTAAGAAAAGTTCAACGGTTGTGGGAGCACTTATGAATGGCGAACCACTTCTAACTCGCTTAAGAGCAAGTTTGCGAAGCAGAATTGAGCCAAGTTTTGGACTCCGAACTCATCGTTTAAGAAAAGTTCAACGGTTGTGGGAGCAGTTCCAAATGGTGAACCACTTCTAACTCGCTTAAGAGAAAGTTTGCGAAGCGAAATCGAGCCAAGTTTTGGACTCCGAACTCGTCGTTTAAGAAAAGTTCAACGGTTGTGGGAGCAGTTTCGAATGGAGAACCACTTCTAACTCGCTTAAGAGCAAGTTTGCGAAGCGGAATCGAGCCAAGTTTTGGACTCGGAACTCGTCGTTTAAGAAAAGTTCAACGGTTGTGGGAGCAGTTCCGAATGGAAAACCACTTCTAACTCGCTTAAGAGTAAGTTTGCGATGTGGAATCGAGCCAAGTTTTGGACTCCGAACTCGTCGTTTATGAAAACACAATTTGGGTATTAAACAGAGAGATAACACGATAAAAAGAGAATCATTATGCAAAAGAAATTCTTTATTAATTACTGCTAATCGGCTGCTTCTAAGTTGCGGGCCGTTATTACAATGGAAGAATAAAAAAATATATAGAATAGCCCAGCATTTGATGGTACTCGGAGAGGTGTTCAAACACCCTCTTGGTACTTTAGTAAATAGTCGGTGTTCCATGTTCTTGGTATCTTCCTGCCTTCGAGGTCTTCAAGACGATATGTGTAATATCCCGATCGACTATTAATAATATTATTTTATTAGCGTTCGACTACTTGATTATTTTATTTTTCTTTCACCATTGTGTTATCTTTTAGCCATGACAATCTAATGGATAATTAGGGATTGTTGTGTAGTTAACCTAGGGTTACAAAGACATAAGGGATTAAGAATTCTTCTAGAACACTCTCTCTTCCACATCACCCTCCACCTCACCAAAAGAACCATACCCTCACCATACCTCCACCTCACCCTCCCCTCCACTAGTAGAAACCGGCCCCAAAAGGAGGAAGGACCTTAGTGCAATTGTGTGCATACACATTTGCACTTTCCACCCTTCTTCCCACCTATAAATACCCCCTTCCTCCACCTTTGTCTCATTTTAGAATGATCAAAAGAAAGAAAGGAAAAGAAAGAGAGAAGACCATGCTAACTTGAGAGTTTTCCTTGTAGGTTTAGTAGGAGTTCTAAAAGCTAGGAGGAAGGAGAAGTAGCATAGCTAGTTATTCCTACAAGTGAAACAAGGTGGGGGTTTCTCCTATGTTTGTTTGTTTGTTTGTTTGTTTGTTTGAATGGTTGTTTTGATGTTCTTCTTCTTCTTACCCTTCTTGTTTATTTTTCTTTTTGGTGTGGTTGTTTTGAAGTAGTATGGTTGTATGGATTTCTTATTTTGAATGTGTTAGTAGTTATTGTTTGACTCATAAAAGAACTAACTACTTGGACTAAAATGACACATGCATATGAACTTTTACATACAACCACTTAAGGTTGTAGGACTTGAATGAGAACTAATACATGAGGCATATGGACTAAGTATACAACCATCTTGGTTGTAGGACATACATTGACTTGGACAAAAAAAAAGAATAAGGCATATGTTGGTTGAACTCAAAATGGAAAGGCTCTTACTTGTTTTATTATTGTTTAGTTCTTTTATAAACTTAAGTAAGAAAGAAACTATTGTAACTATTAATAAGAAACCATCTAATCACTAGTTGTAAAAGGATTAAAAAGATCTCTTTTATGTCCACTAGTAATAGTAAGAAACATATGCTAATAAAGATTTGTAGTAAGTAATTTAGTTGTAGATATTTATGTTATATTTTAGTAGAAACTCATGGTAGTAGTAGTAGATATGTATGTTTCAATAAAGTAGTAGTAGTAGATGTTAAAATAAAATAGTTGTAGATATTTATGTAGATGATTATTAAATGGATGTTCTGTTTATGTTAAAGTAAATACCATGCTAAGTCTTTCTACATGCTTAGAATGTTGTAGGATTCATTCTCAAATTCCTACCATGTTTAGATTAATTTAATTATGCTTAGAATGTTGTAGGATTCATTCTAAAATTCCTACCATGTTTAGATTAATTTATTTATGCTTAGAATGTTGTAGGATTCATTCTAAAATTCCTACCATGTTTAGATTAATTTATTTATGCTTAGAATGTTGTAGGATTCATTCTAAAATTCCGACCATGTTTAGATTAATTTATTTATTCTTAGAATGCTGTAAGATTCATTCTAAAATTCCTACCATGTTTAGATTAATTTAATTATGCTTAGAATGTTGTAGGATTCATTCTAAAATTCCTACCATGTTTAGATTAATTTATTTATGCTTAGAATGTTGTAGGATTCATTCTAAAATTCCTACCATGTTTAGATTAATTTATTTATGCTTAGAATGTTGTAGGATTCATTCTAAAAATTCCTACCATGTTTAGATTAATTTATTTATGCTTAGAATGTTGTAGGATTCATTCTAAAATTCCTACCATGTTTAGATTAATTTATTTATGCTTAGAATGTTGTAGGATTCATTCTAAAAATTCCTACCATGTTTAGATTAATTTATTTATGCTTAGAATGTTGTAGGATTCATTCTAAAATTCCTACCATATTTAGATTAATTTATTTATGCTTAGAAAGTGGTAGGATTCATTCTAAAATTCCTATCATGTTTTAGGAAGAATATTTATGCTTAGAATGTTGTAGGATTAATTCTAAAATTCCTATCATGTTTTAGGAAGGATATTTATGCTTAGAATGTTGTAGAATTTATTCTAACAATCCCTACCATGCTTAGGAATGATGTATATCATGCTAAGGGTATAAACATGCTTAGAATGTTGTAGGACTTACATTAAAAATACCTACCATGCCTTGGAATGTTGTATGTTCATACTAGTTATATGCCCATTCTTGGGTTGTGATGATTAATCATGATAAGTAGTAAGCATCCATGCTTAAGATTGTTACAAGTGCATGCTAAATCGCATTCATGATCAAGAATGTTGTAAGTTGATAGTTATGTCATATATACCATGTTTTAGTGGTGGTAGGTTGATGCTTGCAATTGCATACCATGATTGGATTGCCGTAGGTTAAGTAATAAGAAAGAGCCATGTTGAAATTGTAGTTGTAACTACCTGTTGTTGTTGATGTTAGTAAGGAACCGTACATGCTTGGACGGTATAGTATAGCATCCTAGTTGCATGAATAAATGTACCAATGTTTATGTGGGTTAGGAAGAGAACCCATGGACTCTAGTCGAGTAGGTTCTAACTTAAAATGGAACCATAGTATATGAGCACCCTTCATTCATAGCAATAAAGGTTGAGAAGTTCTAATAGTTGTAGCTTGATAAAAAGCTAGTTTAGGGTTTTCAATTATCCTAAGGGTCATTGACCATCAAGACCACATCCTACCCCCTTAGAGTAAATGGATAGATCTCACCTCGGGCATCGACGGGTCTTAACCAATGTAGGTTGACCGTGGGCCGAGAGTGTTGGTAGAATCCGAGTTAGGGGTAGGGATGAGTGAGAGTGATCTCGTTACTCGAGTCTTGGATCGAGGGACCACGAGTTAGACCATGATAATCTAAGTTGGAAATTATATAAGATTGTATAGGAGTAGTAACATCATTAGGGTAGTGACTTATACAATCATTACTTAACCTTTTGCCCGAAAGAAAGGGAGTTGGTAGTAGGGTGCACCGTACAACCAACCCTTTCTTTGGGGTCGATCTTAGGTGGTGTTATTGGGTTGCGCCTTCCTGTCAAAGGGATACGTACGGGGCCGTCTCACGAGTTGGGAGCACGGGTTGCGTATCTCGCGCTGTTAATTCCTGAAGTACCGTGGCTTAGGGGTGCCACAGGATGCATTGGGCAGTCCTGCGCTTGCGAGACCCCAGGGGTGCCACAGGGTAGGCTTCGTGCTACCCTGCGCTTGCGAGACCCTATGATTTGGATTTTGAAATGACGCCCGATGCGTTGGGTTCGTCTAGTTTTGAGTGAGGTCCGGTTGGCCGGGTAGCAGTGGCGAACATAGACACCACTGACGTACTGCATCAGTGGCACATGACCACATCTGCAACCTCATGAGTCACGTGTAGGTGTCAGGAACAGGTTGTGTACAATTAGAAGTTCATAACGTGGGTTCAAATCCCTATATATGGAGAAACGGCTTGAGATGGGGTCGCATGTAGTATGGGCTGCATGTTGCTTCGGAAACTTGCTGACATTAGAATATAAGCATCCTAGCTTAGTTGACATGACATTAGAATATGAGCATCCTAGTTTAGTTGACCTAGCATTAGTATACTAGTTTAGTTGACCTAGCATTGGTATTCTGGTTTAGTTGACAGTGCATTGGTATTCCCGTTTGATTGACATTTGTTAGATTCTAATCATTGCACACACGAACACTTAAACTACACCGACGTACTTCACCCTATTTGTATATATTGTTTTGGAGATCCGCTGCTATATGATCAGCCTTTAAGCGTCAGTGAATACTGACGTCCCTACTTCAATAGGTTGTGGACACAAGATCATGAACTAGAAGGACTCTAGCCGAGGCATGATCTACAAGTGAAAAAGCAATGTTTATCTTTTATTCATGTACACTCTGATGTAACTTATTGTATTAGTGGAAACACTTGGCCTGTAATATTATGTTAATAAAAAGTTTTAAATTTTCCTATTTCTGTGTATTGTGACTAATTGAATGAAAAGGTCCTGGCTCGTGTCTCGGTTTCCCAGTTTATGGAAAACGGGGAGCTACAGAGTGGTATCAGAGCCGACTTCAATTTATAGTCCAACATAGAAGGAAAATATACTTAGGTGCCTAATAGAGATTAGGCTTCCTTTTAGCTGGTTGTAGATAATTATAATTTATACTGTTGTTCCTTCAACTTATGTATTGTGATGTTCTATATCTATGCTAATTTCCGTGTCCACTCCGTACAGGATGTCGAACGGAGCAGTTCCCCCATGGATTGGAGAAGCACACGGAGTTGCAGTCGAGGTGGACTCAGACTTGGAGCCCCTCACTGATGGGGACGGGTCACTAGTTGGAGTCGGATTGGCCAATGGGGCCGCTGCAGCTGCCGCAGCAGGGGGTGCCCCTGCCAATGGCCAGATCCTAGCACCACCACCACCACCACCTCCCCCGCCTAACCCAGTACAGCAAGCTTTCGACCAGGTCTTTCAGGATCTTGAAACATGGGGATGGTGTCATGTTTGCCTGGAGAACAAGATGGACTCATGTGAGTTCATAGCCCTCAACAATGAGAAAGAAATAGTGGAGTTAAGGAGGGCAAGGGCAAGGGCAGACCGCAAGATAGTGATCCTAAAGCACTCCCACCGTGTGCAATTTGCGCGCCTGGAGCGCAAATGCGCGGAGCTGCAGGCACAGGTCTCACACCTACTTGCACTGTTGGCACCACCACCTGGTGAAGGGGACGGGACCTCTAGTAGTACTGACTAGGCAGTTAGGTGCCCTAGGCTATTTTGTTATTTTGGATATTTTGCTTCCTACTGTATGATATAAATGTAAGGAAGGTAATGCTATGTAAGACCTGGGGTTATGATAGAATGAAGTTAGCGTTATGTTTTCTGCAAATCTTATGTGCATGTTGAATTGGGTGGATGTCATCATTATTACTATTTTTGTAACAAATATGATGCCCTGTGTATTCCTCTACTCTCTTCTACCAGATGTCTCGCCGGACCAGGAGTGGTAGGACCGACAATTTGGAAAGCGAGGGCAGTGGAGGCAATGGCACAGGTCTTGATTTGGAGACGGAATTCGGTCGTATGTACCAGGCCTTGGGTGACCTCGCAGAAGCGAGCCGAAACAATGTGCAGCAACCAGGAGCACCCGGAGGTAACCGGGGAGCAGCAGCTACCGACCCCATTAAGATGGTCGAGTCATCCGAAGGATGAGGCCGCCCATTTTTGAAGGCAAGGCAGACCCAACAGCGGCTGACGACTGGATTCGTCAAGTCGAGACAGTGTTTGAGGTGATGTTGACACTAGAGGACAGCAAGGTCAGGTTAGCCAATGTTCTGCTAGAAAAAGATGCCGGAGTCTGGTGGCAATCAGTAAAGAGAGGCATGGGCGAAGGGCCCATTACCTGGGAGGATTTCCTAGCAGAATTCAGGCAACACTATTTCCCGCTAGACGTGCAAGAGGAGAAAGCCATGGAGTTCCACAACCTAAAGCAGGGAAGCATGACGGTTCGAGAATAGGAGACCAAGTTCACCCAGCTTTCCCGCTATGCCCCGGAAATGGTACGAGATGAAGTCAAAAAGACCAAGAGGTTTGAGCAGGGGCTTAGGCTCATACTTAGGACCAAGATGATACCGCTTTGCATCCGAAGGTTCGAGAAGCTAGTCCGTCGAGCAGCTACAATGGAGTTGGACATGAATAAGGGGCCAGAACTGCAAGGAAACACTGGAGGGTGGAACAAGGGAAAGAGGCATGCACCAGCGTCAGGATTCAGAAGCCAGGGTGGGAACCAAAAATTTCAGAAGAGGTTTAGCAACACCAGCAACATCAAGCCAGGGAGCTGTTTTACATGTGGCGAGCCAGGGCATTTTAGGAACCAATGCCCCAAGAATAGGAACCCTCAAGTAGATGCCCACACCTGTTACAATTGCGGAAAGGTTGGCCATATTCAGCCAAACTGTCCCCAACTTCACAGGGGCAATGGTGGGCCGGCTCCCAAGGCCAACAGAAAGGGGATAAACCGCCAAGGGAAAGTATTTGCTGTAATATCCCGATCGACTATTAATAATATTATTTTATTAGCGTCCGACTACTTGATTATTTTATTTTTCTTTCACCATTATGTCATCTTTTAGCCATGACAATGTAATGAATAATTAGGAATTGTTGTAGCTAAACCTAGGGTTACAAAGACATAAGGGATTAAGAATTTCTTCTAGAACAATTCTCCTCCACATCACCCTCCACCTCACCAAAAGGACCATACCCTCACCATACCTCCACCTCACCACCCCCTCCACTAGATGAAACCGGCCACAAATAAGGGAAGGATTTATGTGCAAATGTGTGAGTGCACATTTGCACTTTCCACCACTCTCTCCTCCTATAAATACCCCCTTCCTTCTCCTTAGTTTCATTTTAGAAAGATCAGAAGAAAGAAAGAAAGAAAGGAAAAGAATGAGTGAACTAACTTGAGAGTTTTTATTTGTAGGTTGGTAGGAATTCTAGGAGAAAGAAGGAGAGTAGTCTAGTTCTTCCATCAAGAAAAGAAAAAAGGTGGGGGTTTCTCTAGGTTTGTGTTTGTTTAATTGTTTGTTTGTTTGTTCATTTGAATGATGGTTTTGATGTTCTTCTTCTTCTTACCCTCTTGTTTACTTTTCTTTTTGGTGTGGTTATTAAGTGAATTTTTATGTTGTATGTTAAACCACCTAAAAAGAGTTCTTATATTGTATGTTGTGGTATGATAAAGAATTAACTACTTGGACTAAAAGGATACATGCACATAAACTTTTACATACAACCATGTAAGGTTGTAGGACTTGAATGTGAACCCATACATAAGGCATATGAATTTGTTTACAACCATTTTGGTTGTAGGACCTATGTTGAACCTTGGACTAAAAGAGAGCATATGTTGAAAAATGAAATGTTCTTACTTGTTGTATTATTGTTTAGTTTTAAATCTTAAAGTATGAAAAAGAAACTAGTTAAATCACTAGTTGTAGAATAAATAAATAAAAAGATCTTTTCTTTTCTAAACACTAGTTGTAAAAAGATCAAAAAGATCTCTTTTATGTCCACTAGTAAGAAACCTATGCTAATAAAGATCTTTTTTGTAGTAATTTAGTTGTAGATATTTATGCTAAATTTTAGTAGATGCTTATGGTAGTAGTAGTAGATATATATGTTCAAATAAAGTTGTAGTAGTAGTAAATGTGTATGCTTCAATTAAAATAGCAATAGTAGATGTGTATGTTTCAATTAAAGTGGTAATAGTAGAGGTGGAATTTATTATATCATATTTTGGAATGAGATTTATGCTTCAAATGTTGTAGGATTCCTTCTAAAATTACTTAGAATGTTGTAGGATTCCTTCTAAAATACTTATCATGTTTAGAAGCAATATTCATGCTTCAAATGTTGTAGGATTCCTTCTAAAATTACTTATCATGTTTTATTCATGCTTAGAATGTTGTAGGATTCATTTTAAAAATCCTACCATGTTTAGATTAATGTAATTGTGCTTAGAATGTTGTAGGATCCATTCTAAAAATCCTACCATGTTTAGATTACTTTGTTTTTGCTTAGAATGTCGTAGGATCCATTGTAAAAATCCTACCATGTTTAGATTACTTTGTTTATGCTTAGAATGTTGTAGGATCCATTCTAAAAATCCTACCATGTTTAGATTAGCTTATACATGCTTAGAATATTGTAGGATTAATTCTAAAAATCCTACCATGTTTAGACTACTTTGTTTATGCTTAGAATGTTGTAGGATTCATTCTAAAAATACGTACCATGCTTAGATTAATTTATTTGTGTTTAGAATGTTGTAGGATTCATTCTAAAAATACATACCATGCTTAGATTAATTTATTTGTGTTTAGAATGTTGTAGGATTCATTCTAAAAATACATACCATACTTAGATTAATTTATTTGTGTTTAGAATGTTGTAGGATTCATTCTAAAAATACCTACCATGCTTAGATTAATTTATTTGTGTTTAGAATGTTGTAGGATTCATTCTAAAAATACCTACCATGCTTAGATTAATTTATTTGTGTTTAGAATGTTGTAGGATTCATTCTAAAAATACCTACCATGCTTAGATTAATTTATTTATGCTTAGAATGTTAAAGGATTCATTCTCAAATTCCTATCATGTTAGGAATGATATATATGCTTAGAATGTTGTAGGATTGATGTAAAATTACTTACCATATTTTAGGGATGATGTAGAAGTATATAGGCATGCTTGAGAATGTTGTATGTTCATACTAGTTATATGTATGCATGGTTGGGAGTGTTATATGTTCATACTAGTTATATATGTATCCATGCTTGGGAGCGCTACAAGTGCATGCTAAATCACATTCACAATCAAGAGTGTTATAAGTTGATGGTTATGTCACATATACCATGTTTTAGTGGTGATAGGTTGATGCTTGCAATTGCATACCATGATCGAATTGCCATAGGTTAAGTGATAAGAAAGAGCCATGTGGAAATTGTAGGAGTAACTACCTTGTTGTAGTTAATGTTAGTATGGAACCATAGCATATGAGCACCCTTCATTCATAGCAATAAGGGTTGAGAAGTGCTAATAGTTGTAGCTTGAGAAAAAGCTGGTTTAGGGTCTTCAAGTACCCTAAGGGTCATCGACCATCAAGACCACATCCTACCCCCTTAGAGTAAAATGGATAGATCTCACCTCGGGCGTCGACGGATCTTAACCAATATAGGTTGACCGTGGGCCGAGAGTGTTGGTAGAATCCAAGTTAGGGGTATGAATGAGTGAGAAAAATATTATTACCAGAGTCTTGGATCGAGGAACCACGAGTTGGACCAAGATTGGAAACTATGCAAGATTGCATAGGAATAATAACCTCATTAGGATAGTGACTTATAAAATCATTCCTTAACCTTTTGCCCAAAAGAAGGGGAGTTGGTAGTAGGGTGCACCGTACGACCAAACCTTTCTTTAGGGCCGATCTTAGGTGGTGTTATGGGGTGGTACCTTCCCGTCAAAGGGATACGTACGGTGCCGTCTCACAAGTTGAGGACACGGGTTGCGTATCTCGCGCTGTTAATTCCTAAGGTTGCCGTGGCTAGGGGTGCCACAGGATGCATTGTGCAGTCCTGTGCTTGCGAGACCCCAGAGGGTGCCACAGGGTAGGCTTCGCGCTACCCGCGCTTGCGAAACTCTATAGTTTGATTTTGGAATGACGCCCGATACATTGGGTTCGTCTATTTTGAGTGAGGTCCGGTTAGCCGGGTCGCGGTGGCGAACATAGACACCACTGGCGAAATGCAACAGTGGCACATGACCACATCTGCAGCCTCGCAAGTCACGTGTAGGTGTCAGGAACAGGTTGTGTGCAATTAGAATTCATAACGCGGGTTCAATCCCTATATATGGAGAAACGGCTTGAGATGGAGTCGCATGTAGTATGGGCTGCATGTTGCTTTCGGAGACTTGCTGACATTAGAACATGAGCATCCTAGTTTAGTTGACATGGCATTAGTATCCTAGCTTAGTTGACAGTGCATTAGTATTCTAGTTTAGTCGACAGTATATTAGTGTTCTAGTTTAGTTGACAGTGCATTGGTATTCCAGTTTGACTGACATTTGTTAGATTCTAATCATTGCACTCACGAACACTTAAACTACACCGACATATTTTACTATGTTTGTTATACTGTTTTGGAGATCCGCTGCTATATGATCAGCCTTTAAGCGTCAGTGAATACTGACGTCCCCACTTCAATAGGTTGTGGACACAAGATCGCGAACCAGAAGGACTCTAGCCGAGGCATGATCTACAAGTGAAAAAGCAATGTTTATCTTTTATTCATGTACACTCTGATGTAACTTATTGTATTAGTAGAAACCCGTGGCCTGTATATTATGTTAATAAAAAGTTTTTAATTTTCTGTTTCTGTGTATTGTGACTAATTGAATGAAAAGGTCCTGGCTCGTGTCTCGGTTCCCAGTATATGGGAAATCAGGACGCTACATTTGCGCTCACAGAGGAAGACGCCAATGAAGACGAGGGAGTTATCACCGGTTGGATTAATATAAATGAAATCCAGGCAACTGGTTTTATTTGATAGTGGGTCATCTCATTCCTTTGTGTCTGGAGCATTCTCTAAGAAGTTGAAATGCACCCAGGAGGCAACTCCGGAATCAGTTTTGCTAGTAGGTACCCCGTCCGGAGCAACTCTCCCTGCAAATTCATGCTACAAGGGATGCAATCTCCGGATCGACAAGGAGACCCTGAGTATAGACTTGCTAGAGTTGGGCTTTGTAGGGACAGACGTGATTATCGGGATGGACTGGATGTCCAGGCACAATGCCAGCATCGATTGCAAGGAGAAGAGGATAACCATTATCCCATCCGGAGGACCGGAGCCTGTGTTCCAAGGAAGGAAGAAACAGAATGGGGAAATTCTCACAGCTGCGACTAAGGTACCAGTGCCAAGTGAAGTCAAGGCGATACCAATCGTACGAAAATTTCCTCGCGTATTTTTGGAAGAATTACCTGACTCCCACCACGTAGGGATGTTGAGTTCAGCATTACTATCCAGCCAGGCAGCGCACCAGTGTCAAAAACACCCTATCGGATGGCACCAGTAGAGCAGAAGGATGTAAAGGAGCAAATTGAAGAACTGCTACAAAGAGGATTCATCAGGCCAAGTGCTTCACCCTGGGGAGCACCCGTGCTACTAGTCAAGAAGAAGGATGGAACCTCAAGAATGTGCATCGATTATCGAGAGTAGAACAAGGTTACTGTTCAGAATCAATACCCCATTCCCAGGATCGATGACTTGTTTGATCAGCTTCAGGGAGCGGCTGTATTCTCAAAGATTGACCTGCGTTCAGGCTACCAACAAGTTCGGGTCAGAGAAGAAGATATACCCAAGACTGCGTTCCGGACCCGGCACGGTCAATTACGAGTTTTTAGTAATGCCATTCGGGGTGACAAACGCTCCAGCAATCTTCATGGACATGATGAACCGCATCTTGCGGCCATTCATCGATTCATTCGTGGTGGTCTTCCTAGACGATATCTTGGTATATTCAAAATAGATAAAGAACATGCCGAGCATCTAACTGCAGTATTGATCAAGCTACGAGAGCATCAGCTGTACGCCAAACTGACAAAATGCGAATTTTGGAAGTCAGAAGTGGCCTTCTTGGGCCATTTCCTTTCTAAGGAGGGAGAGGCTACGGACCCGCAGAAGATAGAGGCAGTAAAAGATTGGCCTCAGCCGAGAACTGTGAAGGAGGTCAGAAGCTTCTTAGGCATGACAGGGTACTACAGGAAGTTCATCTAGAACTATGCCAGAATTGCCGTACCACTTACTTGCCCTGACCAAGAAGAACGTGAGTTTTGATTGGACTGAGAAGTGTGAAGACAGTTTCCAAGAGCTGAAGAATAGACCTGATTACTGCACCAATTTTGGTTTTGCCTCAACCAGACAAGAGATACGTAATCTTCAGTGATGCTTCACTTTTGGGGTTCGGATGTGTTCTGATGCAAGAGGGAAGAGTCATAGCATACGGATCAAGGCAACTTCGACCACACGAGAAGAATTACCCGACACATGACTTGGAATTGGCTGCAATAATCTTTGCTCTGAAATTTGTGGCGGCACTACGTCTATGGAACGAAGGTGGAAATGTTTACCGACCATAAAAGCCTGAAGTATATCTACCAACAAAAGAATCTGAATCTCAGGCAAAGGCGATGGTTGGAGGTTCTGGAAGACATAAGACCAGAAATATTATATCACCCAGGAAAAGCCAATGTCGTGGCCGATGCGCTCAGCAGAAAACGAATTAGTAGCCATGCTCACTGTGATAAGACGAGAGCTAGAAGACGAGATCAGACAAGCCGGGTAATGAACTAGTGGTTCAAGATTTAAGCACCATTTTGGCAAATCTGGAATTACATCCGAGTCTAAACGACCAAATCAAGAAGCCTCAATTGAGTGATGCAGAGATTGAAGCACAAAAGCGACTAGTCAAACGAAAGAAAAGCCTCAGAGTTCAGTATAAGGGAAGGGTCGCTTTGGTTTGGGAGTAGGTTGTGTTTGCCAAAAGTCGAAGAATTGAGGGAATGTATCATGAAGGAAGCACACTCCACCTTACTCACAGTTCACCCAGGAATCACAAAGATGTATAAGGATGTAAAACAACATTTTTGGTGGGCTGGAATGAAGCGAGACTGTGGCAGAATTTGTGGCCAAATGCCTTACATGTCAGAAAGTCAAAGCGGAGAACCAGAGACCAAGAGGTCTATACACAACAGCCCCTACCCAATCCGGAGTGGAAATGGAAAACATCAGCATGGATTTCATCACAGGACTGCCCAGAAGTTCAAAAGGGAACGACTCGATCTGGGTAATAGTGGACCGCTTGACAAAGTCCGCACATTTTCTTCTCCCCGTAAAGACGACTGGTCGATAGAAAAGCTAGCAGAGGTCTACATAGAGGGCATTGTAAAGCTACATGGGTGCCAGTGTCAATCGTTTCCGACCGGGATGCCAGGTTTACGTCCCGATTTTGGCAAAGTCTGCAAGGGAGCCTTGGGAACGAGACCAGATTTTAGCACGGCTTTCCACCCACAAACGATGGCAGACAGAAAGAGTTAACAGAATTCTCAAGGACATGCTGAGGGCGTGCATAATGGACTTCGGAGGGAACTGGGAACAATATTTAGCATTGGTAGAGTTTGCATATAACAACAGCTATCAAGCAAGTATTGGGATGGCTCCATACGAAGCGTTGTATGGAAGGGAGGGTGCAGGACCCCCTGTGTGCTGTTTGAAGTAGGTGAAAGACAAATGTTCGGACCTGAAATAGTGCAACAAACGTCCGAAAAGATTGAACTAATCATAAAAAGGATGTAAGCAAGCACAAACCAGACAGAAGAGCTATGCTGACAACCGCCAGCGAGACCTAGAATTCGAGGAAGGTGATTCGGTGTTCCTAAAGGTCTCACCTACAAGGGGAGTGATCCGGTTCGGAAAAGGCAGCAAACTAGCACCAAGATATATTAGACCCTACCAAATTTTGAAAAGGATCGGAAAGACGGGCATACAAACTAGAGCCACCAGCCGAATTGTCCCAGGTACATAATGTGTTCCACGTTTCAATGTTGAAGAAATATGTACCAGATCCAAGTCACCAGTTGCCAGATGTCCCTGAAGACCTACAAGTGACCTCACATATAAGGAGCGGCCGTGAAAATCATCGATCGTCGGGATAAAAAGAACTGAGAAAACAAGACTATTCCCGATGGTCAAGGTTCTTTGGAGGAACCAACTCGTGGAAGAAGCCACTTGGGAGACGGAAAGCCAGATGAAGCTCTCTTTTCCCGAGTTATTTTGAGTATCGTTGTTTCTCCTCGCCCCACTTAGTACAGTTCTGAGGACAGAACTATTCTAAGGGAGGGAGTATAGTAATATCCCGATCGACTAATAATAATAATTATTTTATTAGCGTTCGACTACCTGATTATTTTATTTTCTTTCACCATTGTGTTATCCTTATAGCCATGACAAACTAATGGATAATTAGGGATTGTTGTGTAGTATACCTAGGGTTACAAAGACCATAAGGGATTAAGAATTCTTCAAGAACACTCTCTCTTCCACATCACCCTCCACCTCACACCAAAAGAACCATACCCTCTACCATACCTCCACCTCACCCTCCTCTCCACTAGTAGAAACCGGCCCCCAAAAGGGGAAGGACCTCAGTGCAATTGTGTGCATACACATTTGCACTTTCCACCCTTCTTCCCACCTATAAATACCCCCCTTCCTCCACCTTTGTCTCATTTTAGAAAGATCAAAAGAAAGAAAGGTGAAAGAGAGAAGACAATGCTAACTTAGAGTTTTTCTTGTAGGTTTAGTAGGAGTTCTAAAAGCTAGGAGAAGGAGAAGTAGCATAGCTAGTTATTCCTACAAGTGAAACAAGGTGGAGGTTTCTCCTATGTTTGTTTGTTTTGTTTGTTTGTTTATTTGAATGGTTGTTTTGATGTTCTTCTTCTTCTTACCCTCCTTGTTTATTTTTCTTTTTGGGTGTGGTTGTTTGAAGTAGTATGGTTGTATGGGTTTCTTATTTTGATGTGTTTAGTAGTTATTGTTTGACTCATAAAGAACTAACTACTTGGACTAAAATGACACATGCATATGAACTTTATACATAAAACCACTTAAGGTTGTAGGACTTGAATGAGAACTAATACATGAGGCATAAGGACTAAGTATACAACAATCTTGGTTGTAAGACATACATTGAACTTGGACAAAAAAAAAGAATAAGGCATATGTTGTTGAACTCAAAATGGAAAAGGCTCTTACTTGTTTTATTATTGTTTAGTTCTTTATAAACTTAAGTAAGAAAGAAACTATTGTAGTTATTAATAAGAAACCATCTAATCACTAGTTGTAAAAGGAATTAAAAAGATCTCTTTTATGTCCACTAGTAATATAAGAATCATTATGCTAATAAAGATTTGTAGTAAGTAATTTAGTTGTAGATATTTATGTTATATTTTAGTAGAAACTCATTGTAGTAGTAGTAGATATGTATGTTCCAATAAAGTAGTAGTAGTAGATGTTAAAATAAAATAGTTGTAGATATTTATGTAGATGATTATTAATGATGGTTGTGAGTTATGTTAAAGTAAATACCATGCTAAGTCTTTCTACATGCTTAGAATGTTGTAGGATCTTTCTAAATTCCTACCATGTTTAGATTAATTTAATTATGCTTAGAATGTTGGTAGAATTCATTCTAAAATTCCTACCATGTTTAGATTAAATTTATTTATGCTTAGAATGTTGTAGGATTCATTCTAAAATTCCTACCATGTTTAGATTAATTTATTTATGCTTAGAATGTTGTAGGATTCATTCTAAAATTCCTACCATGTTTAGATTAATTTATTTATGCTTAGAATGTTGTAAGATTCATTCTAAAATTCATACCATGTTTAGATTAATTTAATGCTTAGAATGTTGTAGGATTCATTCTAAAATTCCTACCATGTTTAGATTAATTTATTTATGCTTAGAATGTTGTAGGATTCATTCTAAAATTCCTACCATGTTTAGATTAATTTATTTATGCTTAGAATGTTGTAGGATTCATTCTAAAAATTCCTACCATGTTTAGATTAATTTATTTATGCTTAGAATGTTGTAGGATTCATTCTAAAATTCCTACCATGTTTAGATTAATTATTTATGCTTAGAATGTTGTAGGATTCATTCTAAAAATTCCTACCATGTTTAGATTAATTTATTTATGCTTAGAATGTTGTAGGATTCATTCTAAAATTCCTACCATGTTTAGATTAATTTATTTATGCTTAGAATGTTGTAGGATTCATTCTAAAAATTCCTACCATGTTTAATTTAATTTATGCTTAGAATGTTGTAGGATTCAATCTAAAATTCCTACCATGTTTGATTAATTTATTATGCTTAGAATGTTGTAGGATTCATTCTAAAATTCCTATCATGTTTTAGGAAGGATATTTATGCTTAGAATGTTGTAGGATTCATTCTAAATTCCTATCATGTTTTAGGAAGGATATTTATGCATAGAATGTTGTAGGATTTATTCTAACAATCCCTACCATGCTTAGGAATGATGTATATCATGCTAAGGTATAAACATGCTTAGAATGTTTGTAGGACTTACATTAAAAATACCTACCATTCCTTGAATGTTGTATGTTCATACTAGTTATATGCCCATGCTTGGGTTTTGATGATTAATCATGATAAATAGTAAGCATCCATGCTTAAGATTGTTACAAGTGCATGCTAAATCGCATTCATGATTAAGAATGTTGTAAGTTGATAGTTATGTCATATATACCATGTTTTAGTGGTGGTAGGTTGATGCTTGCAATTGCATACCATGATTGGATTGCGTAGGTTAAGTAATAAGAAAGAGCCATGTTGAAATTGTAGTTGTAACTACCTTGTTGTAGTTGATGTTAGTAAGGAACCGTACATGCTTGGACGGTATAGTATAGCATCCTAGTTGCATGAAGAAATGTACCAATGTTTATGTGGGTTAGGAAGAGAACCCATGGACTCTCGAGTAGGTTCTAAACTTAAAATGGAACCATAGTATATGAGCACCCTTCATTCTAGCAATAAGGGTTGAGAAGTTCTAATAGTTGTAGCTTGATAAAAAGCTAGTTTTAGGGTTTCAATTACCCTAAGGGTCATCGACCATCAAGACCATCCTACCCCTTAGAGTAAATGGATAGATCTCACCTCGGGCATCGACGGGTCTTAACCAATATAGGTTGATCGTGGGCCGAGAGTGTTGGTAGAATCCGAGTTAGGGGTAGGGATGAGTGAGAGTGATCTCGTTACTCGAGTCGGATCGAGGGACCACGAGTTGGACCATGATAATCTAAGTTGGAAATTATGTAAGATTGTATAGGAGTAGTAACATCATTAGGGTAGTGACAATCATTACAACATTTTGCCTGAAAGAAGGAGAGTTGGTAGTAGGGTGCACCGTACGACCAACCCTTTCTTTGGGGCCGATCTTAGGTGGTGTTATTTGGGTTGCACCTTCCTGTCAAAGGGATACGTACGGTTCCGTCTCACGAGTTTGGGAGCACGGGTTGCGTATCTCGCGCTGTTAATTCCTGAAGTACCCTGGCTTAGGGGTGCCACAGGATGCATTGGGCAGTCCGCACTTGCGAGACCCCAGGGGTGCCACAGGGTAGGCTTCGTGCTACCCTACGCTTGCGAGACCCTATGATTTGGATTTTGAAATGACGCCCGATGCGTTGGGTTCATCTAGTTTTGAGTGAGGTCCGGTTGGCCGGGTAGCAATGGCGAACATAGACACCACTGGCGTACTGCATCAGTGGCACATGACCACATCTGCAATCTCATGAGTCACGTGTAAGTGTCAGGAATAGGCTGTGTACAATTAGAAGTTCATAACGCGGGTTCAAATCCCTATATATGGAGAAACGGCTTGAGTGGGGTCGCATGTAGTATGGGCTGCATGTTGCTTCGGAAACTTGCTGACATTAGAATATCCTAGTTTAGTTGACATGACATTAGAATATGAGCATCCTAGTTTAGTTGACCTAGCATTAGTACTAGTTTAGTTGACCTAGCATTGGTATTCTGGTTTAGTTGACAGTGCATTGGTATTCCGTTTGATTGACATTTGTTAGATTCTATCATTGCACTCACGAACACTAAACTACACCGACGTACTTCACCCTATTTGTATATTGTTTTGGAGATCCGCTGCTATATGATCAGCCTTTAAGCGTCAGTGAATACTGACGTCCCCACTTCAATAGGTTGTGGACACAAGATCGTGAACCAGAAGGACTCTAGCCGAGATATGATCTACAAGTGAAAAAGCAATGTTTATTTTATTCATGTACACACTGATGTAACTTATTGTATTAGTGGAAACACACTTGGCCTGTAATATTATGTTAATAAAAGTTTTTAATTTTCCTGTTATCTGTGCTTTGTGACTAATTGAATGAAAAGGTCCTGGCTCGTGTCTCGGTTTCCCAGTATATGGAAAACAGGGCGCCTACAAATGCTCCTGGCCGAATCATCCTGGAGACCTTGTATGGTCCTTCCCAATTTAGGAATAGCTGGCTCTTTTGACTGGGGAACAAGATGGCTAGCTTCCTGAGGACTAAGTCCTCCTTTTTAAGATCTGTGGGACGGACCATTCTGTTGTAGGACTACTCGATTCTTCTCCGATATTCTCTTGGTGAATCGAGGCTCTTTCGCGGAGTTCATCGATAAGGTCCAGATTGGCTCGGAGATCTCTGGCATTCTGCTCTTCATTATATGCAATTAGGCGAGGGGATGGCAAACCAACTTCTAAGGGGATTACGGCCTCGGAACCGTAGGGGAGGTTGAAGGGCAACTCTCTGTGGGTGTTCTCTTTGTAGTGCGGTAGTTTCCACAGTACGTTAGGAAACTGTTCTACCCACAACCCTTTAGCCGACTTCTTAGTCTCTTCTTGATGCCAGAGAGGATTTGCCTGTTGGCGTTTCTACATGACCATTGGATTGAGAGTGAGAGACAGAGAAGAACTGCTACTAAATACCGAGGTCTTCACATAAGGAGCAGAATGCTGCCCCCGTAAATTGTGTTCCGTTATCTGTCACCAAGACTCGAGGTTTGCTAGACCTGCAGATCACGTTCTTCCAGAAGAACTGTTGCACCTTGTTTTCAGTAATAGTTGCCAGTGGTTCGGCCTCAATCCACTTGGTGAAATAGTCGATTGCCACGACTAGGAACTTGAGCTGGCCTGGAGCCGGTGGGAACGGGCCTAGCAGATCCATTCTCCATATTGCGAAGGGTTGGACTCGAGAGGGAAGAGAGCTTGCGGCAGGCGACGGATATTGGAGAATTGTTTGATAGGGCTGCATTGTCGGACATGTTGCTCGGCATCCCGAAGTAAGGTAGGCCAGAAGTACCTGTAGTTCAAGACTTTTCTGGCGAGGGACCTTGATCCCGAATGGGCTCCACCTATACCTTCATGGAGTTCTTTCAGAGCATACAAGGCTTCTCCTGGAGAGAGACACTCAAGTAGGGTCGGCCATCTACTTGGGTGTAGGAGCATTTGTACAAGACTCCTTCAACGAGAGTGTACCGTTTTGCTCTCGTTCGGATTCAGCGAGATTCTTTAGGATTTTGGGGAAGGCTCCCGTCTTTGAGGAACTCAATTAAAGGCCTTATTACCAGTTATCTTCGAGTTGGACAGGTAGCGACTCCATTGAGTCGGGGGCTTCTTCTTCGATGCTGGACCTTAGTAGAACTTCGATCAGGACGGCCTGCTTGAGGCCTTGGAGGGAGGAGGAGGCTAGTTTTGAGAGGGCATCTCTTGGGTGTTCTCCTCACTAGGATCCGCTGGAGTTGCGCTTCTTTGAACGAAGCCATGAGACTTTTGACCTTGGCTAGGTACTTGGCCATTCGGTCGTCTCGTGCCTCGTATTCTCCCAGGACTTGATTCGCCACGAGCTGAGAGTCACTGATTATTCGAACACGCTGTGCTCCAGCCTTGCAAGCCATGCCAGGCCTGCTATTAGGGCTTCGTACTCAACTTCATTGTTGGAGCCTTGAAATTAATGCGGAGGAGTATTGGGAACGAAGTCATCTGGGCCGCCAGAATAACTCTGGCTCCGCTCCTTCAGCACAAGAAGACCCATGTACATATACCGTCCAGATGGGTGGCCTGTCGCTTGACTGACTTCCGGGATCGTGCTTTCCACTATAAACTCGGCTAGGGCTTGAGCTTTGATGGCGGTCCAAGGCTGATAAGATATGTCGTGTTGATTTAGCTCAATTGACCACTTCATTAGACGTCCGGAGGTCTCGGGCTTCTACAGGACCTGCTTGAGCGGCTGGTCGGTAAAGGACGACCTCCGAAGTTGGATTGAAAAATAGCGAGACGAAGCTTTTGGGCGCCCATAACCAGGGCGTAGGCTTTCTTTTCCAACCTCAGATAGCGGAGCTCGGCATCTCTAAGGACCTTGCTCACATAGTATATAGGCTTCTGTGCCTTGTCTTCTTTCCTTCATTAGGATAGCACTGAGGTTTTGTTCGGATGCAGCGAAGGGTAGAGGTAGAGGGTTTCCCCCGGGGTGTAGGCTTGCTGAGGAGTGGGGGGTTGACCAAGTAGGCTTTGAGTTGGTCGAAATGACTCTTGCTGCTGCTGGCCCCACTCGAAGCCCTTAGCCCCCTAGAGGGCTTTGAAGAAGGGGAGGAACTTTTCCCACGGACTTGGAGAGGAAGCGCCCTATAGCCGTGAAGCTTCCTGTAGAGCTTTTGCACTTCTTTCACATATGACGGAGGAGGCCATATTGAGTATGGCCTTTATCTTCTCAGGGTTGGCTTCAATCCCCGCTCTTGGCATGACGCAATAATGCCCTAGTAAATTTACCCGAGTTGAAACCCCTTAAAGGCTTGACATTATATCGGGTTTAGTCTCATATTATGCTTCTTAGCATGTACAAAGGCCTCATTGCGAGGTCGGCAACATGGTCAGACACATGGATGCTTTATCCAGCATATCGTCGACGTAAACCTCCATGTTCCGCCCGATCTGATTTTTGAAGACCTTATTGATGAGACGTTGGTAGGTGGCTCCAGTGTTTTTAAGCCCAAGGGCATCACCCTATAGCAGTAGAGACCTTGATCTGTAACGAAGGACGTCTTCGGGGATATCTGGAGGGAACATTCAGATTTGGTTGTATCCGAAGAAGGCATCCATGAAGCTCAGTAGCTCATGGCCCGAAGTGGCGTCGATTAAGGTGTCAATGCCAGGGAGTGGGAATGGATTCTTGGGGCATGCCTTGTTCAAATCTGTGAAGTTGATGCAAATCCTCGAACTTCCATTGGCCTTTTTGACCATCACGATATTGGAGAGCCACTTCGGATAGTTGACCTCTTGTATGAACTAGGCTTTGAGGAGCTTCTCCACCTCCTCCTTTATAGCCTGTGGCGCTCGGGGGCGAACTTATGCCTCTTCTGCTGGACAAGGTTTGGCCCCCCGGGGCGACACTCAGATGGTGGATGAAAGAGCTCTTCATAAATCACTGGCAAGTCTGCGGATGTCAATGCGAAGAGGTCACGGTTCTTCTTTATGCACTGGACTATATCGGAGCAGAGGGCAGAAGGGAGGGTTTTGTTGATGAAAATTTGCAGGTCGGATCTTGCTCCGAGAAGAGCACTTCCACCAGCTCGTCTACCGGTTCTGACATAGACTGGGTGCTCCCTTGGGGAATTTCAAGGGCCTCGAGGGAGAGGACGGGTCCTCCGGTCGAGGTCATATAGCATTTTGCGGGCCGTTTCCTGACTCCCCCTTACTTCCCCTACGTCTGCCTTGGTGGGAAACTTCATTTTGAGATGGTAAGCTGATGGGACGGCTTCTAAAGTAGCTAGGCCCAGTCGACCTAGGATCACATTATAGGCAGCTGAGACGTCAACAACCATGAAGTCCATTGGCTCCGTTCTTATAGTAGAAGTTTTGCCAGCGGTTACGTCGAGGGTTATAACACCTTCGATCGTCACTGGCACTCCCGTGAACCCATGGAGCATGTAACCAGCGGGCTTGAGCCTGTCCCTTGATAATTTGAGTCATCGGAAGGCCTCTAGAAAGTGGATGTTGACAGAACTGCCATTATCCACTAGAATTCTTTCCACCATGAAGTTAGCCATGTGGAGGTTGATCACCAATGCGTCACAGTGGGGGGTTCGGACACCCTCTAGATCATCATTTGAGAAAGTAACTAGAACTCCGAGACCTTTGGGAGGAGGGAGACTGTTCATCGAATTGACTTCTCTGACGAAAGCCTTTCGAGAGGAGTTAGAGGTTCCTCCCATTGGCCCTCCGTGGATGAGGTGCAAGATGCTCTCTTCCTCGAATTCGGGAGTCTCCTCATGCCTCTCGAGCCGCTTGTTAGCCCCCCTAGGGGGTGGAGGAGGATCGGTCTGGTCTTTCCTTACAAACTTAGCGAGCTGCCCTCTCTCAATGAGGGCTTCGATCTCATTTTTCAGAGCCAGACAGTCATTGGTGTCGTGACGGTTGTCTTGATGGTAGCGGCACCACTTCTCCTTATCCCTCTTCTTCTCAAGAGTGTTCATCTTTAGGGGAGGAGGTAGAATTCCCTCTTTCTCAACTTCCATCAGAATGGCCGAGACATTGGCGTTGAGAGGGGTGAATTTCTCAAATCTGGGAGGTGGACGGCACTGACCTCCGTTGTCCTTTTGGAGCTTTTTAGCTCCCTCGTGTTCAGTGGCCTTCCTCTCACTTCCAGAAGAGGATCCCTCGAATGTGGGGCGGTGCGCTGCTTCCTCTGCACGGATATGTTTTTCGCTTCTAAAAAGAAGGTCGGAGAAATCTCACGGGGGCTTCTTTGCTACGGACGACCAGAGGTCCGAGTTGAGGACATTGGATTGAAAGGTCGCGGCGACCGACTGATCGAGGGAGGTGATGGACCTGGACTCCGCGGTAAATCGCTTGACATAGTCCCTCAGTTTCTTGCACTTTCTTCTGATTGAGGAAGAGTAGTGAAATACTCGTCTTTTCAGAGCGGTTGTTGCTCACGAAATGGTTATGAAAAGGGTCTCGAACTGGTCGAAAGAGAAGATGGAGGACGGGGCGAGGCGAAAGTACCATTCCCGAACCGGGCCTTTAAGAGTGGCCGGGAAGGTCTTGCACAGGAGAGCATCGGAGGCCTGATGGATCATCATTAAAGTTTTGAAACTCTCGATGTGGTCCATGGTGTCTGATTCTCTTGTGTATGTCTCGAACTGTGGAGGCTTGAAATTTGCTGGGACGGGGGCCTCCATGATGCTATGAGAGAATGGAGGTCTGCTTGGACATAGGGTCCTCCGTCTTAGCTCCTCGTCCGTTTCGAGTTGACCGAGGCATCTATCCATCTCGTAGAGACGACGGTAGACAGCATCCTCCCTTTGACGGTATCCTATTGAGCCTCTGGACTCATCTTCGTACGACGGGGAACGTGGTCTACGACGATGGTAGCTCTGAGACTGGTGAGGATAGGGGATGCGAGAGCGGTGGCTTGGAGCATGAGGAGGACTTTGGGATCGATGGTGAGGGCTTCGAACTGCCTCGGGAGTGGGGATCCTCGGGATATTATTGTTGTCGTTTTGGCGGGACATTGAGGGCCCGCAAGACTGTTGCCTGAAACTCTTGGAATTCTACTCGGGTGATGGATCCGCTCTGGTCCCTCTGGAACTATCGGCCAGTGGGAGAACGGTGCCCTCTTTGACAGTACTCGGGAGACTCCCTCCGCCCCCTATGAAGAGGGGACCTCCTACAGTCGCGGTGGTGAGGAGATCGCGCATTTGGACGTTCTGAGCAGGAGTCTCCCTCTCAGGACTGCCTCTCATCCAAGTGGTGGCGAAGGTCTTCCTCTTTCTGTTGATTGATTATGATGTTGCGGAGATCTTCTGAAGGATGAGGGTTATGGGATACCATGGAGTCGGTGGAGGGGTTATGTACCGAGATATGATCGCGGTGAAAAGGTTGCTTCTGAGGATTTGAACGAGAGGTCCCTATACCAACATTCTGGGGCCCGAGTTGAGCCCGCTGGGGTTGAGGGTTTTGAAGAGGAGGCTGCTCCTGCTGTAGCGGCAGATCAGGCTGAGGAGGGAGTTGTCCCTGTTGCTGGACGGGTTGGAGGGGAGCCTCCGGTTGTGGTTGAGGAGGAATGGGAGTGGGCCCACGGTTGGACCCTCTAGATCTTACTTTCCTTGGTGGCATGGCTGGAGGTGGTCTTGACTGGTGGAAGAGGCTGGACTGCTATTCGTGTTTCCCACAGATGGCGCCAATCTATTGCCGCTGAAATCAGTGCGGGGGCAAACAGATAGATTTGTGGATTCGAGGGAAGTTGAATAGTCAAACCTGAATGACTTTATCGGAGTTTGACCGAGATCCTTTCGCCGTTGACCTGCGAAAAGTGCGAGACACCGGGGTTGATCCCGGTGATGCACCCTCCGACGCTCTTGTCAGTAATCCGAATGATTAAGAAAGAGCTTTAATTGGCAAAAGATTGATTACCTGGTAACAGTGGGGGGAGAGGGGTATTTATAGTCGCCTTAGGGATCAGTTTCAGGATAAGATTGAATCCCTACTTCCTGATGTAAATGGATAGAAGTGGTTGAGACTGCTGATTAAGGATAATCATAAATCTGAATCCTCTCCTATCCATTCTTACGAGTTGGGACCCGTACCCATTGAGACGGATCCGTTTATGGGTTATTGGGCTTATGGAAAAAGACCCAGTTCCTATTTCAGACCCGTTTGTATGTGAAATTACCATTTTACCCTTGAGCTTTAAGATTCGTGCCCGATTTGAACAGTTACGATTTAACCCTATTTTTAGCCATATCAGTATATATCTAAATTTATGAGTATGATACGGAGTGAATTATTGGTTGTAAGGAATTAATATATATATATATATATATATATATATATATATATATATATATATATATATATATATATATATCTGTGTGTGTGTGTTACGGGAGGACCATGATGTCTTCTTATATCCTCTTTTATCTAATAAAATACACCTCCCGTAACACACACACACAGATATATATATATATATATATATATATATATATATACATTGACGATATTATACAGTTAAAGTTATGGTTATACATATGTGACGATACTATACGGTTAAAGTTATGGTGAGAGTTGTGAATTATATACATGATCTTAAAGGCATGTATATGTATGGAGATGTGCAATCATATGTATGATATGGATGGCATGTATATGCTTATAAAATTAATGGAGTTATATATATACATTTACGATATAAGGAGAAATTATATTATAAGAGAGAAATTATGTTATAAATGAGAAATTCATGTTATAAATGGAAAATTTTATATTAAGGAGAAATTATAAAGGAGATATATTTATATATGGAGGTATAAAGGAGATATATATATATATATATATATATATATATATATATATATATATATATATATATATATACGGAGATATAAGGGAGATTAAATGGTGAAATGATATGACGTATTGTGATGAAATACATAATAAGGTGCATTCATGATATGAAATAATATGAGGTAGCATTCTTATAAATTAAAGTATATGGTCTATGCATATATAAGGTATGATGATATGATAAATAACATGGTAAAGGCCAAAGATGTGATAATATGTTAAGATAAAAGATGAGATGGTATGTGATAAAAAAAATGAGTTAATAATTCTCATGGTTAACGTCAAAGATATGACAAGTTATTGAAATGAAAGATTAGATGCTGCGTAGTGATAATATGATTTGAAAAGATGAAACGAAAATGATAATAAAAGTTAAATTTTGTTGACCAGTACCTACAGAAATCCTGGGGTTTTAGGCTATACCTCCTAACACCCAAGGACCGGCTTGGGGTGCGTTGTTATTACCAAAACTATGTTTGGGATGCATATTTTTATTGCCCAAGCTATCTGCTTGAGGCTCAATTGGATGCGTAAGACCCTTGGTGGGCAGCGATTTGTGTTTGACAGAGCTATCAGCTCGAGTCTTGATGGATATGTAAGACCCTTGGTAGGCAGCGGTGTTTCCCTCACTGGCTTCGACTGGGAGGAAGTACCCAAGTTCTACTTTGGGTGCGTATTTTCCTCGCTGGCATAAGCTGGGAGGAAGATGTAGCTTCGAACGCGTAAGACCCCGGGGGGGCAGAGGTCCACGTGTTTACTGGGTTGTCGGCTTTCAGTATATTGGGATACTATGGCTCAATGGTCGAAAAACTAATAAAATGAATAAATTTGAAATGAAAGGAAAAATGAGAAAGTAAAGAAAGAGTATAATAGAATGAAAAGTAAAGTATTACCCAAGCTATCGGCTTTGGGGTGCAGTGTATATTATCCAAACTATATCTGGGGTGCGGTGTAGTATCTGTAGAGAATAAGAGTTAAAGTGAATTGTATTATGAGATGTAAATAGATATCAAAGTAAGGTGTTATAAAGTAAAAAATGAATGTTAAAGAAAAGGTATTAAAGTAGAATAGATTGTATTATGAAATAAAAATGAGAAAGTGGACAAAGCATATGATATGAAATGAGAATGAGAAAGTAGAGAAACTATATGATGTGAAATGAGAATGAGAAAGTAGAGAAAGCATATGACTTGAAATGAGAATGGGAAATTAAAGCAAGTGTATTATGAGTTGAGAATAAAGAGTAAAATAAGTTATATTATAAGATGAGATTGAGAAAGTAAATAAAATGAATGATATGAAATGAATATGAGAAAGTATAGAAAGTGTATAATACAAAATGAGAATGAAAAAGTAAAAGAAGTATGTGTGTGAATTAATATGAATAAAATGAAAAAATTGTATTATGGGAATGAATACGAGAAGTAAAGAAAATGTATTATGCATTACACGAATGAAAGTGAGGAAGATGTATTATGTGAATGAAATGTATAGTAAAGTGAATTATGCAATGAAAATTAAAAGTATGTGTAATTATGTGATGAGAATGGTTGATAAAATAAAGGCTGATTTGAAATGTGTTTGATCCACCTTGGAATTGAGTCGAGGAACTACTCGCCCGCTATTTCCATGGAAACGGTGGGAACTGCCTGTCTTAACACAACTCCTTAGGTGAATTGGTGGGTTGTTTATATGATAGTTGTATTGCGAGATGGAAATGAAAAGTAAAGTGAATTGAAGATGAGAATGAAAATAAAGTAAAGTAATACTCCAAGCTATCGGCCTGAGATGTGATGTTATAATCCCATGTTCTACTTGGGGTGTGGTGATTATGACCCAGTTTATCTGGGGAGCGGTGATTATTACCCAAGCTATCGGCTTTGGGGTGCGATGTAGTATTATTACCCAAACTATGTTTGGGGTGTGGTGTATTATTTGATGAGAATGAAAGTTAAAAGTAAAATTGTAATATGAGATGTGCCATGAGATGTGAATAAATACAATGTTATGAGATGTGTTATAATATAAGGATAAATGTGGTATTATGAGACTGAATGAATGTGATGATATGTGATGGAATAAATACATGTGATGAGATGTGATGAAAATGAATGTGATAATATAGAATTAAATGAACACTACAAGGAATTTGCCATATACTAACGGACACCCATAGTGACGGATCTCTAAAACTATGGGTATAGGCATCATATACCTATAGACGTATAGTAAACTGTGGGTATAGATATCCTATAGCTTTAGAGCTTTTAAACGCTGTGGGTATAGTCCATAATTTATTTTCCCCCCAATTTTTTCATTTTTCCTCCCCCTCCAAAAAATATATTTCATTTTCCCTCCCCCCTCCGAAACGATGTCGGTGTCGTCGTCCCGCTCTCCCTAAACTTCTAAATCCCTCTCTCCCTCTCTCCCTAAATCAATCTCTAAATCCTCCTCTTCCCGCTGCCGTCGCCCCCCTCTTCCCGCTGCCATCGCAGGCCCCACTTCCCGCTGTCGTCGCCCCCCTCTTACCGCTGCCGTCGCCCCATCTTCCTTGCTTAAAGGAAGAAGACGAGATCTCCCCCGCATCCTCCTCTTCCTCCTCGGCGTCGATGTCGACGAGATCTCCCCCGCATCCGCCGCCTCCTCCTTCTCCTCCGCCGCTGGCGCCGGCATTGAGGTTCGCCGATTTTGAATATGTATATGTTTTATTCTGAATAATTAGGGTTTTGATTGGGATAATTAGGGTTTCGATTGGGGTAACTATAAGCTGCGGTGATAGTTACAAATCGATCCTAATCTAAGCGTGGATTTGGCATTCAAGCTCATTTAAGAGGTAGTTATTTTAATTCTGATTTTTTCTGCTTTTGATATCGCTAAGAAGGCTACAATATAGTGTTATATTTATTAAGCAACCAAGAAGATTTATTAAGCAACCAAGAAGTTCAGTTAATTGATGCCAATTGCAGTTTGTGTTTTACATTATCTTTAAAAATGTTTAAATATATATTTCTGATGTTTCAGCACTTCAAGAAGCTTGAAGAACGTTCTTTGCATGATGCACTATCTAAAAGTGATGTCAAGGTATCAGTTTGAGCATATTTCCTCTACAGAGGATACATTTTTCTCAATTTTTGTATATTTTATCAGCAGAAATTGTTTTACTTTTATCCATCCCTGATTAGTAGTTTATAATTTTTAATTACTTTGTAACAGGTGTTAAGTACACCTGATGACTGAACCTTGTTTGCTTGATGGTTATGACATTTGTAAAAATTAAATAAAATTTTCTATTTTTATACCAGAGCTTGTCTATTTAATGGTTTTGTTCGACAAGTTTGACGGTCTTGAACCCTCGATCATGTTTTACGAATGCCTTGCTAAATTATATTAATAAAGAATTTTAAACCTAAATTAAATATTAAATTCTGTTAAAATGTGAATTAATGATATCAAGGAGCTACATTGTTAGAAACAACACAATGTTCTTACAATGAATTATTTTTTTTGCCCTTTAGATGATTTAATTTGCTTTTGCCAATTTTGTTTCTTTCTGCAGTGGACTAATGCTTTGTATACTTTTCGTTTTCCTCACATAATTTTAGGATAGTGTTAAAAGTGACTCAAGCAAGAGGGAAGTTGCAACCACTGGAAAGAAAGATATGGGGAAAGCAACCAAGAAGAATGGTATGGCTTATTTAACTTAAATACCGCTAAGCATATTTAAGTTGCAACCAAGAAGATTTTTTGTTCTTTCTGAGGCAATAGTAACTACATATTTATGTCATCATTCTGCGATGTTAAGAAGTCTGCGATGTCGTCATTCAATTTACAGTTTATGAGGAACTACGCAAGATTGTCGTCCGTCTAAAGGGCAAAAGAAAAAGGTCGAATCATCCAGAGGGTTATGATTTATTGAATTCATTTGATTATGCAACACTTGGAGCTTCTTCCAAATTTTCTGCTGTTCTGCTGACATACCCATATCAGGTTATTCGAGCACGCTTACAGGTAACTTTTATTGCATCCTGCTGTGTTTCCATGGATTTAATTGCTGATCATAGACAGTTGTCTAAACTTAACAAAGTCTTATAGTAAACAAAATGGTGTCTAGTCATTATCTCCATCTTACTATCTTATATTATTTTATGGGATTGGCTATATAGCACATGGCACCATTGATGAGTTGATAAAAGTTTTACAAACGGTATTCTCAGCTAAGGATTATGGTTGTGGGTAAGCAATGTTGTAAATGCAACATGAAGAGTTATGCGATTCAACTCTGTGCACTGCGTAGTTTGCATATGCGTAGAATGAGTGCCTCATATTTGTAGCATTCTTTAATGAAAATGCAAAAAAAAGAGAGGAAAAAACATGATTTAAAAAAATAAAAATAAAAAAGCAATTTTTTAAATAAAAAATGAGGAAAAGTCGGGAAAGATAATGAGAAGTAATAAAAAAAAGATAATCAACAAGTATACATTTCTTTTAAAACATAGCAAAATTCAACTGGGTATTGATTATTGATCTTACATATTAGATACTAGAAACTAATAAGTCTAAAATCATAATGATATGCTATGAAATTCTGTCGTTGCTGTCCATTTTGTCTTATGAGGACTTGCAATAATAGTGAACAAACTCATAAAGCATAAGTAACAATAGCATAGACATAGTGTAACAAAAAAAGTTAAATTGCAACATAGGAAATGTAAGAACAAACTACTATGGGTCATATATTCTCAAAATATATAGCTGTTTTAGGCAGATCGCAAATTGCTGTTTGCGCCGTACTTAAGAGGGTATGGGGGCAATTTTTCCAGGAAATTATAGTACTTAACACGTGTGCACCAGATTATTCTGTAATTTAGAACAGCGGGTTTTAAAACTTGATAATCGTTATAGATGGAAATTGTTTCTAGTCATTATCTCAGTTATGGTATGTTTATTTACTCAGAAGTACTTTGAATTATGTGTATTTGCTAATGGGTCAACCAAATCATATTATTTGCTACTAGGTCCATCAATAGCTAATATGCCTCACCTGTTTTTAAATATACTATTTGGGTAATTCATCTATTAACTTAATAAGAATGTCTTCTTTTTTTTCCCGTTATATACTCATTTGTTTGATTCCAGGTCTATTTGTAACAGGCAAAACCCTCTTATAAAACAATTCTACATAAACAAACTACAAAAGTTTAATAGGTCAGGAAAATTGTCAAAGGGACCGTGTAATGGGTTAAGACTTAACAGGGAAGTTGTTCCCTTTATACAGCCTACAGCAATCAATCAAGCGAAAAACAATGAAACAAATGAAGACAATACTATTCAATCAACCAGTAGATAACCCAATTAACTCAAATTTAATAAATAAAGGGTCCTATGAGTGAGTCAAATGAAGGGGCCTAATAACAATGATTTTATGATTTTAGGAGCAAATAGCAAGTAGACATGCTTTAATGGGCTTATAGATAAATAACCCTTTTATGTATTAGTAATCTCGGAGCAAAAACTGACAGTCTTCATTTTCTGCAACAAAGACCTAATAATGATGGTATCCCAAGATATTCTGATAGTTGGCATGTTATAAAGGAAACAGCTAGGTATTATTACATGCTCATTACTTCAATTTTTTGGGCATTGATGTGCAATGCAATGCTTATCCTCATAAAGAAATAATGTCGAAGTTCTCAGTACTATTTATATATGATGGTGAATTGTTTGATCAAATTAATTAATTTTTTTTGGACAGAGGCAATAGCGACACTTGCATCTTCATTAGCTGCTGGTGTTGGTGATGACGGTTCCCACCGCTCTTCTATTGCTTACATTTTTGTCATGACCATACACCTTACGGGTGCAGGATTAGAAAATGTACATCTTACTTATAATATTGATTTGATACCTTGAGTGTTGGTTTAGCGTGAAGTTCTTCATCTTCCACATTAACTGTAGATGAACTTTATCGATGTATTATTGAAGTGTGACAGACTTTATCTGCTGATGAGGCTGTAGAAGGATTGAGGAATATATTTTATAAATGGAAGCTTTAGAATCTATGGGATTAAAAATTATTTGTCTTTAAAATGAATACTACCAGAACTGAGATACACATTGAATGCCCGAAATACCAGGAGAAATCATGTTTGTTACTTCAGTTTAGCCATTCATGATTGGCCACTTCTGTAATTGAGAAAAGTTGAATAAGTGGGAGATGGCTAAAGTTGTAGGCCTTAATAGTGACTTTAAATTAGCCTTGAATCCGAAGAGAAAAGGTTTAAAAAGTGGCTCTGCAATCAGCCATTCTTTATGGATCTGTATATTTGGTCAATTAAGAGTAAAACATCAAAAAAATTTGTGTAGTTAAAATTAGATGATGTGAAGTAAGAAAGGCATGTATTGCCAATAAGAGGTTAGAGGATCTGTGTGTTGTATGTGTTATTTATATGAAATGTTACTGATGCATTGTCCCTTCTAGGTTTTTATTTTTGTAGAGGCTGATGATTTCGAGCCCTTCCACTCAATAGTTCAAGATGTTGCAAGAAAATATAAAACAAAGGTGTGCACGTCATCGGCTTGCTCATCTAATAGCCTTACTTTAAATCATATATTTTGTATGAAATTTCTTGGAAACTTTTCATTGTTATGCAAATGTAGCTAATGTTCATATTTGTGGATTCTTCTGAAGACAACCTTTCCAAACCTTTTCTAACTTTGTTTGGACCAGAAGGAGATGGGCCTACAGTGAGTTACCTTGTTCTCTTGCTCACTACTCAGAATTATAATATTTCTAAAACTATTTATCAGATTTGGTTGTATATCTCAAAATGGCTTGATACCTATGAATTGCATATGCTTTCTGAGAGACTTTGCTCCCAAATTGTTTTGATAAGGATAACAATAAACTAAAAACATGATGTTTAGATGATGAAATTTCCTCTCTAGAATGGTAAGAACAAGAACTGATACTCTAGTCAAATTAACTTATTCCTTCAAACAATATAGTGTCTATCATTTTTGCATGTATTTGTGAGAAACTAAAGAGGGATAAACATGAAATTAAAAAGGCCATTCAAAATGCTCTATAAAACAGTTTTTTGTCGCACTCAATCCCTTTGCATCTTTTGTGTGTATGAGTAAGTGAGAGATTAAAGAGAGACTAACATCAAATTGAAAAGGCAATCCAGTCAAATGCTCTCTCTATGTAACATGTTTGGTCATGGTCATTCCCTTTGCATTTGCTTGAATATATGCATAGCTTCAACCATCCTTTGGCTTTTACTAACGCTATTGGTCAGGCAATGATAGCTATGAAGATTGACCACATTTGGTAGGCATCACTCCCATTATTTGAATGTGTGATAACGAAAAAGAATGTTGACTATTTGTTGATGACCAAAGTTAGATCTTTTTACTTTGTTTTGTTTTTGAAGGGCTCTCAACAAGCGAGAAATGATTGAACTCTCTCAAAATACAGCCGAGTTTGTATTTGCCCGACGATGAAGTGAAGAAGGTTGTAAAGGAGATTTGCAGGATGCTAAAAGAAAATTACTGCAAAAAGAATCAAGATCGGGTTACCGTAAAATAAGAAAATTGTTTGTCGTATCTCAAGTGATGAGTCAATTGAATGTTATTTTATAATGCCATTGAATATGTTGATTGTAGTTCAAAGTATTGATTCTCATGTCTGCACACATAAATTCAATTGTGTATTTGGTTATTAACTATTTTGTAATTCGACATGCTTGTAATACTTCATTAATTTTTAATATGATTGAAGTTTAATTTTATTTAATTTTGTTTCATAAACACATTTATCTATTTTATTTTGTATTTAGTTTATAATTTGATTAATATTATAAAAGAAAATATTAAATTATCATAAGTGTAATTAATAAGAAAAAATTGTGTATAAAGTGATTGGTAGATATTTAAATATTTGGATGCGAAAACCATCACTAAAACCTATAGCAATGGAGTTTCAACCGTGGGTATAAGAAAGCAAAAGGTGTCTTTAAAACCTATACCAACGGATACGAAACCGAGGGTATAATACCGAGGTTTTGTCCAACGGGTGAAAAAATCGTCGCTATAGCCTATAGTGACGGCATTTTGCCGTTGGTATAGCTAATTAAAAACGATGGAAAAATATATCCGTTGGTATAGGTTTTACGGGCTATACCTACGGTTTTTCGCCTTTTACCCACGGACTTTTGCTGTCACTATATGTCAAATTCCTTGTAGTGGAATGTGAAGTTATGTGATGAGTATCTATATGAAGGTGTTAGAAGATTGAATGAGTGTGTAGTCATGCAATGAAAATGAATGGTAAATGAAGTATGTGGTTAAATAAGAATGAAAATTGAGGCAACTACATTATGTGATTATATATGGAAATAAAGAAATAGTGATATGAAGATATTTATGAAAAGAGGATCATTTGTGCTATGTGATTAGATATGAAAATGGAACGAATTATTTATATGAATTAATATGATCTGGTGTATTTGAGTATAACCATGAAAGAAGCATGTATGTAAAATTAATACGAATAACTCGAAGAAAATGTGGTATGGAAAAGTATGAGAAGTAAAGAAAGTGTGTACATATGATATAATAGTATATGAATGATAAGTAAAGAAAAATGTGATATTAGTGTGAAGCACAAAGTGAAGCGTATTATGTGATGATAGTGAAGTATATTATGTGATGAATATGAGACTGATTTCAAAACTAAAGATAAGTTGTGATATGAGTTGATATATAAGTTGGTATGCTATGGTAATGGTGAGAACTACTCGCGAGGCTCAATTTCAAGGTAGTGAGAGTATATGGGTGTAGATTCAGAACGGTACTTGGGTATAAAGTCATTTTTATGATGTTTTTATGTTTAGATTTCAAGTTGAACTTTATTAGCATGATATTCGTAAGTTCTTTCTATTTTCCATATACGGTTTAATTTATTATTGAACTAGTAAATTATACTCACACCAGACATGACTAATCCCTGTTGTTTTCTGGGGCTAGGGGAGTCCCTCCCTGAGGGTGGATAACCCTAACTCTCCTGCAGGTTTGATAGCCGCGAGGTGAGCTAGTGTTGTAGTTCGGTAGTTACACTTTTGCTTATAGTAAGATGGATTATATATATGTATTTATTATATGGAGAAATGGGGATAGTTGATGTATTATTTTGTATTATGGTAGATTATGTGTATAACTGTAAGGTGTAAGGATATATATAGTGCTGTGATGAAGTATGAAAGCCCGTACTCACCTCGTTGTGGAGTATTGGGTTTTGTGGTTGATTTTTGAAAAGGTTTTTCTAAGTTTTTCTAAAAATCATATATGTTATCAAAGAACTTTTGGTTTTCCAATTCATATCTTGCTTGTTATGAAGTATTATGCGCCCAGAGCCGTTTATATTATTGCCTGTGTGATGTTGAATGATTTGGCCTGAGGAGGATTGAATTATATTACAGGTACATTGATTTTGTGTGATGGTTTGCATATTTCTGTAAGGAAACTCTGTAAAATGACTAATATTTAATGGAAAACTCTGGCAAAATTTTTAATAAAAAATTATGAATATTTTTCTAAGTAAGAAATGGTGTAGATAAGTAAAAGATTAAGATAGTGAACATTTGAATAAGGAATAGAAAATTTTTTTTGGGTGTTATAGAACCCTTCCCTCGAGATAGATGTGGTGGATCTGGGATCGAGGTCTGCCGAAGGGGACCCTGATGGTTTGGGCCTTGTGACTTGAGTTTGTAAAGGTTTGTGTAACCCTAAAATATAACATGTTTCTGTTAGTGTAGGTGCCCTAGATGGAATACAATGATATTATGTAATCAGTATTATTGACATTATGTTCTTTTTATATTAATAAATTTATTATGCTTTCGTATTTACATGCGATATAATTATTAGCATGATAAGTGTCCTTAGATTTTTAATACGAACTATATGAACTTGAGATTATTTATAGTATAATAGTCTTAATGGTCCCTAGTCGAGAGTATTATTATTTTTAGGACAGTAATAATACATTGAGACTAGTATGTTGATTGATTGATGACCACTTCTCATGGGTCATTTTGTATAGAGATACTAAAATCAATACATAGGTAAATGTTAAGCGTACATTGTACTGGACAGACCCCACTGTGAGATTCTACATGGAATGAATAATAAGTGTCATAAGTAATCTCACTGTGATAATGGTGTAATGGTCCTCTGACCTGAAAATCATTTATATTTCTACCGAGAATTAATGTACTTTGATTCTATCAAAAGTTATCTTTAATCGGGTAATGATAAAGATAATTATTGGGTTCATTATGAATCGTGTGAGAATATGAATGATCTAGAGGGAATTTACCCTCCTAATTTTAGGAGTGATATTATCGGCCTCTTGTTTGAGTGAGACTATGAAATGCATGGCCATGCTCAAATATGATTTGTTTGAATAGTCTACTCATCGATCAAGAAAATAAAGATTAAATTATTAAGAGGATGACACGTCCCATGCCTCTAGTTTAATCTATAATATCAAGGTTAAAAGGATTATATCTACATGGAAACATTAATCACGAAAGGTTTAATTGAATCACCAATTATGTTATTACTTGGGTAGCAATGATGTATTACTAGATGCCGCTCATTGTTTATAATTTTATTATAAGATAATAAAATTATTGCCAACGTAATAATAACCTATAGGGTCACACACTTAGAACGTTTTAAAAGGAGTATTAGTTTAAATTCGGAATTTAAATTAAGTGATTCGAAATTAGTTAATTAATTGAGTTGGACTTAATTAATTAAAGGATAATTCGAATCATTTAAGTGATAAAACCAAATCAGATTGGTCTTATCAGAAGCCAAACTGATTATGGTTAATTCGAATTTAAATGATAAAAACCAAATCAGATTGGTCTTATCAGAAGCCAAACTGATTACGGTTAAGACCCACCTCTTATCTCTCCCTATAAATTACATAGGAGATGTATTAGTTGATTCGGATCTTTTGACAAATCTGTTTTCACAGAAACCCTAGCCGCTCAACTGTTGAGAGGTAAAAGAGAGAGAGAGAGAGAGGCAAGGATCATCGGCTAGTACCGGCTCCCTTGATCGTTGGACGATCGGACGTTCGTGTGGACTGCCTTATGAGACGCGGATCTAGCTACTAGGGCTGCGTGGTGATTGCAACCTCCATATTTCAGCCTTCGAAAGCTCCGAAAGGTAAAATTTTATTTCTCCATTATTAGCCAATTCTTATACACGGATCTAGGGTTAGGGTTTCGGATCTGTCTTTTTCGCTGCGTTTGTGCCCCGAATCCCTACAGTGGTATCAGAGGCAACGTGTATAAGGGGCTGATTTGGTTACATGTTTACTGCATTCGATGCATGTATGCATGTTTTATGAATCTGCCTTGATGCAGTTATGTGATATGTCGATATAATATGTTATGTCGATCATATATGATTCTGTTATGCTATATAGATTGTGATTTGTTGATAATTAGGTAAGTTTTACCATCAGCTATGAATGTTCAGTAAGCGATTTGTATGTTATGCATGTAGAAATGGTTTATATGGTGATATAAACTGATGGACAGATAGTGTTTGGACACGATCTGTAAAACTGGGAAATGATATGAATGTATATGATACATGGTTCCGGAACTGTATTTGATGCAGTGGCGGCAGAGACTAAAAGATTATGATCTGTTGTTCGAAATCGATAATTTTTAATAAGGATAGTCCTCTGGAATTAAAAAATTTTCTGATTTCGAGGCTGACCGGTCAGCTCGATCCCCCGCCAGGGGCTGCCGCCCCCGGACCCCCGCCCGGGGGCTGCCGCCCCCCGGACCCCCGCCCAGGGGCTGCCGCCCCCGGACCCCTGCTGCATATATATATATTTGTGTGTTCTTAATTGTTTATAAGAGCATGGTGCTGGTTATGGCCTTAAGACCCTTAGATTAATGGTTTATGTTTTGGTTTTGTAAATACGACTTGCATGTCGTTCTCTTCATTCTTGTAATTGTATTATCTCGAATGTAACTCGAGTTTCATATGTAAGTACATAAGTACAAGTTGTTTCTCTTCATTCTTGTAATTGTATTATCTCGAATGTAACTCGAGTTTCATTATGTAAGTACATAAGTACAAGTTGTTTTCATTTATTCAATGTAATGTAATTGAAGTATTGAATGGGCGATCCAAGAGATGAGAGCAACCAAGGAGAATGAAGACATGTAATTGTATTTATATTTCCCACCCAGTAGATAGACCTCGATTCTTTCATCAGCTTGAAATGGATCATGTAGGATAAAGGCCATAACCAAGCACGTTTACTTACTGCACTTTACATATTGATGTATGAATGTTTCTGTAGAATACACTGTGATGCATGCTTCAATTAGATTAATACTGTATTAATATATGTATTAGATACATCATCCATGCCATGCCTGCTTAAACAAAATAAAACATGTAACGATGAAAGATGAACATTAAACAAACGATCATGAGATTCTCGTGTTTATGAAACACGGCAATTAAATATAAATTTCATTGATTCAACGATTGAATGATTTTGTCAACAACGGATCACGAATCTGTAAGAAAAGGGGTGCCAATAATGCCGTCTGTGCGTTAACCTCTGATCTGGAAATCATTCATTCAACGAATTTTGATTTGAAATATTTAGTTCCAAGAAAAGGGAATCTCTTTATGATGGGATCATGATCGTTTACAAGTAAACCCCTTAACAAAATATTAAGTTAATTAGATGCTTTCCAATGAATTAACACTCATCAAAGCCTAGATCATAAGGGGTGGGTTTGCCAAAGTAGAGCACTCCTTTTAATCGTGGTTAGGTGCGAAAGAATAAAAGTGATATTCGTCATGTTAATCATTGGGACCAACTTAACTAAGTCGTCACAATAGGATTGTGGATAGTGAACTTAGAAGCATAGAGTTTGGCGTAAAATTTATTAGATAAATTAGAACAATAGTTGTTCACCAAACTATCCAAGAATTATATGTGATATAATTGACAAAAGTTGTCTACCTAAATAGTTATGTTTTGGGAGAATTGGCCAACGCTGACTCAAGGCATAATGAAATATGGATCTTGGCTCACTAGAAAATAAGTTTCCGAATTAATAGTAAGGGCTATTAGTTTGAACAAAATAGTGGGAGGTATATTAAGTTGAATGTACCATTATCACTTGAACATAATAATTAATTATTTGACAATCTAACTTATCTTATGCATTTTAAACATTGTAGATATTAAATGGCACAAAACACAAACAACTCTTTCTCCGTGCGATCAGTCCTTGAGAGAAGGACAAGCTGACAGGAACAAACTTCCTTGACTGGTCTAGGAATTTGAGGATTGTCCTCAGGCAGGAGCGTAAGCTCCAAGTTGTTGAAATTCCCTCCACCGTGTCCATCCTGGAGACGGTGCAACTCGTGCTCAACTAAATGCTTACCAGAAGCATATTGATGATGCAACAGACGTTGCCTGTCTCATGCTTGCAACTATGAGTGCTGAGCTTCAGAAGCAGCATGAGCATATGGATGCTTATGCTATGCTTGAGCATCTTAAGACGATGTTTCAAGTACAGGCTCGTCAAGAAAGGTTCAATACGTACAAAGCAATCTTTAACTGCAAGCAAGGAAATAACCCGGTTGGACCGCATGTTCTGAAGATGATTGGGTATTTTGAATACCTAGACCGTTTGGGCTCCGGGCTTTCTCGAGAGGCTCAAATAGATATTATCTTGCAATCATTGAACAGCAACTATGCCCAGTTTATCATGACTTTCATCATGACCGAGCAAGACAAAACACCCACTGAATTGTTGGCACTGTTAAGAACTACCGAAGCCAACATGCAAAAGGCACCTGAAAATGCTCCCATAATGATGGTAGGCAATAAAGGTGCTAAGGGAAAGGGGAATGGAAAGGCAAGAAAAAGATTGGATCTAATGCAGTTGCTCCTTCCAAGCCCACTTTCAAGAAAGCTCTCAAGCCTAAAGGTGGTGTTGCTAAACCTGATAAGGGTGATTGTCACTGGTGCAAGAAACCAGGTCATTGGAAGAGAAACTGTCCAGCTTATTTGGAAAGTCTGAAGAACGTGAAATCTCTGAATATTTCTGATTCAGGTATTCATGTTATAGAAGTCAATTTATCTACTTCTACATCTTGGGTATTGGATACTGGATGTGGTTCTCACATTTGTATTAATGTGCAGGGACTTCAAAGGAGTAGATCTTTGGCAAAGGGAGAGATCGACCTACGCGTTGGCAATGGAGCAAAGGTTGCTGCTTTGGCCGTAGGGACTTATTATTTGTCGTTGCCCTCTGGGCTTATTTTAGAACTTGAGAACTGTTATTTACGTGCCTGCGATTTGCAGAAACATTATTTCTATTTCTTGTTTGGACAAGAAGGGTTTTTCGTTTATAATAAAAGACAATTGTTGCTCTTTTGCTTTAAATGATTTAACTTATGGTGTAGCACGTTTATTTAATGGTTTATATGTTCTAGATCTTGATCTTACTCCCGTCTATAATATGAATAAACGTCTTAAAGCAAATGACTCAAATCAAAACATACCTTTGGCATTGTCGATTAGGCCATATAAATGAGAATCGCATATCCAAACTACATAAAGTGGATTTTTGGATAAGTTTGATTTTGAATCATACGATGAATGTGATGCTTGTTTACTTGGTAAAATGGCAAAAGCTCCTTTTACTAAAATAGGTGAAAGGGCCAACGAACGATTAGAACTAATACATAGTGATGTATGTGGTCCAATGCGCTCTATGGCTAGAGGTGGCTTTTATTACTTCATAACATTTACTGATGATTTCAGTAGATTCGGATATGTGTATCTTTTGAAACACAAATCTGAATCCTTTGAAAAATTCAAAGAATTTAAAGCTGAAGTAGAAAAGCAAATAGGCGGAAGTATTAAAACTCTTCGATCTGATCGAGGAGGTGAATACTTAAGCCATGACTTTAAGAATTACTTAAAGGAGTGTGGTATAGTATCACAGCTCACTCCTCCTGGAACACCACAATGGAATGGGGTTTCTGAAAGGAGAAATCGTACCTTGTTGGACATGGTACGATCGATGATGAGTCATGCTGAAACTTCAATAAGTTTCTGGGGTTATGCCCTAGAAACGGCTGCATATACACTAAACCGAGTCCCAACTAAAGCGGTTCAAAAGACTCCATATGAGATATGGACTGAGAAACGTCAAAGCATGTCATTTATGAAAATATGGGGATGTGAAGCGTGTGAAACGTATGATCTCTGACAAGCTTGGACCAAAATCAGATAAGTGTTATTTTGTGGGGTACCCGAAGGAAACTAAGGGTTACTTCTTCTATAATCCGACCGAGAACAAAATAGTTGTTTCTCGCACTGCTGTGTTTCTTGAACGAGGCTAGTCCAAAAGAATCAGTGGGAGGAAAATAGAACTCGATGAAGCTCGAGACCCACAAGATAATGTTGAACCCGAATTGGAAATTGAGCAGGATATTCAAGATAATATTCAAGATGAAACTGCTCAAGAAACACAGATTGTTCGTAGATCTGGTAGGATTCGCCATCAACCTGAGATATTATGGATTTCTCTTAGTAGAGAATGGTGATTTGATGCTCATAGATCAAGATGAGCCTCACCTACCAAGATGCTATGAACAGTCCTGACTCTGAGAGATGGCTAGAAGCCATGAAATCTGAGATGGATTCCATGTATGATAACCAAGTATGGACTTTGGTTGATCCACCTGAAGGGGTAAAACCTATAGGGTGCAAATGGGTTTTCAAAAAGAAAATCGACATGGATGGAAATGTTCAGACCTATAAAGCTAGGTTAGTTGCAAAAGGTTTCAAGCAAATTCATGGTATTGACTATGATGAAACTTTCACCTGTAGCTATGGTCAAATCCATTAGGATTTTGCTTGCAATAGCAGCTTATCATGATTATGAGATCTGGCAGATGGATGTCAAAACAGCCTTCCTTAATGGGAGCCTTGAAGAGGATGTGTACATGACACAACCTGAAGGTTTTGTCAGTCCAAGGGATGCTAGAAGGATATGTAAGTTGCGTCGATCCATTTATGGACTGAAGCAGGCCTCAAGGAGGTGGAATATTCGTTTTGACCAGACAGTCAAGGAATTTGGCTTTATTCAAAACGAAGATGAATCTTGTGTTTACAAAAGGGTTAGTGGGAGCCACGTGGCATTCATAGTATTTATGTTGATGATATATTACTTATCGGGAATGACATACCTTCTCTACAGGCTGTTAAGACTTGGTTGGGAAAAAATTTCTCAATGAAAGATTTAGGCGAGGCGACCTATATATTAGGGATCAGGATCTATAGAGATAGATCCAGAAGATTGATCGGCCTAAATCAGAGTACATATTGACAAAGTACTGCATCGTTTTGGGATGCAAGATGCTAAAAGGGGATTTGTCCCGATGACTCATGGGATATCAATCTCGAGTGACAATAGTCCTAAAACATTGGATGAAAAGGACCGCATGAGTAAGATTCCATATGCTTCTGCAATTGGATCTATCATGTATGCAATGATATGTACTCGTCCTGATGTGTCATATGCTTTGAGTATGACGAGCAGGTTCCAGTCTAATCCAGGTGAAGGTCACTGGACAGCTGTCAAGAACATTCTTAAGTACTTGAAGAGGACTAAAGATTCATTCTTGGTATATGGGGGAGAAGAGAGATTAGTGGTAAAAGGTTACACTGATTCTAGTTTCCAAACAGACAAGGATGATCTATATCCCAGTCTGGTTTTGTGTTTTGTCTCAACGGAGGTGCTGTAAGCTGGAAAGTTCAAAGCAAGAAACAGTAGCTGATTCTACAATGGAGGCTGAGTATATTGCTGCTTGCGAAGCAGCCAAGGAGGCAGTTTGGATCCGAAATTTCATCACAGGGCTTTGTGGTTCCATCGATAGTAGACCCTATCGATCTTTATTGCGATAACAATGGAGCCATAGCACAAGCAAAGGAACCAAGATCGCACTCCAGGGCGAAACATATACTTAGAAGATATCACCTTATTCGTGAGATTAATGAACGAGGAGATATACATATATGTAAAGTGCAAACTAATGATAACGTAGCTGACCCACTGACTAAGGCTTTGTCGCAGCAGAAGCACGAAGGTCACACTAGTTCAATTGGTATTCGATACATGAGTGATTGGCTCTAGTGCAAGTGGGAGATTGTTAGTGTAGGTGCCCTAGAGGCAATACAATGATATTATGTAATCAGTATTATTGACATTATGTTCTTTTTATATTAATAATTTATTATGCTTCGTATTTACTGCGATATAATTATTAGCATGATAAGTGTCCTTAGATTATTAATACGAAACTATATGAACTTGAGATTATATATAGTATAATAATCTTAAATGTCCCTAGTCGAGTATTATATTATTAGGACAGTAATAATACATTGAGACTAGTATGTTGATTGATTGCATGACCACTTCTCAGGGGTCATTAGTATAGAGATACTAAAATCAATACATAGGTAAATGTAAGAGTACATTGTACTGGACAGACCCACTGTTGAGATTCTACATGGAATGAATTAATAAGTGTCATAAGTAATCTCACTGTGATAATGGTGTAATGGTCCTCTGACCTGAAATCATTAATATTCTACACGAGAATTAATGTACTTTGATTATATCAAAGTTATCTTTAAATCGGGTAATGATAAAGATAATTATTGGGTTCATTATGAATCGTGTAGAAATATGAATGTTCTAGAGGGAATTTAACCCTCCTAATTTTAGGAGTTGATATTATCGGCCTCATGTTGAGTTGAGTACTATGTAATGCATGGCCATGCTCAAATAATTGATTGTTGAATAGTCTACTCATCGATCAAGAAAATAAAGATTAAATTATTAAGAGGATGACACGTCCCATGCCTCTAGTTTAATCTATAATATCAAGGTTAAAAGGATTATATTACATGGAAACATTAATCACGAAAGGTTTAATTGAATCACCAATTATTGTTATTACTTGGGTAGCAATGATGTATTACTGATGCCGCTCATTGTTTATAATTTTATTATAAGATAATAAAATTATTGCCAACGTAATAATATAGGGTCACACACTTAGAACGTTTAAAAGGAGTATTAGTTTAAATTCGGAATTTAAATTAAGTGATTCGAAATTAGTTAATTAATTGAGTTGGACTTAATTAATTAAAGGATAATTCGAATCATTTAAGTGATAAAACCAAATCAGATTGGTCTTATCAGAAGCCAAACTGATTATGGTTAATTCGAATTTAAATGATAAAACCAAATCAGATTGGTCTTATCAGAAGCCAAACTGATTACGGTTAAGCCCACCTCTTATCTCTCCCTATAAATACATAGAGATGTATTAGTTGATTCGGATCTTTTGACAAATCTGTTTTCACAGAAACCCTAGCCGCTCAAACTGTTGAGAGGTAAAAGAGAGAGAGAGAGAGAGGCAAGGATCATCGGCTAGTACCGGCTCCCTTGATCGTTGGACGATCGGACGTTCGTGTGGACTGCCTTAGAGACGCGGATCTAGCTACTAGGGCTGCGTGGTGATTGCAACCTCCATCTTTCAGCCTTCGAAAGCTCCGAAAGGTAAAATTTTATTTCTCCATTATTAGCCAATTCTTATACACGGATCCTAGGGTTAGGGTTTCGGATCTCTTTTTCGCTGCGTTTGTGCCCCGAAACCCTACAGTTTCTCGGCAATAAAGAATATTTTGTTCATATCTTGGTCCTCGTTGTTGTATGCTAATAACAGAGGCACTAGGCGCGAGGCATGAGCCATGTTGCAGAGAAATCCGTGAGGTTCTTGGAGTCGAAGTGCCATGTTGAAGCGCTAGGCTTGAGGAGTGTTATACCCTGTATGAGATGGGCCTTCATGGTGGGCTTCCTAGTGGGCTTAGTAATTAATTCATGATTAGATGAGCCTATAGATTTGGTAGTGTGTGCATAGAGCCTATAGAAAGAATGAACAAATTACTATGGAGCCATGGTGTTCATGGTAGGTGGTGGTGACTTAGTCCCACTTGGAAGGTGAGTTAGGATTGTATGTGTATATATAGGATTGCCTATGATCAAGAGGCACCAACTGGTCATAACACCTTTTGAGAGGCAGCATGTGGTGGGTAGTTGTTAGAATTTGTTTGGACGGGGCTCGGGGCATTACAAATGGTATCATGGCCAACTTTCGACACCGACTGTGGGTAAGAGTGGGTGAGATGTATGCCTGACTGAGGATAGTACGCTGGTAGAGAGACTAGGGGTAGTACGCTAGTAGGGTGCTCCACTCCACATCGGCTAGAAAGGAGATCCTTTATCAGCTTGTGGGTTCCAAGCTCAGTGAGGATGCTGAGATCTCAAGGTGGGGTGTATGTAACCCCGTATGAGATGTGCCTTAATGGTGGGCTTTATGGTGGGCTTAGTAATTAATTCATGGTTAGATGGGCCTATAGATTTGGTAGTGTGTGTATAGAGCCTATAGAAAGAATAAATTAATTACCATGGAGCCTTGGTGTTCATGGTAGGTGGTGGTGACTTAGTCCCACATGGAAGGTGAGTTAGGATTGTGTGTGTATATATTGGATTGCCTATGATCGAGAGGCAAATTGGTCATGATACCTTTTGAGAGGCAGCTTGTGGTGGGCAGTTGTTAGAATTTGTTTGGGCGGGGCTTGGGGCGTTACAAGGAGTGAGCCATTTACGGAGATTCATGATGGCCAAGGGTCAGGGTACCATGTCGAGATGCTGGACCTGTAATACCCTAGATTTTTCTAAATAATGTTTTTAAGATTTATAAATGAATTAAAATAATTTTGGGGATTTAATGAACATTTTCTGAAAATTTATCTTTTTACACGTGCAAAAACCAGTGCAAATATCTTCTTGAGGAGTTCAAAGTCAAAATTTATTTTGGGGAAACTCATTATTTATTATTAGATATTATTTGTGAATTTTCTGGAATTTTCTGATAATTATTGGACCTACTTGCAAATATTACAAAAAGAGGGACTTTTGTGCAAAATTACCACTTGGAGTGAAAACTCCAGATTTTTTGGATTTTTGGGGCTTGGCATGATGCCTAGTCAACTCAGAGTTAAAGATTTTACTTTTTGTTTTAATAAATTTTGTTTATTTTGCAAGTTTTTGGTAAAGGAGGGTCTTTTTGCAAAATTGCTATTTAGAGGGGTGAAAGTGCAAATTCGTTTTTCTGGGTTTTCAAACAGTGCCGGCTGATTGTAGGCTGGTTGTTTTTGTTTTTAAGACTCAATTAAATTGGTTTTATTCAATTTCCAAGTGTAGAGATTTATATATGTAAAGGTATATTTCAAAAGAGGCATTTTTGCAAAACTA